>JAMAAV010000003.1:0-383443 GCA_023625155.1 Aspergillus sp. B3601 | reverse complement strand
ACAGAATCCAATGGCCGCACAGAATCCAATGGCCGCACAGAATCCAATGGCCGCACAGAATCCAATGGCCGCACAGAACCCTACGGCTGCACGAACCCCAATGCCAGGCCCACAGCATTCGGGCCACGGAAATTGGGCACAGAATGTTCCAAGAGACTCCCTACCATATCCTCCGATGCCACATCCCCCGCATCCGGGGCCGGCGGTGCACAACCCGATAAGCCAGCCGTTTATGGCCAATACTAGACCCGATGACCAGGACCATGATGCACGAAGAGTTAAGGTCGATTCAGGCGTCCAGAATAATAGGAACGAGATGCCACGTCAGAACACAACCCACCGTCATCAGCCGGATTTTCACGCGGATCATCGGATGAACGCTAATAAAAAGCGTGGCAAGTCTCCAAAACCGCAGTTTGGATCAGAGCCAGACCTCGTGTACGACAGCACCAGCAGCGGAGACGAGAACCCGACGCCTGAATACTACGACGACGACTCGGAGGAAGAATTCTCTAGCCGAGAAGCCAAGTCAAATAAGATTCGCCTACCATCGCGAGGAAGCTTTCATCATGGCGCCCGTTCCCCATCGCAGCCCCATCATCGTTACCGCACACATTATCGGAAGCAACCCCGACAGGTTGCAGATCGTGGGTACAGGAGATATCGAGACGATGCCGATGTCGACTTGATCCCAGCGGAAGGAATGCATAGTACAAGAAGCGTGGTCAGGTCTCATGGCGGAGGCCGGCAATGGGGTGTACAGCCCAGGATAATCCACCAAGAGCCGAGCTCTGATGACCTCGAAGTACTTATGATGAACCAGTACCGAGGACAACCCCAGAATGAGAGCCGAACCCGGATTTTGGATAATTGGCAAGCAGAGCTCACACAGCGCGAGAACTTCATCGAGTACCAGGAGCAGAGACTCAAGAATACGTTTCGCAACGATCGGATGGATGATATGGGTTATATGCACCGTTCAAGGTCTCTGCGAGATCCCATACCCGCCCCATATGCTCGTGGTTATCCACTGAGGACCCTGAATTACTATTAGCTATCGTTTCGAGTATCCTGAAAACTGATTGCCCGGTTCGTTTTCTTGTCTTCTTTCGGGTATTTTATCGGCATGGTCTGTTTGGTGTCCGAGTGGTGGAATGCGATGGGGATCTGGAAAAAACTGTTTTTCTTTGTTGATACCATCATAGTTTAATCAATTCCTGTACTAAACTGGGGCCAATGTGCCCAAGATATGCTCCAAATTGTGGTAGTTCAGGTAGTGACGCAGGGCCAACTCAGAGGACTGGGTCGGCAGTGTGACTACAGGTCCTGGTCGGGAACCCACCCGCTTGAATGACTTCACCCCGAGTCCCCCGGCTCCTATCGATAAGGCTGCCCCTCCATTAAGTCACCGGGTTAGTGCACTCCCGCTGCTCCCGTTTATTTTCGTCATCCCTCGTCCTGCTTCAAACTTCCCTCTCCCAGCTTCCAATTCACTTCAAGACATCTCTTTCTCTTTCCCAATCCTCAATACCAATCAATCTATCGTCCAAGATGCCTCGCCAATTCTTCGTCGGTGGTAACTTCAAGATGTATATCATTCCTACCCCGCAATGCCTCGCACCCTCGTGGCCGCCATATACTCCTGCCTCAAGACCCCGCGGCTAACCATTGTTTCTCTTCAATTCCAATTACAGGAACGGTAATGCTGAGAGCACTACCTCCATCATTAAGAACCTCAACACTGCCTCTCTGGATTCATCCGCCGAGGTCGTTATCTCCCCTCCCGCTCTCTACCTCCTCCTCGCCCGCGAGATTGCCGACCAGAAGATCGGTGTCTCTGCTCAGAACGTCTTCGACAAGCCCAACGGTGCTTTCACCGGTGAGATCAGTGTTCAGCAGCTCCGTGAGGCCAACATCAACTGGACCATCCTCGGACACAGCGAGCGTCGCGTTATCCTCAAGGAGAGCGACGAGGTACGCGCACTGTTATCCCCGATGACACCAATCTGAATGCTAAGAAATTTAGTTCATTGCCCGTAAGACCAAGGCTGCCATTGACGGTGGTCTCAGCGTGATCTTCTGCATTGGTGAGACGCTTGAGGTAAAGCTCCCCTTTTTCATGTTCCTTGATCTTAATTGCCCCACCTTAATCAAGGTTTCTTTCCAATTGCGTTATTTACGCATATTAACGACATCTACAGGAGCGTGAGGCCAACAAGACCATTGAGGTCGTCACCCGTCAACTTAACGCCGCCGCCAAGGAGCTTTCCCAGGAGCAGTGGAAGAAGGTCGTCATTGCGTACGAGCCTGTCTGGTAAGGCACATCATGGGCTGAACTCAGTCGCATTTTCTTTGTATGAATATGAGTAGACTAACATATATACAGGGCTATTGGAACTGGCAAGGTTGCTACCACCCAGCAAGCCCAGGACGTCCACGCTGCCATCCGCAAGTGGCTCAGCGACGCCATCTCCGCCGAGGCTGCCGAGAACACCCGTATCATCTACGGTGGCTCGGTGAGTGAGAAGAACTGCCAGGAGCTCTCCAAGGAGGCCGATGTCGACGGATTCCTGGTCGGTGGCGCCAGTCTTAAGCCTGCCTGTATGTCTTCCATGCATCTCATCTTTGTCGTCGTTACCCGAATGCATTTATCACTAACCTGCATTTTAGTCGTTGACATTGTCAATGCTCGTCTGTAAGCATTTGTGGTAAAATTTCCATCACAAATATGAAAAAGGCAAAACCCCGCGCTGCGCATAATGACTACCAAGCGTATTCGCCTCTTCGATGTCACGTCGTTGTGTAGCAACGGAATCTATCAAATATAGGTAGCCTCGACCTACACAGAGGAGTTTTGCATATATCGTTATATAACATTGAAATAAAAAAAAGAAATATACGATATCGGTCTCGCAATAACGCAAATTCATGGCGTCTATTGTCTCATTAAATCTGATAAAATATATACTTCTAGACAGTGTTCATTTACATAGATAGATCCAAAGAAATCCCTCACGAAGAATATGATACCGAAACCCCGACGCCCCTCCAGTATGAAGCCGGTGAGCCCCCACCGCTACCTTGAGCCCCGGCTGTACCCGGGGAGTTTGCATATGACGATGGTGAGAAGGAACTCGGGCCGAGCCCGACCCCAGCACTTACCAGAAGCTCCTTCACCCGACCTTCCCAGAGAAGACGAACATTCCAAGATTGGTCGACTCGTAGTTTAAGAACCGACTCTTGAGTTTCGTCTTCATAGTTTGGTGGTGGGATTTCTGGTTCTGGAGGTGCCAGGGGAAAGGCTGAGGGATCCCAAACACGGACCTTCCTGCGGGCCCATTCAAGATCGTCGCCATCGTTTCCCGCGGCCAACTTGGGCTTTTTCGATTGTCGCCATAGTTCGAATCCCGCTACCATCTCGCTTTCCCAACTATAAACATTGAAACCGAATCGAGAACTAAAGGACAAGTTTGGAGAGGCGCGTAATGAGTATGAGGTAGAGAGGGATCCCGTCAAGGGAGTTAGGGTGAGTGTTAAAGTATATGGAAAAGTTGATATGGGAGCACTAGGGCTGGGTATCAATGACGACGACTGTGGGATGGAAGCTGCTGGTAGAGTGCTGAACCTTAGGCCCGTGGACATGCCTATTAGTGATGATACTGGGGAGTAATAGGCCTCTGCGCCAGCTGATAACAGCGACAACCGTTGGATATCATTGTGAAACCGGGGATCCGGGCCAAAGTTCCAGAGTCCGCGCCAGCCGAAGAGGGAATTATCCGTACTGAACAAATATTCATTGCTGTACTTTCCAGTGTCATGAGACAACTGGGTCAGTAGGGTAGCCTGTGGTGCGGACGTTGATAGTGGAGGGCCGCGTGTCGAGGACACAGCAAGTGAGAGCTGCATAGTTGGGGAAATGCGTCGCAGGAAAAGCGCGTTCAGGGTTGTCGGTGGTGGCAAGTGCAACGTTGCATGGAGCAACGTTGCCTTCTGTCCATCCGGGCCTTGCCCGTAGCCATTGCTTCCACTCTTAATTCCATCTAGTATAGAGTCCCAATTCCACGAGTCAACAGGGGGAGCGATAGGCGCTTGCACTTGTCGATAGCCTGGTGCGAGATTACGAAGAGGTATTAAAGCGCTTTTGCTTGGTAGGTTATCAAAAGATATGTTGCTGTATAGGTATGATACGGAGCCTTCGATCAATCCGACGGTACCCAGAGTATAACTTGTCGCGAAGTTGGGGGTTGACAGAGAGGAAAGGTGAACCCGGACACGCTCGGGAGTCGTGAAATCTAGGAGGGCTGCACAAACAGTCAATGTCAAATTCCTTGCCAATGCATATGTAAATGCCTGAGAGCAAAAACTCACACTGCGTTGTCGCCGTGAGCGACGAGTACGAATTATCGCGGTTCCATTGCGTCCGCTCCGCGAACGCGAGTTGGATGTAGTCCATGAAATCAAGCATTGTCAGGCATCCACAGGAATATAAATAAGTTTTATATGGATGTTATGACAAGTATGATTTCAGTGAGGCAACATGCAGCATAATGAAGTTAGAGATCAACTGTCTAAAGGAACGCGATAATGCGCGGATGAGGCCGCGGGCAATCAGCTCATTTCCCCTTTGGGCGAGTCGGATAAGGCCCCGCATCAACATTAATCCGGCGTTATCAGCGAAGAAAAAAATAATTCCACTGCGATTCAACAATATTCTCCGCACTTGTATATAACCCAACTCACTGACTACGAGTCTCAACAACGGACCTCTGACTGTAGGTGTATACTATTGCCAATCGTCAATTTCTTCATCATGCCTCGTTCCAAGCGTTCCAAGATCGTCCACGAGTCCAAGACCGCCAAAAAGTCCCACAAGGAACAGACCAGACGCCTGTACGCTAATATTCGCGAATCCGTCGAGAAATATGATCACCTTTTCGTTTTCTCCGTCGACAATATGCGAAACACATATCTGAAGGATGTGCGCACAGAATTCGGTGACAGTCGGTGAGTGCACCCATTTAATATTCAATTCTCCGCTGCGCAATTCTATACATGTTCTTCTATCACACAAGCCTAGTCAACATATAACTGACCAAACACAGCCTATTTTTCGGCAAGACGAAGGTCATGGCCGTCGCTCTCGGCCAGAACCCTGAAACTGAAGCCGCTGAGAACCTCCACCTCCTCACTCCCTACCTGACTGGCGCAGTCGGCCTCCTTTTCACGTCTCGAGACCCCACTTCCGTTACCGACTATTTCGAGTCTTTCCGCCCTATGGACTTCGCCCGTGCCGGAACAGAAGCTACCCGATCTTTTTCCATCCCTGCTGGTCTCGTCTACTCCCGTGCTGGTGAGATCCCTGCTTCAGAAGACGAGCCCATCAGCCATACGATTGAGCCTGAGCTGCGCAAACTGGGCATTCCTACTCGTCTTATCAAGGGCAAGGTTATGCTTGAGTTGACGGGTGGACAGGACGATTTCCCTGTTTGCAAGGAGGGAGATGTTCTGGATTCCCGACAAACGACACTGTTGAAGATGTTTGGCGTTGAGTCGTCGGAATTCAAGGTTGACTTGAAGGCCCACTGGACCCGGGAAACCAGCAAAGTTGACATCCTGGCAAAGGACGAGGGTGGTATGGATGTGGAGTAAATTTTCGGGCTTCTCAAAAGTGGTTCTCGTTTTGTTCCTTTTTGACGGAATCCCCTTGGGCATCTCATGGAGTTAGGATAGGCGTTTCTTTCTCTTTATTTACAACCGCACTGTCGCTCTCTCGAGTGAGAGATTTGACGCACCTTCACGAGCGCATGACGGATATATAGAATACCAAACAAAAGAATTTCGTCTGTTCATACCTTCGCGCTAGAAAAAAACTAGAAAATAATTGTACCTTTGACTGTCTACAAAAACTAAATAATCTGTCATTTGAGGCTCATTAAAAAAGAACTATTTCCGTGCTTTACAATCATACGAAGATCTCTGGCATAGGTTATCGCTGATGAGAAACCTTACCTTATCTTCTTACCTGAAAGGCAAATATCCTCCAAACAGTTCCACCTAAGAAATATTCACTAAAGTACATACTTACCCCGAAGGCCAGTGGTGCAGCCAGGATGGGCCATAACAGGGGAAAGGACATGACAGGAGGGAGAAATAGAAAGTGCAATCGAGAACTGGAGAAAAGCATGGGGTCGACGAGGGCCACGTTCAAATCATGAGTCCTCTTCCGATGAGAACCTCCAACCTCCGGAAAAGCAACGGATCCTTGGAAACAGAGCTAATGAAATAAGTTCCCCGTGTGGCAATAGATAGATACTTTGCACCCATTTGATTGTGAGCTTGATGGTTTTTTCGACTGTTGTAAGTAGCCGGGTCCGAGATAGCCGCTGGTGTTGGCGTTGGCCTTGCGTTGTCTTACCCAGTGCAATGTTGGGGTGGGCAATAAGAGCAAAGAAAGACTATCAACCAGAAATACCCACCAACAAACCATCATAGCGTGCCAGGTTGACATAAGTCCCTGGGATAAGCGGGGTGCTTTTAGTATCGCCGCTTAGCACGGGGATCGTCGTATGAATCATCTTCATGATATCTCTTTCGCCCTTGGTCCTCCCTACCTCCGTAGCGGTCGCGCTCGCGCTCGCGGTCACGGTCGCGGTAACGATAGCTGTCCCTGTCACGGTCACGGCGGTCATCACGGTCACGGTCTCGCCTGTCCCGATCTCCATAGCTGTCCCTTGGGCGGATGGGCTCACGATTGCTACCTGTGCCACCGCGGTCACGACCTCCAAATCCTCCACTTCGGCCACCTCCTGGTCCCGATGGAGCATTTGGTGGCGCCTGCCCACCGAATCCGCCCCGGCCTCCTTGGTATCCAATACCTCCGCGGGGTCCAAATCCGCGGTCGTTTCGAAATCCTCCTTTGAAACCTCCTCTCCCACCAAATCCACCCCGGAAACCTCCACCATAACCACCGGGTCCAGAAGGCGGGCCAAAGCCCCCTGGGCCAGTAGGTCGTGAAGGCAATGCTTTTGTGTAACCTCGTCCCCCAAGACCACCACCGAACCTACGAGGCTTCCATCCTTTCACGGTTCGGCCACGTTCAACATCGACCAAGACACGTCGGTCTCTGATTCTGATACCGTCTGTTTCCTTGTAGGCCGCTGGATTCGAGGAGAGAAGATCTGCATTAGTATGAAATGTGACAAACGATGGAATCACGTATTAATAATACCTTTCATGTCTTTTTCGCGTTCATAAACGATAAATGCGTAACCTCGGTGTGGCTTCTTCGAACCTTTAGGCGTAACGGTATCTTTTACAATGCGAATCTAAAGACTGTCAGCTTCTGCTAATTTCAATAAGTATCCGTAGTGTCGGTACTCTTTCGATAGGACCGAATCGTCCGAACTCTCGCTCCAGATCTTGTTCGGTCACTTCATAGCTTAACCGAGAAACGAAAAGAGACTTGAAAGGATCACCGCGTGCTTGCGCATCATTATTAGGGTCAACTATTCAAAGCGTTAGCAGGGGTTAATCGAGTCCGGTGTCATCGGGCAATCATACAAAACTCGAGGCCTTCGGTCAAATGCTTATTCAACCGCTCCTTGTTTTCCAGTTTTTGACGCCATTTGCGCTGCAACCAGGTTTCGACTGGGTTGTATTCGGTCTCCTCTGCTACCTTTTTCGCTTCGGGAAGGAATTGCGCGATGCCTGAGATTTTGCTCTTTTTGACGTCTTCGGGGGCGCGATCAATGGGAGTGACCCAACGTAGGGGTGGGCGAGGCTGGAAGAGCGCCAGCAACGGAGGGGGAAGCTTGTCCGTCATTTTGCCCCGGGATTATCTCAGTCGAATTTGTAGATGGGGGTTTCAACGGCCGAGATAAAGAGGCATGAGGAAGCTTTGTGAGTCGAGTACCTCTGCGTAGCTCGACCGAATTTCGCGTTCCCCGTTTGGATACCTTGGCTTAGTTAACCGCTTGGCGCGTTAGGCGGTGTTGCCGCGAGCCAATGAGATCGGATGATTACCGGGTGAAAAAGTCCCCATTCAATTGCTGGCATCGAAGTGAACAAGACCACTCACTATTAACAGAAAACGCAACGATGCCGGTAAAAGGAATTCGAACAGTAGCTGCTGCTAGGGTATGTGCAATTGTCACTTTCTACATATTTGACCGCCGTAGGGCTCACTAATACTCTTCACAGAACGGCGTGGGCGCCTTCATCCTGCAGTGCAAGCGCCTTGA
Organism: Aspergillus sp. B3601; assembly: GCA_023625155.1. Classification (NCBI taxonomy): domain Eukaryota; kingdom Fungi; phylum Ascomycota; class Eurotiomycetes; order Eurotiales; family Aspergillaceae; genus Aspergillus; species Aspergillus sp. B3601. The sequence goes on along the minus strand of JAMAAV010000003.1, from coordinate 375,203 downwards.
CTTCCACTACTGCGACTGGGCGGGCAGTTCTCGGGGAATGCTGTATGTTTTCCTCTGCGTTCTTATACTGAAAATTACGTTTTCTAACGCTGATAATGATAGGGCGTTCTTGAAACACTCCCTCCCAGCTTTCGCGCAAGAAAACCCTCAGATCGAGATCCGAGTTTCACCACGACCTCACAAGCACCCGATCATCAAGGGCCACTATATCAACGGACGTGAGAAGGCGATTTGTGTGCGGAACCTCGAACCCGAACAAGTCTTCCAGAAGGCCAATCTGTTGAAGCAGGCCAGTGGCGAGAAGTTGAAGCGCACCAAGAAGCCCGTTACGAGTATCAACGACAGTGTGCGTGGCATCTGGTCTCCTTACCATGGAGACCTCCGGTCGGTTTGAGTCGGGACTTCTGTTGGTTTTTAGCATCGGTGTTACTTTGCATTTTTTGTGTTCTTCTAGGGATTCTGTTATTATATCCTGAACATTCTCCATGGTTGATGGCCAGTCTGTATTATATATGTGCATATACCGTTTGAAACAGACTCTTAGACCGAAAGTCTCTGAGCATACCTTCTATTATTCTCCTTTTATGTAAAGGTTGATATAAAGAACTAATAACCAAAAGCTCTATTCCCGCAATAACGAGAACAATATGTCCGAAAATAAATGCAACGAGGGTATCGAAACAATGAGAGAAAATGCCCAACCCAACACCAGGCCATGCAGCCGAAAAATATATAGCCAACCAGGAGCCATCATAAATATACTTGAAACATTGCTTTAGGAGCGCTAACAGGCTTTCCACAATCGGCAACTTGACATTTCGCGAATGGCCTTGTCTTTGCGTTTGCTTTTTTCGCCCGAGTTAGAGAACGATTGGTCGCACATTCTCCGCAATATACCTGTAGTGTGTTAGACATCAACCAACTTGAGGCAGAGGTGTGAATACGAACATGTCCACATTGTTTCGCCACCCATATTTGCTGTTTAATGTCATTGCCCGTTCCAAGCTCTTCATCACAGTTAGGGCAAGTAGCGACATCATCCTCGGCGAGACTCCTTGTGAAGCCTTCTGGCGCCGGGGTCGGAGCCTTGTAGGAGCTTCTTGGCCGCTCCCGTTCAGGTCTGTCTATATCTGGCAGCCCCAGTAATTCCCATTCCGCATTATCCAAGTTGATGGTTAGGTCCATCGGCCCACCAGCATCCTCCCCGATCCACAGGGTTTCTAAGTCCCCGCGCGAGAGATGTGATGCTGCTCTCCATGGAACTTCTCGCCGATAGCGCGGGTCATTTGTAGATCTGAACATCTGCGGTAGTGGCAGGAGGCGCCAGAAATTAGAGGCCGTGAGACTTTGCGTCCTTGCTGGTGGTGGCGGCCGTGGCGGCCGTACAGTTGAAGAGAGAAACTGAACTTCCGGGCTGCTTGGAGGATCTGGTTCCTGTTCCTCTTCCTCGTCTTCTAAGTTGACGACGTCTGCCATTATCTCTCGTCCAAATCGAGGTGGCCGAGGTTGTCGTCTACTGCTTTCAGGAATTTGCCGCCTGGGAAGCTCTGGTGAATCCGGCTCATTCGTTAAATCAATGACTTCCGAATCCTCTTCTGGCGGCACAGGAGGCCCCGCTGCGGGCCGGCGGAAATCGAGGCCATCGCCAGCGTAGCGGGCTGGAGGCATGGCTAGTGGAGGGAGGGTAGGGCGAGACGTTGAAGTTGAAGTTGAGTGGGTTGCTGAGTGTTCTTGACGGGGTCGCTGCAACACAAAGATCTCAGCGAACTTGCGGTGAAAGTCAAGGTTGTAGGAGACAAGGCGCGGATATAAGAAAACCCCGCATCAAGAGGGGAATGAGGCAATACCGACCTTTCTTCGCCGAGCGATAAACTGGACCCCGGAATCGCTATTCATGATAGAGTGGCGATTGTTTGTAGAGTATTGAGGATGGGAGCGGGAGAACGGGAGGAGAAGAAAGAGGCGAAACAAAGGAAAAGAGAAAGAAAGGGTGAGGGGACCCTGAAAGATTGAAGATTGGAGAGTTGTAGCAGTGAAGCCTCAAAGGCGGTCATTGTGGAGGCCATTCGATTGCTTAGTTACCGTATGGCGAGCCAGCCAGTTCCGCGAGGCGGGCAGTTGGTCGGTGACGCTGGATCCGAGTCCATCATAAAAGCAGCACCTCCTGCGCTTAAATGAATTGGATGACACCAAAGATAACCATAAAATATGCCTCAATTCTGTTGGAACTGTTGGTTTTGGGCTGTTTATCTCCGAGCGTGATCGGCCCATCCAAACATGAAGGGGAAGTGAGAAGTTAACTATGCATCACGCTATTGTCCTTTTGTCCTTTATTCTCTTTGCTATATCCCTTGCAGAACACCTAAAAGTACAAAAATAGAGCCACGAAGAAATAAATTAACAAAGAGTTTCTCCGCTACTCTCCAGGTATTAGATATCATTACTGCGCTGTCAAGACTGAGATTCCGCCATCAGTATTCAGCGCCACGATGCTTTGAGCAGCAGAGCCCCAGGCAACAGCAGCCGCAGGCACTGCACTACGCAAGGGCTCTGACCAGGCCTTCGCGGCCTTAGAGTACTGTTGGACGGTTAACCCGCTTGGGCCACCGGTGAGTAGGAATTGTCCTGTGTAGTCCCAGTGGATTGATTCGACCTGACTGCCCGTTTCTAGAACCTTGACTTCCTTGGAGCTCCGTAGATCCCAGATAGAAACCATGGTAGAGTTCGCTGTCACCGCGGCCAGGAAAGTTCCATTTTCTGAGAAGAAAACTCGTTTCACGGGACCGCTGAGGTCGTAATTTGCGGCAACGGCGCCCGTTTTGATGTCATAGATCTTAATCTGACTGTCCGCACCACCAGCGGCGAGGAGGTGGCCGTCAGGGTGGAATTGTACCGAGAGTAGGGCTAAAGTGGGAAGCATTAGCTAAGGGTCCAGGTACTGCGGGTGTTGTAGGGAACGCTTACATGCGTCATTGAAATTCTGCACGATGACTGCGTTTGTAGTCAGATCATACAGGACGTAGCTCTTATCTGCTCCAACGGATGCAACAATATCGCCGGTCGCATGCAGAGCGAGACTCGTAGCTGCACCGGCATGGGAGTTGAAACTTGCAACCTCCATGTTGCCCTCAAAGACCTGCACAGTGCCCGTGGAGGAAGCGACAACCGCTTTCTCACCAGCCCAAATTGCATCCGTGACCGGGCCACTTATCTGAAGAGTCTGAATAACCTGTTTCTGAGACAGAGAGAAAACGCCAACAATACCCTCTGCGGTCTCGACAAGGGCTGAATCGCCGGATGAATTAACCGATAGCGTTTTTCCACCGGGGTAAAAGGGTTCGGTGCTCTCGCTCGGCTTATAGGCGGAAATAGCTTCACTGGTCGCCCATCCTTCCGGAACAGGACGCTTACGTCGAGACTTAGATAGCCTGTCCAAAGTTAGCTGAACAACCCAGGTTTATGATTTTAGGTGTGAATAAATCGGGTAGACGTACGATGCCTGCGTGCTCTCCACTCTCGCCAAAACCTCCTCAGGCAGTCCAGCTGAGTCCACCTGCATGGCATCCCCAGCTCCAGAAGCCCTTGCGCCAACAGTGACCTTAGATAGCGCGTCGCGAGCCTCATCTCTTTCCTTAGTCAACCGCGCAATCACTCGCACGGCTGCATCGTGCTGATATAGCGCTGCACTCAACTCCTGTCGCGTTTGAGCTAGGGTCTGGCGCAGTGTGTATGTCTCCAAAGCCAGGGCGTCCCATTCTTCCTGAAACACGCTGAGCAACGAGGGAATCGAAGTGAGTGTGGGAGGTCGGGGTCGGACGACGCGCTGAGTTTTGACCTCAATGAGTTCATCTGTAGAAAGTTCATCCCCGGTCACCGGATCCTTGCCATTCTCGGCGATGTAAGCCTCAATGAGACGCTTCTCAAAGACGCTGCCTATTTGAGAGTCAGCGGTCAAAGTTGGTTGGTGTCTGGAAGTCTGCAAACCTACCGCTCTTAGGCGAGACGACAGGCTCTTGTGGTGCCTCTCCCGAAACTGTCGCAATGGTTGTTAGTAAATGCTCAAAATAAAGGTGGTCTTGGTTCTAGCTTACTTGCGCACAGCATGATGTGTAATCTGGTTGTTTGATGGAGAAGACAGACTGAGAGGGTGAAGCTGCGGCTCCTTGGACTTTTCGACTGTCGCTGAATTCGGACTAGCGTCACCGCCGCCGCTTTGCTGATCGCTGATTGCTTGGCGGCCAACACCCAGCAACTTGCATCGACTGATGACGCTGTGGGCGACTCTAAACAACAAATATACCTGGACTCGATGGCTTAATGCGCGTGTATAATCTAGCGCTTACCGTCACACAGCGTCTCAACTGATATGTGCATTCCCTAGTGGAAGGCATCACCGAGCATAATCTCTCGGGGAACTTGATACGCTGAAGCATGAGGAACGGCTTTGCTCTCTTGCAATTTTCCATACAGCGTATCGTAGGTACTCTCTAATACTCCTGGGAATTGGTCACTCGGTTATTACTCGATCAAGCCATGTCATACAACGCGAAAAACCTCGCCTATGGTAAGTCCCCTTCCCCCTTCGCAGGGTACTCCTCTAACACCGGCTCTAGACGCGAAGGAGCCTGCGTTTCTGCAGCGACTAAAGGGCCAATACGGAAATACCTCTGGCGGCCTAGAGCGCCCAATATCACAACGACCTCGCCGGGTACGAGACGATAACGAGGATGACGAACCTACATACGTCGATGCGGAGAGCAACGAAGTGATAACCAAGGAGGACTACGAGGCCATGGTGAATGGCGGTGGCGACCAAGAATCCGAACAGCCTGAGAATGGTGTAAAGGACAAGGACGCCGCTGCCGAGGAGGCTGGAAACTCCAAGGAGAAGACGGAAGGGTCAACATCAAAGCAAAACATGGCAGAGATTGGAGGACCTCGAAAGCGAAAGCAAGCAAAAGTCGTTGGTGATGAAGATGAAGTTCAAGAGCCTAAAAGTGAGCCAGTGCGGCCAAAAGACCCAGGGCCTCGAAAGCCGAAACAGAAAAAGAAGAAAATAAAACTCTCCTTTGAAGAGTAATCTAAACAGCACTTAGCATATCGTATCTCAGTACTGTACGTAGGGGCGCTATCGAAGCTGCCGGTAGCTACATACCTTCTTCTAAGACTTTGTAGTAGTAACAACCCCACCCGCCACAGTAGAAAAGACGTAAGCTATATAACAGATGACTCATGTTGACTCTTCATGAGCCAAGTGATTTATCATAAACTGGGACTGTGAGCGGAGTGAAGTCATATTTGACTAAAACAATAGTTCTAAAAGAGTTGTTGTGGTGAAATATTTTTTCCCAGGCACAGTTCCGCAATTCACGGAACACCAAGAGCGAAATCCTCTATCCTCACGCGATAAGCCGTCTCGGATTGGGAAAATTTTCAGATCTCGGTCGCGGTAGCAGCGCCATCCTCCGAAAATGCCTGTTGTCAGCGTCGAGGATCTCGTCCGTCTGCAGCAGAAGCCAGACGATATTCGAAATGTTCGTTGCCCCTCCATTATCTTTTTATCCCACTTCGCTGCGAAAGCGGGTGACGTTCTAGCTTGCCAGACTAACCATGTTCTCCAGATATGTATTCTAGCACACGTTGTACGTTGAATATGAGACGGATATCCAAATGGGCTATCGCATGAATTAATCTAATCTTTTATTTGAATTCAGGATCATGGGAAAACATCACTGACAGACAGTCTTATCGCCACGAATGGCATCATCTCGCCCAAGCTGGCGGGCAAGATCCGCTATCTGGACTCGCGTCCGGATGAGCAACTGCGCGGAATCACCATGGAGTCTTCTGCGATTTCGCTCTTCTTCTCCATGATGCGGCGCTCTGCGCCAGACGCCCAGCCAGAGGCGAAGGAGTACCTCATCAACTTGATCGACTCTCCCGGGCACATCGACTTTAGCAGCGAGGTATCAACTGCCTCGCGCCTCTGCGATGGGGCGGTGGTCCTAGTCGATGCTGTAGAGGGTGTCTGCAGCCAGACAGTGACTGTTCTGCGCCAAACATGGGTTGAACAGCTGAAGCCGATTCTAGTCATCAACAAAATGGACCGACTAGTTACTGAATTACAGATGACCCCGGCAGAGGCTTACTCACATCTGAGCAGGCTCCTAGAGCAGGTAAATGCTGTGATTGGTAGCTTTTATCAGGGTGAACGGATGGAAGAAGATCTCCAGTGGCGAGAGCGTATGGAAGAGCGTGTCAATGCCGCAACCCAGCAGAAGCAAACTCAAGATGGTGAATCTGTCGACGGAAGCGTTGATGGCGCACAATTCGAGGAACGTGACGATGAAGATCTATACTTCGCACCTGAGAAAAACAACGTTATCTTCTGCAGTGCTGTCGACGGCTGGGCGTTCACTGTTCGACAATTCGCCGCAATTTACGAGAAAAAGCTCGGAATCAAGAGATCTGTTCTTGAAAAAGTTCTTTGGGGAGATTACTATCTCGATTCCAAGACTAAAAGAGTTCTGGGTCAGAAGCACCTGAAGGGCCGGGCTTTGAAGCCCATGTTTGTCCAGCTGGTGCTGGATAGCGTCTGGGCTGCGTACGAGGCCACCACTGGCGGTGGTAAAGGAAAAGGGTATGGCGAATCTGTGTTTTTTTTTCTCATTTTATATACTGACCGTGTTACAGCGACCCTGTATTGCTAGAGAAGATCACAAAGTCGCTGAATATCAACATCCCGCCATACATTCTACGCTCTCGCGATCCTAAAAACATCATGACCACATTGTTTTCACAGTGGCTGCCACTCTCTACAGCACTCTTGGTGTCAGTCATCGAATACTTACCAAGCCCCAGGGCAGCCCAAGCCTCTCGATTACCGCCAATGATCGAGGAGTCACCGGGATCAAAGTTTGTGGATACAAAGATAAAGGACGCAATGGTTCAATTCAAGACCGGCGCCGATGAACCGGTTGTGGCATATGTCAGCAAGATGGCCGCCATCCCAGAGAGCGAACTGCTAGCAAGCAAAAAGACATCCGCAACGACCATGTCCGCCGATGAAGCCAGAGAAATAGCCCGGAGAAAGAGAGAAGAGATCGCCAAGATGCAAGCAGAAGCCGCTGGTAATAACCAAGACGACGACTTCTCCCGAGTAACTTCCGCGTTCGAGCAAGTCACAGTAGATGATGCTAAAGAAGGCGAGCAAGATCAGAAAGAAGACCCTGAGCATCTAATCGGGTTTGCACGTCTCTACTCTGGAACGCTTTCAGTCGGTGATTCTATCTACGTTCTGCCACCCAAGTTTTCACCTGAAAACGCGCACGCAAGCCCGGAGCCGCAAAAGGTGATCGTGACAGACCTCTATCTACTCATGGGAAGAAGTCTCGAGCCCCTCAAATCTGTTCCTGCGGGTGCCGTCTTTGGAATCGGAGGTCTCGCCGGCCACATCTTGAAGACGGGCACTTTATGTTCACAGCTTGATGGAAGTATCAACTTAGCTGGTGTCTCCCTGGACACCCCACCAATCGTGCGAGTGGCTCTCGAGCCCGTAAACCCGTCTGATCTTAGCAAGATGGTCACAGGTCTGCGTTTACTCGAACAGAGCGACCCATGTGCATTATACGAAGTCCTTCCAAACGGAGAACATGTGATCCTAACCGCAGGAGAACTGCACCTTGAGCGCTGCTTGAAGGATCTCCGTGAACGGTTCGCGAAATGCGAGATCCAAACCGGCCAGACCATCGTACCCTACCGAGAGACCATTGTCAATGCTCCCGAAATGGCGGCTCCCAAGAACCAAGAACTAGGGAGAGGAGGAATTTTAACTGTCTCTGGGTCGAAGCAGTTGACCGTTCGGCTACGTGTCGTCCCTCTGCCGGAAGTTGTCACGGAATTCTTCACCAAACATGTTGGAACAATCAAGCGGTTACAGTCTGAGAAGCGAACCACAAAGGCAGAGGGTGAGCCTGATAGTACGCAACAGGACGAGGCCACCGATGCCGCAGGCGAGGCAAGAGACGTCACCCTTCTCTCTCTCGAAGATTTCAAAAAGGAACTCAACAAGACCTTCGAAGAAGTCAAGGAAGACAAGGAACTATGGAAGGACGTCGTCGAGAGGGTCATAGCCTTTGGTCCCCGCAGAATAGGGCCTAACATCCTCGTCGATGCAACAGCAGTCAACACATGCGAGAAATTGTATGCATCCATTCCCCTTCCCCTCCACCCTTATCTAAATGCCAAACACATTCACTAACAAACGACACAGCCTTCTCGATGACCACAAACAACAGCCCAGCATCCTCCCCGAAACCGCCAGCCGCGACGCCCTCACCGTCCGCGACTTCTCCGACAAAATCACATACGCCTTCCAGCTCGCCATGGGCCAAGGTCCACTCTGTCAAGAACCCATCCAAGGAACAGCCGTCTTCCTCGAGGAGATCCAAATCGACGCCTCAGAAAACGAGATTGATATGGGCCGTCTAACTGGCGAGACGATCCGTCTCGTCCGCGAAAGTATCTCCCAGGGTTTCCTGGACTGGAGTCCTCGGATTATGCTTGCTATGTATAGTTGCGAGATTCAGGCGTCTAGTAAGTCCCCCTTCGCTTTGCCTACCCCAATACTATAGTATTGCATGTATTAACCAACCCACTTCAGCTGAGGTGCTCGGCCGCGTCTACGGCGTAATAACCCGACGCCGAGGACGCATTCTCTCGGAAACAATGAAAGAGGGAACGCCGTTCTTCACAATCGTCTCTCTCCTCCCCGTGGCGGAATCCTTCGGGTTCGCTGAAGAAATCCGTAAGCGGACATCCGGCGCCGCGCAGCCGCAACTTATCTTCGCGGGCTTCGAGGCCCTCGATCAAGACCCCTTCTGGGTTCCGGCCACGGAAGAGGAGTTGGAGGATTTGGGCGAGCTTGCGGATCGGGAGAATGTGGCGAAGATGTATGTTGACGCTGTTAGGGCGAGGAAGGGACTGTTTGTTCAGGGGAGGAAGTTGATTGATGCAGAGAAGCAGAAGACGTTGAAAAAGTAGATACTTGGGTATATAAAAAGGGTTGATGGCGTGCTGTTTCATATGATCTATTAAAAGAAAGGTTTATTGAAGGGTACACTGCCCTGTTTAGCTGAGGGCGTGAGCTGTATATATTTATAATTATCAGTTACTCGGCTTGATTTTAAAAATGGCGAGCGCAAAGCCTCGCGACCAATTCTTTTTCTTGCAGTGATAGTATATATCATTGAGCATTGAAATGTGAATATCAGTGGTTTATATATCATAGACAGCAATTTAGAACGAAAATCGTCTTCTGATAAAAAAAAATGATTTCATTGGGTATCTAATATATCTGGCTCACATTCATGCATGATACCAGCTACTCATGGGCATTGCACACACAAACACTGCTGCTTCGGTGCAGTAGTGTCGGTAACGTCCTAAATTCGAGTTGTTTTGGGTCTCTCAACTCCAGATATGCGCAAGCATAGCTCGCAGTCCATGCCGTAAAAATTACCGGCCGCGGAATGTGGACGTCCAGGGACTCGGTTTGCCATCAGACAAGATGGGGCTAGGCCAAATGGCCGGAGTTTGGTTTGCAGTTCGTAGATTTTGCGCCGTTTCGCGATGCTGTACTTCAAAAAGGCCTTGCCACCTTCCTCTGCTCTGCAGCCCCCGTAACAGGGTCTCTCATCTCCTTCCAGCTAACAGGGAACATCATGTTACCCGCCTCACTGCGAGCCATGACAACGCCGAGGTCATTTCTTGCAGTCGTAAGATAATAGAAGCTCTGGTCGCCGAGAGAAATCACCGTCCCGCGAACAATATCTCCAACCCGAAACATCTCATCCATGGCAACACGATCTTTCTCGACGGCGCGCACGTCCTCCTTCCGGATAAGCGCTTGGAATCGAAGCTCGTCCGAGCTGCTGTGGTTCTCGGGGTTTGCGGCGGAGGATAGGATCGATTCGATGTTATCGTTATCCGACGCCGACTGTGAAGGGTTCAATGCCTGAGAGCTCTTGGAGTCATCTAAGACGACGAGTATTGAGACCGTTGCTTGCCGTTTCTGAACGCGGGTTACACGGGCTAGGACGACTGCATCAACGGCTGGGAGTGTGTTGTACTTGGATTTCGGGTTTGAAATTGTGGTTTGTGCAGGCGCGGTAGGTGTGGATGTGCCCGTCGCCGTTGTAGCATTCCTCGCTGTTCTCGAAACGCTGAGTACTGACTTTGCTTGAGACTTTGGCTCCGCCTGATCAACAAAGACCGGTCCGGCGATCGATGCATAGATGTGGGAGTGGTGAACATGGGTCCCAGGGCCAGCGGAGAAAGTCGCAGCTGCCCCTAGGCGCTGGCCTGGGATAGCCAGAGACGGTAGGGAATTTGCCATCTCTGGCAAACCGCAATCAAGGCGAACAGAGTAGTAATGAGTGTCAGAGAGAAGGTGTGCAACTTCAGTGATCTGGAGCTGGGAAGGTCTTTTTTACAAGTGGATCATACCGGAACCAGAGTTTACCCGAATCCGCAACAACCAGTGAAGTATATACTAACCGAAAACAGCTGAGCCAATAGAGTAAGACACAAGGCAGGGTGTTTATGGATGAATATACAGTATATCTAAGCTGGCGCTGCGACTGGGAGGTGACGCTGCATCTGACCCATCCGACTACAATATTATCCCCAGATACAACCACGTCATCACAGCAAAAACCGAACATGAATAATCAGTCCCATGAGGAAAAAGTAAAAGAAATAGATCCTATCACTCCGAATGCTCGCTGAAGAAAATGAAGTGACACCAAATAAAATGCCTCTTAACACCCATAACATAAAGTGAACAATGTATATCAAGGTAAGGAAGGTCAGAAAAAGTCGAGGAATAGAAGAGGATATTAGGAAGAAAAGCGCCCTGCGAGAGAAGCAGGATGTGAAGAGAAATTTAAGGAAAGCCAGACTAGGTTTCGGCGTTAACCTTCTACCAGAGTCTGTTTAGGCCCGCCTCCGAGGAACTCGAGGCATCGCCGCGCCAACGCAATAACCTCGGCTTCGCCGTCCTCCGTATCTTCTTCATCGGACTCAATGTTCTTGTCAGATATTGACTTAACCATATGAACAAGATCCTCTGAGCTGGCAATATAACCTAGAAGGCGCTGGTCCTCAGACTCAAGAAGTTGAAGAAGTGTCCAGATGGCGATATGCTGGAAAGTAGGGTCTCCGCTAGCAAGAAATCGCTTTAGGTAGCCGTAGATACCGCCGTTGGGATCCGCCCAGTCTCGGACAAAGATAGTGTAGTCTCCAACTATCAAAGCGTTAGCTTCCAGATTTGCGCTTCTAAGATTTGCGAGGATACGGGTCGGAACATACCTTTGGATGAAAGATTGCCTAGCGCGGCAGCGCTGTTTCCTTGAACTTCAATGCTGTCAGACTCCGTCAAAGGAATCAACACATCGAAGACACCAAGATTGAGAAGATGGGGTTTCAGGTCATCGCTAAGAGCCAAGACGGCTATAGCAGCAGTCATTTCGGACTGAACACTGATGGGTACGCGGAGGACAAGATCTTTACACTTTTGGACTGCACCAGCTTGAAGGACAAGCTCTTTGTTGCGGTCCGAGCTAGCGGCAAGATTTCGAAGGGTAGAGATAGCGTGGCATTGAATTTCTTCATTATCTGTCGATCCCAAAAGATCAACCAGCGGCTTAAGGAATCCGGCGTCGATAATAGGCGATTCGTTGAGAGGGTGAATGGAGATATTACGGATGCAGGCAACTGCGGAGAGAATGAGAGGGAGATAGGATGACTGTAGGAGGCGGAGTAGAGGCGGTAACCCCTTGGCGCGAACAATCTCAAGCTGGTACTTTTCGTCGGATGCAAGGTTTCGAAGAGCTAGAGCAGCCTGGCACTGCACTTTCGGGGTAGACGAGTCCATTAAATGCACGAGCGACTGGACCAATCGTGATTCTGTTTGGGCAAGTCGTTTGCGATTTGACGAATCAACGGCAATGTTACTAAGGGCAGTCGTGCAATAGTACTGGACATCGACGTCGGAGGAAGAAAGCAATTGAACGAGGACCGGAATCGCACCGGCATTGACAAGCTGTTGCCTGTTGTCGTCTGGAATACCAAGTCAGAAGGGAATTGGGACAACAGTCTACGATGGGGCAAAATGCGTACCTGAATGTGTCATGTTCAGAAGGGCCCCTGTCGCATTGCGCTGTACTCGCATATCTTTTGACTTCGCGAGGCGAATTAGCGGGCCCAGGGCGCCGGACCGGGCAATCTTAGCCTTGTTATCTTCATGGGTAGCAAGGTTAGTAATGCAGCCGACTGCATTACACTGAACCTCAACGTTAGGCGACATCATTTGTTTTATTAACGGGGCAAGTCCTCCCAGAGCAACGATCAACACCTTGTTATCCGCTGCTTTCAGTCAGCATACGTCGGGGAGGGAAAAGCAAGGCGACTTGGACCGACCATTCACCGCAAGGTTACCAAGAGCCGCACTTGCAGCCCGTTGAACCTCGATATCAGAACTCTGTAGCAGGAAAAGAATTGGTTCGAGAGTGTCCCTATCGACTTCGCGCACATCTGCGTTTGGCTCAAAGTTAGCCACCACGATGCTCATCCTGCCGCCATATCGACACCTACCTCGTTCTGTGATCTCAGCGAATGTTAGACTGGCGCTTCGTTGGAGGTCTACATTTTCGGAGTAGACTAGAGTGCTCAGAGCACGAAGGGGCTCGCCGGAGAAGAAGTCCGTTTCAGCTCTCTGTTCATCACGTAGCGTTAGAAAACGACAACCGGCGCGAAAGGAGCGGAAAATAGAGCAAAAGTATCTTCAACCAAGGAAATAGGCTGGACCTACGTTTTCAAGGTAGCCTAACAGATCAGATACAGCTTCCCGTTCATTGTCCGCCAACGTTGTGTCATAAATTCCTTCTCTTGAGCGACCGCCGAAAGGACTAAGGCAGGCCCCAAGGCAGGCGGTGATTCGGCAATAACGGTCGACTGTCGACAGGCCAGAGAGACATGCATTCGCGATTCCGGCCATGGCTTCAGAGCTGGGGAGCCAACAGGATCAAAATGAGGCCCCGCGAGCGTCGAACGTCAAAGAGTGAGATTAGGTTGAACGTCAGTCACCGCGAACGCAGAAAGCGTACACCGGGGAGCTTGGGTTGAAGCTGCTCCTTCCCTTTTAGGTATATACCAGACCGCGGTCTCAAATAAGCGGTTTCGCAGAGGCTGGGTTATCGACAATAGAATAGAGGCCGACCGCAAGAGGAAGGGTGGGATGGAAAGAGAGGTTGGGGTTCGAAAGGCAGGTTGGACGGGGACCCAGCTCTGCATATAGGAGGAGCTAAAGCTTGACAAAAAAAACAAAGCGGCGTCGGGCGGTGGAAAGAGGGAAGATATAGCAATCACGACCGGTCGCGCCGAATCCTAACTATTCGCAAGAAATCGGCTCTGATCCCCAAGGCCCTGCACAGGTGAATGAATGCAAGATGGAAGAGGGGGGGGAAGAGAAGGGTGAAGATGGAGTTAGTGAATGACCAAGCGGGCTTAGTTTAGTATGGGCTCTCAGTCTCCAGCTCTGGCGGCTGGTGACCGCGGGCGAATGACGGCACGCATATCTTAAGCAGTCCGGAAGCTCCCACCCACCTCCACTACATCACCGCATCTTTCAGCTTTCTGAATAGTTTCATGTTCATGTCTTCTTGTGAACTGCGTTGCAGACAAATATTAACCAAGATGGCACATTCGAATAATATATTATTTGCGTATACCGATCGGCCTTATCACATCTATCATAGAACGATCTCTGTTACACTGCTATCGTCCATCGAGTCATCTGTCCGATAGATAGCTCGTGCGGACGGGAGCAGGAGCACTGGGAAATATGGATATAGATAAGCGAGGATTCGCACCCGGTTTTTGGCCATACCTACGGAGTACAAGGTACTTGGCCGAACCCCGAGTCGCCCACGCTTACGAAGCCCGTCGATTCTGGCAGCCGTCATGATGAAAGATCGATCTTCCTTGCATATCGGGCGCCTTGACAATGGGCGGCGAATCCCTTCGCATGATGCGCCCTGGGATTGGGGCCGACTTAACGAAGTACCTGGAAAGTAACTCCGGACGTACCACTACCGGGAGATCTGCCTCTGGGTTTGTCGAATTATAGTTATGTATGATGGAGGGCGGATGACCAACCGGTCGTCAGTAACTTCCTCCGTAAGGTGCTTCGTTATATACTGCGGGCCTTGGGCCGATCGCTCTTACCCAGCTGAGTTTTGCGTACAGCTACGTATTGATATATTTCATAAGACGTCCATCCTTGTCATCATCCTGAGCTACATCGTATGCTGAAACCCAGCAGTATCACCTAAGACCATATCGGACTGGTTCTTGGCCACGTTGGCAGGAACTACGAAATCCGATGGACAGGCCTGGCCGTTGAGAGAACGGTAGTGCAAGGACTCCCTCGTCTCTCCTCTACTCGTATCTGTATATTAACAGCCCTTCTATACGGGTTGCCACAAACCACGTGAGACAGAGAGCATAACGTCACATGCGGAGATGCGCTCATGACCTTGAGGATCTCTGCAGCGCCTGTTGAAGCAGTGCTGCGCTGTGAGAGGCTCACCACAGTTTGGCTCCAGGCCTTAACCCATCGGCCCCGCACTCCAAGCCCACTAGTGAACGACTAACAGGATGTCCATCAAAGCGCACCTTGCCATCCCAGATCGCAGTGGCGATGACAGCCGTCCTTGTCAAAGAGCAGGGACAGTGGATGGCGATGAGTATAGAATACCCGGGCCGTGAGAGGGATCCATGTTTGTTGTAGTCAGAAATAGATACCCCGAGCAGAATAGCGGGACATTTGCAAACCTGGCTGTAAGGTTTGGAGCCAACTCTGGTCCCTGACCTCACAATAATAATTCCGGTGAAACTGCAGCCTCGGGCTATCAGACAACGCTGCGCAGTGCGAGGTGCTGCTGACTGCATTCTTCAGGCGTTCGGCGTAAATGGCGCGAGCCTCCAGCTGGCATGATGGATGCCCACTAAGAATGGAGTGTTTCGTGTTTAAAGGATTGAACAATAATTGGAATACAAGAACATCGGATCATGGACATGGACAGCATTCCACTCGCCCCCACTACCCAGGCCCTGCAGGCCGCTGATTGCTGAAGTGAAGATCGCTTGCCATCTGACGGCAGGTTCGCAATAAGAACATGGGCTCATCTCTCTTGCTTTCCCTTTGTCTCCTCTCCCTCTCCCACTTGCATTCCAAAGCCTTGTTTCTACCACTGCCCATTGGAACGTGAATGCTGAACTTTGACGCCCGTCGATCAGCCTCAGCCTCTGATTGAATTCTTCGCACACGACCAGCCAAGTCTCGCTGTCCGAACGTGCGCTATATGCAACCAAGCACATAGACTCAGAGCAATTCGCCGATCCCCACGAGAGAGAGAGAACTACAATTCCGAATTCGAACCACCGGCTTTGTTCTTTGCGGTTGAGATTTCTTTGGCGTATTTCTTTCTCCTGTTCTATTCTTTGCCAGTCGTTGCCAGTTTTTGCCCGCTAGGGACTACTAAAAAGGCAAATCTGCGCCCAATGATGGCAGCGTCAGTGTCCGCCTCCACCTCGATTGCCAGCCCCCTTCACGTTTCGTCCGATTCCCGTTCGGGGCCTCTTCGACGCTTGAGCCAACTGCGTGCCTATACGCAAACTCATTTTTCCTCTCCCCACTCTTCTGCCGCCCCCTCGAATTCTTCCACGCCCAACGCCCAACAGCGCCCTCGTCGTCACAGCATCAGCGGCCGTCGACTGTCGTGGTTTTCCCCTCACACCACCACGCGCTCCGACTCCGCTCAGCCGACCGCCGCGGCCTCGAGTCCATGCCCGGAGCCTCGTGCTGCACCCGCCACTTCGAATCGCCATAGTGCGATTATAGTCCCAAGTTCTCGTGGTCTCGAAATAGACCAGGGATCTCATAACCAGTCCCCTGAGTCTTCCAGTCCGACTTCCTCGACAAGTTCCTCGAGGCGACCGGCACGCGAAACCATGGCTAGGCTGCGACCCTCGCTCCCAAATCATCAGGACTCTCGAAGCGAGCAAGCTTCGAGTGCGCCGGCGCCGACTTCTGCGCCTGCTAGCACAACGCTCGACTCCCCCGACCCGGTCATCGCTGACAGTGCCTCGTCCGGCTCAAAATCGAAAAAAGGAGCAACGATCCGTTTTTTCCCTCACCAAGACCCAAGTCAGAGCTCTCGTCCGTCGTTACCTTTCATTCCTGTCTCGCGCACTCTCCCATCTGACACTTGTAACATTCGCGTTGGCCGATACTCCGAGCGAGATGGGCTTCCTCTTCCAAATCCCAGCGAACCATCGGACGCCCCTGTCGGGTTCAAGTCGAAAGTCGTGAGCCGAAAACACTGCGAATTTATATACATGAATGGACAGTGGCATATCAAAGATGTGGGCAGTTCGTCTGGGACGTTTCTGAACCACATGAGATTGAGCCAACCCAATATGCCATCGCGAATGTACACTATCAAAGACGGAGACATCGTGCAGCTTGGTATCGACTTTCGCGGGGGTGAGGAAATGATTTTCCGCTGTGTTCGTATCAGGATTGAGTGTAACCGATCCTGGCAGCAGCAGCCGAATGAATTCAAGTATGTCCATAGCCTCGAGTCCTTTCCGCGCGCTGGAGTTTAGACTAACCCATAGTGCAGCAAAAACACTGAGAGCCTGATCAAGAATTTGGGAAAGGGTGAGACTGCTGATTATTCTGGTTGTCGGGAATGTTCTATCTGTTTAGGATCAGTCCTGGTAGGTCTATACTACTCTTTCAAACGTATGAGAGTATACAGAACTAACTGCAGTTGCAGAGGCCCTACCAGTGCCTATTCATGGCCGCCTGCGCCCATGTGTGGCATTACAAATGCGTCAGCCGCTTAATCCATACCCCAGACTATCCTATGTTTCAATGTCCGAATTGTCGAGCATACACAGATTTGAGTGCCGAGGTTGACGACTCGAACGATTATGAGGCCGAGGATACCGACCAGCAGGCGTCAGAAAACCAACAAGAGCCAGCGGAGGAGATACGGTCTACGACATGCTCTCCTCAATTAGACACAAGCTGCACTTCGAGTGGTTCGCACACCAGTGAAGACGATGTAATCCCCGAATTACCAACCGGTCCCCTCGCCGATAACGTTGAAAGCATGCATCTAACGGACACTGATCCGTCAGAGCTTCCTGAGGCTTCCATAACTTCTGCGCCCAATACCGACTCCGATGTTCCTGGCTGGCAGTCCCTGACACAAGTTCCTACTGCTGTCCCGCCTAGACAGGCTGGACTACGGGTGGACACCCCTGTGCGCTCCGAGTCGTCAGACGAAAACCCGTTGACACCTCGGAATGACTCCGGACCCTTGGCTTTTGATGGTCGTGCTGGGATGTCATCTACGGACGCGCACTAGAACGTTCGCCGCTATCTCTCCATGTGGTCGACTCAGACTTCCGCGTACCAACTGTTTACCTCCAATTTGCATGGCAGCACCGAAAGACATTGCATTTATAATTACTCATACGTGCTGTGTGGCGTTGTTACACATCAACTATATCTAACCATCTGGTTGCATTTCCTAGCATTTAGCATTGCGATATTTTCTTATATCACCTTTAATCTGGACTATACCCCCTTACAGCTTCGCTTACACTATATTTTCACTCGTTGAAATCCACCGGTACCTCGATGGTTTCTTTTCCTTCTATGAGTTTCATTTCGATTGACACGTCCCGGGTTCGAATTTTGCATAACCATCCCGATTATGCCTCATGCATTGGGTTTTCCGTTGGATTTCTGGGATTGGCGCAGTATGTTACGGGGTCGGATATTTCTAGTCGATGGGCCATTCGTTACGCGTCCTTCCTCGGCGTCTACTATTTCTTTTCAACACTATAGCTTACTGACTGAATGTCACAATGTATATGATAGACATTCTACCTCATACTGTGGGTACAGACTCGGAATCAATATTGCATGTGAATTATAGTCAGTCCGAAAATAGCCCACCATTAGGTAGTTTCACGGTGGCAAGCGCCTTGTATATCAACCCCGCTCACAGCACCATTCCAACCCATACCAAGACACCAACGAAGCTCCAGAGACACCCTCCAATCCACATCCAGGAAGCCCGATCGACAGACTGCGGAGTCCTACCCCGCGTCTTGAGTGCGGTTCATGAGTCGTGCTTCATGCGCCAGGATGCGTCGTGACTAGTGGCTGCACACGCCGTGCTCTGATTCGTTGTCTGTTCTGCATCAAGCCAGCCTGACTGATGGTGACATCGAGTCGCTTTCACCAGGTATAATGATGTAGCTGTATATTAAACAAAGAATGGGCTACTCTTAGTCCCTAGGAGCTAATGCCTAGCTCCCCATCTTTATTCAGGTCATCGATAGCGGCTTTGATAACGCCATTACTTACCGCCACTTACCTATCCTCTCCTCCCTCTTTTACCATCGCTCTTCTAGCTATCTCAGTGACAACAAAGAAATGAGATTGAACTTCAGCGAACTGCCGACCCCGACTCTAAGTCGCCAGAACACATCCATCCCCCATCGTCACCACTACCGCGCAAGCACCCATCCGCATCTCTTATCATCGCGTCACAAGCCGAGAAGGTGAGCTACCTCGGACAACTATTATAGGCAGTGCGGTTTGAAACTAACTGTATATACATATACGATGTAGATGGCCATTAGTCTTCCGCTTCATCAAAGGCGCAATCCATGGCGCGATCCTGATCTACGTCCTGTTCCACGCGGCGTTCACAGCGTTCGTCGTTTGTCTCGACCGATATGTTTTTGATACAGTTGGGTTGCCCAATACTATCGTACGTCCCAATCTGACCGAAATCGAGTCATCCTGAGCCCTTCCCGTACTGTATCCCAACGAGTGCCAACACTAACAGACACGGCAAGATCCCCTCTCTCTCCATCGTCGTCGGCCTAATGCTCGTCTTCCGCAACCAAACCTCCTACAACCGCTTCTGGGACGGCCGGAACGGAATGACAGCCTTGCACACCGCGATCCGGAATCTCGTCCGCACAATCCTCACAAACGGCTACAGCTCCGCCGGCCCGCCCACAGGCGCCGAGCGCGCAGATATCGAGCGTGCGGTGCGCATCCTCATGGCTATTCCATTTGCTGTGAAGAACCATCTTCGCGCGGAGTGGGGAGCGGCGTTTTCGTTTGGCGGTCTTCCTGGTCTTATCGGGAGCGATCTCTCGCAGAGCGGGGCGGCGGTGTATAACCCTGTTTATGCGGGGTTGTTGCCCGCCGAGTTGGATGGGTATGAGGATGAGGGATTGGGGTTGCCGTTCCAGTTGACGTTTTTTGTGGACGGGTTTATTAAGCGCGGCGTTGAGAGGGGGTGGTTTCATGCGCCTGGGGCGAGTCAAATGCAGACGCAGTTGAATGCCTTGGTGGATGCGTTTGGGAAGATGGAGACGATTCGGCTGACGCCTATTCCGGTGGCGCATTTGTATGTCCTTCTCCCGGTCTTCTTGTTATTGACTTTTAATATGAAGTGAGCGGGTTACTAATATGTACATGGGTTGGTGTAGGATCCATCAGAAACAGGTTCTCGCTTTATACGGGTGCGTTTTGCCCTTCGCCATGGTTGATGATATGGGTTGGTGGACTGTGCCCATCGTCAGCTTGGTGATCTTCACGCTCTATGGAATCGAGGGGATCGGCTCGCAGTTGGAGGATCCATTCGGGTATGACAGGAATGATATCAAGATGGACGCGCTGGTTGGTGATGCGAAGACGGAGATTGATGTTGTGCTCGCGGAGTGGCGGAGGGTTATGGAGATGACTGATGGGGGTTATCGGGCTGGCGACAGTAATAGCAATGCTGATGGGAATCAGGAGGGTAGTGGTGCTGGTTTGGTCGCGGAGAAAGGGTTTGCCATGCCTGATATGTTTCTAAGGTCGAGAGTGAGAATGCCCGGTCAATGATAAAGTATGGATTGCTTTTCAGCTGGTGCCTGGGCTTGGCTTTGGGAAATGAGTAGTAATTCGGATATATATCTATAATTCGTTACTAGACACTTGTGAATCCCTTCCCGACCGCTGTGCCAGGTGTTGTCTATAGAGGAGCTTCCAGCGTAAGCACACTCTCAAGTATTGTATCCGGAGTCACATATTCCAAAACCTTGGCCACAGCCCTCAGATCACTCCCATATTGCAAACTGCGATCATCCTCAGGCCTCGCAACGACGATCCGATGGCGAAAGACCTTTTTCGCCGCGAGCGCCACGATCGACGGCGTGAGATAGTCGACGCCGTGGATGACAGCAAGAAGTCTGCAGATGTCAGCTTCTATGGAATGGTGTAGTAGAGCTGGTGATTTACTTGGCAAGTTTTGTGAATTGGATGTTGGATCGGGCGGAAATGCCACCCCCAACAGCACGGCTCAGCCGAAGGAAGACGACTATGTCTTGTTGATAGCGGATGAGCTCTGCGGTAGCTTTGACTGCCTTGCTGGCGCCATGAAGCCTATCTAGGAGCTAGCCGGGTCAGTACTCGCGTAGCTTTAAACTTGGGGTAGGTTTACCTCATGGCCAATGCTTGGATGTCGATTGTTCTCGTGGGAGCCCGTTCTATGAATTACCGAGGACAGGGATGCCTGTCCATCGGATTGCCAATCATCATCTTCTAAATACACGTAGCCATCTTCGGAGTCGTGGAAATGCGAGATTAGGAGGTTGTCAATCTATGTAGGTTAGTAGTAGCGTCGCAGTGATTAGAAGTAAACTTACTAGATGGGCGTTGAGCTTCGGTCGAACCTGCCCTGGATCACGTTTTACAACAGGGACAAACAAGAAGTGCGGCGGGGCTTCGATGATATCGTTCCCCGTCGCCAACTTCTTCGACCGCATCAACTAAGGATACGTTAGCCGAGTGAAAGAGCAGATGTTGGTGAAGTGGTACCGTACCTCTAGAGCCTCGAGCTGTATATTTTCAGACGCACAGTCGAGATTTTTCGCAATAACAACATCAACAGTGCTGTATTCCACTGCAGCCCCCGGTTCCTTGCGAGGGTAGGCACATATTTGATCGCAAAACTCTTCGAGAGTTGTGGTGTCTGAGAATTCCGCAACTTTGTACACAAGACCATAGGTATGCGAGCAGATCTGTAGCCCTCGTTAGTCGTCGAATAAAAGCATCATGCTCAACTCACCAAGGCGAGTTCCGCAGCAACGTCATTGATGTTGCCCCCAGTAGCTTCAATCAAGCAGTGTTCCTGTCCGCCCAGACACAGGAGGAGAGCCAATTCAAGATCCGACAGTTCACGAGCAAGCTCGCTTATGTCTTGCGTATCATCCATCATTGTATTCCGAGATGGCGCTCATGGTGCATCAACATAATTGGATCTATAGATTGATGTAGAAAGTCGGGGCCGCAGTGGCTGTGGGCAGCTGGATATGGGCGTAGTCAAATCGGGTTAGCGCCGGGCCCAGCCATGTGAGCTTGAGCTCCGAACGACAACAGGCGGCGACCAAGAAACAACCACTGCATCGGCCGCCTTTCCATGAATCTGTCATCTGCCAATGGCGCCGTCTAATCCACTGGCTAACTGGGAAAGGCTAGGAACTAGCTTTTACCGAAAAGTCCCTGTTTACTTCTCCGTCTTCGACGAGGATGTCGAGTTGGAGAACTACATCGTTGCCGGCGCGCCGTACGGAGGGGCCATTGGTATGCGCTTCTCTGCTGCGTTTGGTTGAATTAAGTGTTGATTTGATGTAGCGCTGTATCGAGATGAAAGCAAACCTATGAGGTTTCGAGACGCGCAGACGTCGAAGTCGAACATTGACATTTACTCCCGTTCCGGGAAGCTGATTAACCGTCTTAATGTGAGTTCATTTGCCTTGCCAGTGAGCTAGCTGTATTTCTGACTCATACCAGTGGGAACATGGTACGATAAGAGGGCTTGGATGGTCCGATCAGGAGGAGTTACTTGTGATTGCTGAGGATGGCACTGTCCGACGGTACTTTGGCTTGTACGGTGACTTTACTTCATTTTCTCTGGGGAATGTAAGCGCAATCCAAATCGAGTCCGGATTTCAAAGCCATAGGCTAACTTTCACAGGGAGCTGAGGAGTACGGAGTGCGGGCATGCCGATTCTGGAACTCGGGCTTTGTTGCTTTGCTTGCCAACAATCAGCTAATTGCTGTTTCCAATTACCACGAGCCGCGACCAAGGCTATTAGCACAGTGCCCGGAAGGGGAAGTCGCTTCATGGTCATTGATTCCTCCGGCCCATACGCTGTCTCGGTCGGTCGAGGTTCTTCTTGCTGTTGATAAGACGATCTATCTCGTCGATCCCACGGAGGCCGAGGATAAAGTGCTCCAAAATGGGCCGTTCAAGCACGCTAGTGTATCGCCTACGGGCCGCTTCGTTGCGCTTATCACGGCCGAAGGCAAAGTCTGGGTGGTGAGCAGTGACTTCCAGAGCAAGTACAGCGAATATGACCCAGATTCCCGCGTCACCCCTCGCTCCGTGGAGTGGTGTGGCGATGACGCGGTTATTATTGCCTGGGAAGACGAGGTGCATCTCATCGGGCCGAATGGAGCTGCTGCACGGTAAGTTTACCATCCACTATGCTAGAAATTTTCTGATTCAGCAGGTATTACTACGATGGAACCGTCCATGTCCTGCCAGAGTTTGATGGCGTTGGTCTAGTCACTAATGATACATATGAGTTTCTACACAAGGTGTCAGGCAAGTCGCCTGCTAAATTTCCCATTGTTTCTCCTGCTGACTAGAGCAGATGTAACTGAGACTATTTTCCGACTCGGCTCGACATCCCCAGCGTCCGTTCTTCTGGATTCCATCGACCTCCTAGAGAAGAAGTCTCCAAAAGCGGACGATAATATTCAACGGATCAAGCCAAGCCTGCCAGAGGCTGTTGATGCCTGTGTCAAGGCATCCGGAATGGAGTTCGACGCTCACTGGCAGAAGCGGTTGCTAAAAGCAGCTTCCTTTGGAAAATCAGTTCTAGATCTGTACAACAGCGATGAGTTTGTTGAGATGACCGAGAAGCTGCGAGTCTTACAGGCAGTGAGGGATTTTGAAATAGGACTCCCTGTTTCATATGAGCAGTATATGCGCCTAACTCCGGAGAAACTGATTGAGCGTCTTGTGAACAGGAGAGAGTACCTACTTGCAATTCGTATATCAGAATACCTCCAGCTACCTGCTGACAAAATATACGTGCACTGGGCGAGCTCGAAAGTCAAGGTTTCCACAGTCGACGATGAAGCTGTGTGCAAGTTGATCGTGCAGAGACTGGACGGGAAGCCGGGGATATCCTTTGAGGTAATCGCACAGGCTGCTTATGATGAGGGCCGCACAAATCTAGCAACGGAGCTTTTGAATCACGAACCGCGGGCCGGGAAACAGGTTCCACTGTTGCTCAATATGGAAGAGGATGAGATCGCGCTGGACAAGGCGATCCAGAGCGGAGACGATGACCTTGTCAACTACGTACTTCTTCAACTGAAAAGCAAGCTTCCCATCGCTAGCTTCTTCAGGATGATTAACACGCGCCCAATGGCATCTGCACTTGTGGAGACGACCGCCCGAGAAGAGGACACTGAACTGCTGAAGGATTTGTTCTATCAAGACGATCGGCCTTTGGATGGCTCTAACGTACTTCTTTCGGATGCTTTGAAGCAGACAGACTTACCGCGCAAGCAGGAACAGCTCCAGCTCGCTTCCCGATTAATCTCCGACTCTAAAGACCCGACATTGATCTTGCAGCAGAAGCTACTCACTGAGTCGTCACAACTACTCAAGGTTCAAGAAACCTTGGATAAGGATCTGGCAGAAAGATCCGAGTTCCTCGGCCTGAGCCTGAATGAGACAATCTACAGATTGATCAGATCGGGATATGGTAAACGGGCACAGAAGATCCAAGGCGACTTCAAGATGCCCGAGAAGACATATTGGTGGTTGAGACTACGAGCATTGGTGGCTAAGCGTGACTGGGGTGAATTGGAAGAAATCGCCAAGATTAAGAAATCACCAATAGGATGGGAGGTGAGTGAAGACATTATATCATTGGTATCATTGCATAAGCTGACATGAACGTGAAGCCTTTCTATAACGAGATTTTAGGCGCTGGAAACACAAAGCTGGCTTCGGTCTTCGTCCCTAAATGCACCAACCTGCCCGCCGAGGAGAGGATTGAGATGTGGGTAAAATGCGGAATGATTGTAAAGGCCGGAGAGGAAGCCTTCAAGGCAAAAGACGTCAATACTCTCGAAGTCCTTCAAGCGAAGGCCTCCGGCCCGTCTGCCGTCGAGGTTGGCAGGATGATTAACCAGCTCCGGCCAAAGAAATAGTGATGCGATCACTTCGTCTTTTATCCAACTCATGGTCAATGCCTCAGGTAATCTCGTCGTCCTCATCAACAGGAGCATGATCGTCCATCGCGACGTTTTGAGTAGCAGGTTCTTGGCGTGATTTGGGCTTGTTCCCTGTAGCTGTGGAAGCATCAGCCATGGCATCGTCGTCGTCATTACTACCCGCTTCAGCCAGTGCGTCAAATTTGGTCGCTTTTCCGTTCAGGTCGCTCCACTCGGCCTAGATACGCCCGTTAGGTTTAAGAACAGCATTTGCAGGGTGTTTGAACACTTACGCTGCGAGATTTGATGGTTTTCGCTCGGGTTTCGCTCTTGGACACCTTGATCTCTAACTGATCCATAATGGCCTCTGCCTTGTCCATGCCCTTCTGCTGCCGCAGGCGTTGCGCCCGTGATTTGGCTTTTGGTTTTGACTGTTTCTTTGACACGCCAGCATTGGCACGATCAGCAAGAATGGACTCGCGTTGCATTGGCGTGTTCTCAGCTCGAGCGAGGGAGGTCAAGGACTTGTCGAGGTCGAGACTCGGTGACGCTGCCCGGCGGGCAGCCCTTGAGTGTTTTGATACAGCTGATACAATACTGTTAGCATATGCATTTAGACGCAGTTGATACCCTAGCTAGAGGTAAAATGGGCAGCTCACTCCTTGCTTTCGCCATAATTTGATGTCGTCGTTATGTGTAGTTTTTTTTTACGTAGAATATTTTTGTGGAGACCGCTATCGATAAAAGCAGGCTACGGGCGACCGCACGGACCCAAAGTGCAGCTGGGGCGCTTTCATGCAGCCGATCTGCAGGTGCTTCCTCTTTCCATACTACACTTTTTCTCCGTCATCCTACAGTTGCCTATGTTTCCAGCAACGCTGTCTCTATGCCGTGTTTCATAGCCTTTCATCAGCCATGAATGCTCGCAGAGAGGGGATTGACTTCCTCGCTCAGAGTCGCTATAACAGCAGAACGACCTCCGATTATGATGACTTCTGGCATCATTTGCAGAACGCAAACCTGACGTATATTCTTGTGACAGCTGTATCAGTTTTCTTTTTTCTGAGCTACTTTAAATCAGTTCCAGTATCGGTTGTTGGCGCCGCGTGGGATCTCATCGTCTACCTGACGCCGTCTCGAATAATCGCCGCCCTGGACTCGAAAGCAGCAACAGAGGAACCTTCGGACCCCTTGACCTTCCAAGCGAAAAGTGAGGCGATGCAACGTATACTCGGATTCGACCACGCTTCGTTCCCTTCGTTATTCCCTCGGCCGACGGCTCTCTCCGGACTCAGCACCGCCCTCCTGGGAAGCAAGGACACTGTGCCACCCGGGTTAGGAAACTGGGATAACTCGTGCTACCAGAACAGCATAATCCAAGGGCTAGCGTCGCTCCCGTCATTTGCGGATTTTCTAGGGCGAAATATAAATCTCCTTAGCGGGAAATTCTCACTTTCGACTCATGAAGCGCTCAGGGGGGTCATCGAACGGTTGAATGCTGCGGATAACTATGGACAGCGGCTATGGACTCCCGCGGATTTAAAATCGATGAGCAGCTGGCAACAGCAGGATGCCCAGGAATATTTCTCGAAGGTGGTGGACCAAATCGATCATGAGGTACAGCAGGCTACAAGACGACAGACGCGCAACCTTGGTTTGAAGATGGCGGGACCGCAAGAACACGTTATTGGGGCTGTTTCAGCACAGGCTGATGGCTCTTCTGAAACAGGACAGTCGAGGAAGCAATCATTCCGCAATCCTTTGGAAGGCCTTCTTGCGCAGAGAGTTGGATGCATGCAATGTGGATGGACAGAAGGACTGTCCCTGATCCCTTTCAATTGCTTGACGGTGCCTTTGGGTACGAGCTACGAGTACGATGTCCGGGACTGTCTGGATGAATACATGAATCTGGAACCGATTGAGGGTGTGGAATGCGCGAAGTGTACCTTGCTTCGCGCTCAAGAGCAACTTCGCAATCTGCTGCAGCAAATCAAGGATGACGAAAAACTCTCACAGACGGCCGATTCAACAAAGATGTCTGACGCGCTCAAAACATCAGCTGAGCAGCGACTGCAAGCTGTTGAAGAGGCACTAGATAATACCGATTTTACGGAGAAGACGTTGTCGAAGACATGCCACATTCCCTCGAAGAGCAGGGTTTCTACAACAAAATCAAGGCAAGCTGTTATTGCAAGGCCTCCCAACTGCCTCACCATTCATATAAATCGGAGTGTTTTTGACGAAAACACCGGGTTACTGAGGAAGAACTACGCAGCCGTCAAGTTTCCCCGCGTCATTGATTTGAGTGAATGGTGCCTAGGTGGGAGTTATGCGGAAGCCGTCAAGGAGAAGATCGAGAACTGGGGCACAGATCCTCGGGTATCGATGCTACCGCCGCCAGGCGCCGTGAGAGATACTTTCGGACGCCGTTACGAGTTGCGCGCGGTAATTACTCACTATGGTCGCCACGAGAATGGCCATTATATATGCTATAGAAAGTACCCGGTCGATATATTCCCGGCCCACGTCCCCGAATCAATATTGGAGGCGGACGGCGAGAAAGAAAGGGCCGAACGTTGGTACCGACTGAGCGATGAGGATGTCCAAATGGTTAGCGAGGAGAATGTGATGACCCAGGGAGGCGCATTCATGCTATTCTATGAAGCTGTGGAAGCGTCTGTCTCTGAGTTAGGCAGGACCGGCTCTAATGGAGTTGGGAATCCGGTGTCGAGCTTCAGTTCTACCTCACCGGAAGATATGTCCTCTATTACCTCGACAGCCACCGATCGTTCAACAGTCTCCGACGCTTCCCGCGCTACAAGCGTATCGGCAGACGGCGTTGACCCGCCCAGCGAGAAGGGCCAGCCTAACTCGGAAGTTGACTAAATCTCCAGTATTGACCACCCTTCGACTGACCATCACGTCCTCTTGAACTCAAACATGCAGTTGCGTGTGCAATGATACCCAAACAGAGCATAATAGGCGTTAGCGGCTTGCCAAATTTCTCCCTTATTTGTATTTATATCACAGGGCTTGGAATCTCGGCTGTATCAGTACCCATTTCGAATACATTATTAAACTTTTGTCATTGACCAAACTTCAGCAAATATACTGGTAAAATTATGTATGCACCAAAGACCGCCTCCAACACCATAAACACCATGCACGCAATAATCCATGACCGTAAGAGACCCAACCTAGAAAACGCCAGCCCGTAACATAATCTCATGGAATTGCTCCAACGACACCCCAACATCCACACCAGCACCCCCATTAGCTTCCAGGATCATATCCCTAAGCAACGCATCGCCCGAATCCTCTTTCAGTTCGCGCGCAATCCTTCTCAAATGGCTCAACGTTATCGGCCCGTCTGTCCCACGGGTAAACAGCTGAAACGCAGTGTCAACCTCCGCGGACATCGCCTCGTCAGACCGCGATCGCAGTTTCGCCGCCGCGACGGAGAGAAACGGCGCATAAGGAACGTATCCGGTGACCGTGGGGTCTATCGCCGAGAGAATCGATTGGAGTTCCTGTGACGACTCGGGCGAGAGACCTAGAGCTCTATTGAACCGTCGGTGTCAGCGTCTATAGCTGCTGTCGCATCTCGGAGAGGACCAACACATACACAAGAGCCTTCCGCACATCTTCCCTCGGAATCACTCCTTCCTTTTCATTGGGGAATTCTTCGTTCGGCTCGGAGAAGATGTGGAACACCTCTTTGATCTCGTTTTCTTCTTCGCCGCTGATGTCGTTCTCTTTCGCGAGTTTGGATTGTCGTGCTTTCTTGGGGGCTGACGAGGATGCGCTGGGCGCGGAGCGCTTCTTTGGTGGCTTTGGTGGCATAGCGTTAGTTAAATACCGAGTGAAGAAGCGAGTGTGAGGTAGGTGAGCTCACCATGTGGCCGTTGGGTTGGGAAGCTTAGCTTGGATGCGGTGGTTTGCGATTGACGTCAAAGAAAGCCGTGAAAGAGCCAGAAGCGGAGATCGGCCATTGGTCGGCGCGGTGAAAGACGGATTGCACTCTGACTTTCGTCAGACAATCATATTGCAGACCTAGACGACTGCAGCGGATAGCTGGATATCTGATGAGGTGTTGGACCGTCGCATCTCATCGAAGAGGACGGAAGCCCACGCCCGTGATGCTGACGTAAGGCTTCGTGCCTGGCATCTGCCTGGTTGCTTTTCTTCAAACGCATTTGTAGGAGGTTGATCATTCTACTCTACTTTGATATTTTTAAATTCTTTTATTGATTTATTTCTTGGAACCGAGGTCGCCAGCGAAACTACGGCTCATTATGGATGTAGAGCTGTATGTCTATGACCTGTCCCAGGTAAGTTACTCACCACAGAAGATGGTTTACATTGCTAACTCGCACAGGGAATGGCACGAATGGTATGTACAATGCCCACGAAAATAACATATCTGACTTGAGTAGTATTCGATGGCCTTGACTGGGACGCAGATCGATGCTGTGTATCACACATCCCTAGTTTTCAATAGCGTTGAGTACTACTTTGGCCAGGGCATCCAGACTGCTCTTCCTGGTAGCACACATCATGGACAACCCATGGAGAAAGTCCGTATGGGCAAGAGCGAGCTCCCGTTCGAAGTGATAGAGGAGTATCTGCAATCGCTGAGCTCCGTCTATACTCCAGAGGTATGGGTGCGTCCCAGTTGTAGGTTACCTACTAATGAAGTACAGTCCTACGATCTCTTCCTGCATAACTGCAACAACTTCACTCAAGATTTGTCCATGTTCCTTGTCGGGAAGAGTATCCCCGAACATATTCGGAATCTGCCTGAGACTTTCCTGCGCACGCCGCTAGGTCAGATGCTGAAGCCCCAGCTTGAGGGTGCCCTGCGTGGGGTAACGCAGGCCCCAGGGCCAGGTCTGCCAGGGCCTTCTGCACGGCCTGCTGCTGTCCAGTCCCAGAATAAGGTCCGTGTGGTGACCAACTTGAGCGAGCTGGAGACACAACTGTCTTCCGCTTCGAAGTCTTGTGCGGTCATATTCTTCACCTCGGCGACTTGCCCTCCGTGCAAGATGATGTACCCGTTGTACGATGAGCTCGCTGAGGAGGCTGGCCCTGGGGCTGTCCTCATCAAGGTGGACACCAGTATTGCCCAGGACGTCGGCATGCGGTACAGCATACGCGCAACACCTACCTTCATGACCTTCCTACGAGGTGAGCAACTCGATCAATGGAGCGGAGCGGATGCCGGCAAGCTACGTGGTAACGTCCGGCTCCTTCTCGAGATGGCACACCCTACGCACCGACACCGTGAGCTTCGCCTGCCCAGCTTCCAGCGCACCATCACCAACTACGTCATGTACAAGAAGACTCCTCCGCTTGAGAAGCTCGTCCAGAAGCTCAAA
This sequence comes from Aspergillus sp. B3601, assembly GCA_023625155.1. NCBI lineage: Eukaryota > Fungi > Ascomycota > Eurotiomycetes > Eurotiales > Aspergillaceae > Aspergillus > Aspergillus sp. B3601. The sequence goes on along the minus strand of JAMAAV010000003.1, from coordinate 345,380 downwards.
CCACACGACCAAGACGCCACCCTCCTCTCCATCATCGACTTCATCAAGCGTCGCACCGAGTCCGCAGCAGACACCCCATTACCAACCGACCTACCTCACTTCGCCCCCTACCTGACGCAAACCTTCCAGTCCCTCCCGATAGAGCACCGCTTCGCCCTCGTCGACCTCGTCCGACTCCTCTTCATCGACCCTCGCGTGGCAGGCTACTTCGCCGAAGACACAGCCCACACTCTCCTCCTCACCCTCTTCACCCTCGAAGACTCCTCCGAATCCAGCACCCCCTACAACCTCCGCATCGTCACCGTCCAACTTGCCTGCAACCTCTTCTCAACCCCCCTCTACACCCACCATCTCTCCTCCCCAACCAACCCGCTCCGCCCAACCCTCCTCTCCCTCTTAACATCCACCCTCCTCGACACGCACAGCAACCTCCGCGTCGTCGCCGCCTCTCTAGCCTACAACCTCGCCGCAATAAACCACAACGCCCGATTCACCACCACTACCAACCAAGACGCCGGCGCCGAACCCCTAACAGAAGAAGAACAAGTCGCGCTAACAGCCTCGGTCGCCGAAGCGCTCACACAGGAAACAAGTAGTGCCGAGGCCCTGCACGGGCTGCTCTTCGCTCTAGGACTTCTCGTCTACGAGGCGCCTGACGACGGCGCAGTGCTAGACCTTTGTCGCGCGCTAGGTGTGAAGGATGTCGTAGACGGCAAGAAGGGCGTTGAGGGCGTTAAAGGCGATTCTTTGTTCAAGGAGGTTGGGGGTGAGTTATTGGGGCGGGGACTGTAGCCTGTAGGATAATCAATCAATCAATCAATCGCCTGCGTTTCGGATTACTAGGAAGTCTAGCCTTTGGACCGAGCCTGGAGGTTTGGATTTGGATTTGGATTTGGATTTGGGTTAAGGTTTGGGATGTTCACTTGATTTACTTTGCTTTGTTTTGACTAGATTTGCATTCTGAATAGACTCGGGCCCGGAGATGAATGCAGCGAGGGCGAGTGGGAGACGCCAGTCCTTACTTCCAGATATTTAACTCAAGGTTCTCTTTCTTTCTTTCTTTTGACTCCCGGCGGCTCGCTCTTTGAGTTAGGAGGCTTGATTTTGAGAAAGGGGTACGAGAGTACTTTTGTACTTTTGCACATAATCAAAGACAACCCATTGGAATAACGGACATCGTAAGCCAACGGCTTGACTTGACTTGACGTGACTTAACCTGGCTTACTTTGATTCAACTCAATGACAGGGAGAAAGTTTAAGTAGAAAGGAATAAATCTTAATTTAAGAAAGAAAGGACGCGATGGCGCTATGAAATGGCCTGGACTCTTTTCCTCCTTTGTTCATGTTGTACTTGTCTTGATGACTATGAAAGAACCCCGAGACCTTGTTTTGCTTTTTCCGGCTTCAGATTTGGAAGCCGTGTCAGTCACCTTTTGTTAGTTCGTTAGGTGTCATCCAAGAAAGTACTTCGTTGTCAGGTCAGTCAGACAGCCAGTCACTTCAGGTATCCACGGAGTACGCGCTCCGGTGTTGGACTCCGCACTAACCCCAAGGGCCTAGTTACTAGTCCTGCTGTCGTTGTTTGATGTCGGACCGAGGGGTCAGATCTGGAGTCCGCCCAAGGACAAGGCAGTGCGAGAAGGGGCCAGTTTCAGTTTCAGCTTGGGGCCTAAATCTAATGCTATGGATACGGCTTTCCAGAGAGTACTACTGTAGTAAGGAGAGTGCAGTCTAAGAATAGGATAATATGTTGTATGATAAAATCATAACTCGTATTCAGAGTCGAATGCTACCTAATAGAAGAGTAGATGCTACCTAGTTATAAAGCAAGACAAATCAGGATAAGAGACATCCGGTATGGTATGGGTATGACGCTGGGCTATGCTAGTAAGTCGGAAAGGAAATGCAACCAAGTAGTAACTAACGTGAGCTGCCGTGGCACGCTCGGGTATGAAGAAAGCAGAAGAGTACACGACTGGGTATCGAACAGGACATGAATAATAAGATAAGTAAATGAAAAGAGGCAGATGATCGCTAAAGTAAAGCAGGAAAGCAGGATTATGGAGGAAACGATTTCCCGAAACGGATATCAAGAAGAGCCCAGTGAGTCATACTCCGGAGTTGACAGCACAGACAAGAAGAGAAGAAGAAAAGAAGTGATAAGATCGGGTGAGATGTCAAGAAGAGTGGGAGAAGAAGATCTGGCGGTCAAGCCAAGGTGGGTGATAGGCTGCTGCGTGCATGAGCAGAACAGTCATGGGGGAATTTCTTCAGGCGCCGACTGCGACTGGTATTAGGTAAGCCGCGGGTCGGGTCGGGCGCCGAATCACAGGCCCGCGCGAGACTGCCTCTTTGGGGAATTCCCGCCCGCTCCGAGGTCAGCGCGTTTGACCTCCGCACGTGTGCTCAGCCTGGCTGTGCTGCTGTCATGCTGAGATGAAGCTGGGGCGAGGTGTGCCGTGGTGGTCAGCGAGTTGGTATGTTGTGTTGATGTGGTGGTGTTGGTTGTTGGTAAAGTCAGCACGGCTCGGACAGCCCTAAGAACGACCCGCGTGGAGCGACCGAGTGCTGAAGACACGGGGGCTGTCTAAGTGCGGTAGACAACGCCCTTGGAAGACGAGGTGGTGCGGCGCTTCTTCTCGGCGACCACGGGCTTGCGCTTCTTCGTGCGCTTGTTGCTTTCTTTCTCGGTGGCTACTAGCTGAGCGACGCGCAGTGCCTGCTGGGCTTTGGCGTGGGCCTGGACCTGGGCGAGGAAGCGTGATCGCTGGGCCTCCTCCTCGGCTGCCATGCGCAGCATCTGAACCTGCTGCTCGGTGGTCAAGCTGCTGCCTCCCATGCGCGGATCGATGGCTGCGGACTCCTCGTCAATAACCGGCTCTGGGGTGATGGGTCCACCAGGGAACAGGTCCTCGTCAGAAAGGTAGGCGCTGGCCGAGGAGCCCTCTGAATCACAGCTGATAAGCGAGGGGCGGTTAGGCCATGAGGGGAAAGCACAGGCGTTGTTGGTGGAGTTGGATGAGAACGAGCACTTCTGGGGGTTGATGTCGAGGAGGTCGTCGTTCGGTGAAGGTGGTGGCGGCGGCGGGATGCTGCTCGCCAGCGGAGAGCATGTGCTGCCGAAGCTCATGTCAAAGTAGACATGGTGGTTGCTGGAGCTAGCCTCGCTGATGGAGGAGCGTATGCTGGACTGGTCCCTGCTCCAGGGCTGGAATGGGTACACCATCTTGCAGGTGTTGTGGATAGTGAGGAGACAATGATGGTGTTGTCGATTAGTGAGTAGAGTGGGGAGTTCAGGCGAGTTGAGAGGGAGACGAGAGGCTATATAGCCCGTAGGTGAAAGGGTGTGTTATGAGGCGTGTGGTGAAGGGTGTGGTGAAGGGAGGCGACCCAGAACAAACAGCGGAGCGTGAAAGGGCTATATATGAATGTGAAAGGGCAGGCCAGATCGATCGGGGGTTCTGGACTCCCTTGCATGGCCCAGCAGATAAGGCGCCGCGGGGAGAGGATTTTTTGGATTTATTTTATTTTATTTTTTATTTTTTATATTCCCGATTTGGGCATTTTCGAGACCCGAAAATGGATAAATAAATCGGGTGGGGCCCCGAGTCACAAAAGGCCCAACTCCCAGCAATGAGGCGTCCACTTGGCGACGATGACAACCTGCGAGTCAAACGCGGCGATCAGGCGGAATGGCGTTCCGGTCGACTGCTGCAGCTTGATGTTTGATTTTGAATATTCTGAATAATTCGAGGTTTGAAATGATCTGTCCAGACTGCAGAGAGTGACAGATACCCAACACACAAAGTACGTTGCGACGACTTGAGGTGGGATCTATCGATTTATGTCTTTGATCCTTCAACCGTTCTTCCTTTCATCCTTTGTGTCGGATTCTCTGTTTCTTTCAACCGGTCCGCGGACCGGGGAAGATCGGATGGAATTTGGGGTCGCGGCCGTGGGGACGAAGGGACCAACTCAGGAAAAGAAAAATAAAATAAAATAAAATAAAATAAACCGCCAACGATTTTCCATTTAGCCGCTGACGATTTTCGTCCTTGCCCCGGAATAATTCATTCCCCAGATGAACCGTCTCATTTTACAGCTTATTCCTGCATTCTGACATCCATACTCCGTACAGACTACGGACTCTACGGAGTTCTTCAGTTTGCTTCGTGGAGCGGTCTGGGTTTCGTACCCAACCGGCTGCTTCATGTTGGTGTTGGTCATGCATTCTCACCGCTCCTTGAGCTCAAGCAGACCCTGTTCCCGGCGGATGTGCGACGCCGCTGCATGTATTATGTACTCACCCCTCCAACTCATCTATCCTGGCCAGTCCCTGCTGCATTTTCTGGCGGTCAGAAACAAACAGTCAAACGCCGACAAACATCTTAATTTTGGAGAATTTTCGCGGTCGCGAGTCGCGGCTTGAGAGTTGAGAGTCGAGACTCGACGGGTTTGACTGTTCACATTGCCTGCCTCTGGACAATCACAGGCGTACTTTGTAGCAAAAGCAATATCGGATCCTCTCGTGGGATTTCCGGGTGAGATTCGTACTCAATGCTCATCACATCACGGGTGTCTCCGCTGCGCGGTATGCGCGGGGATTCTCCGGCGATTATTTTCGCTGCTTGTTACCTGAGACTGAACTCTGAGCAGAGTGTCGGAGGATACGGAAGAATTAATTGTTTCTATTAGCGATTTGTGTCAACTGTATCAAATGTATCATTGCACGGAGAGGATGGCCGTTTGAGCCTGGAAATCAACTCCCGATCCCCACAGCTCATCTCCCCGTTGGAAATCGAACCTGAACCACGGGTTGCCCCCTTGTCAGGCTGTTGGACTGACGGAGGCCGGAGCAACCTGCCACAGGCCCGCTGCTTCTCCAGTTTGATGAGCTCGTGGATGCTCTAGAAGACAAAGAACGACTCGTCGCCTTCTAGCTTGCTCTCCGCCGTCGCACCATTGCCGACCGGCACAACTAGGCACAATCCTCCTCCCAACACAGTAAGGCGACTCCACGATCCGTCACAAATTCGCCTTTTGCAAGTGCCGCTAGCTCAACGGCTTTGGGCCGGAAATCTCCCCGTTCTCCAACCGTCTTTTTCCGTCGGGGGCGCGGCGGATTCCCCCTTTGAAATTGGCCGTCATTTCCTGAACAGGAACGCCTGGTTCATTTGCGGAAAAACTCCGGAATCGACCCAATTTTCGGTCCTGCTGGTCTTCGCTCCTGATCCTCGCTCCTCGCGCCTCGGCGGAACGCTGCGCGAGCGATCTCCGCGTACCGGCTGGATGGCTCTTTATTTAATAACCGAGGTATCCCATTCCCCAGGCTTGGCTCGCCTCAGTCAGAAGCAATAGGCGTAACCTCGGACAATCGCAAAAATGTGAGGCAGATGGTGAGGCAGTTGCGAGGCAGTTGCGAGGCTATTGTGAACTGGAGACGGCCACTGGGGTAATTGTGAATGTGATGCGCTGATGCGACACCAGCCGTACTTTGGCTACCCCTGCTTCCGCAGCTGCATGTACGGCTATCTGGGTGTGATGCAACATGCCCGATCTGGACTCCCAGGAGACTGGGACATCCACCAGAGAAACTGAACTTCCTGAAGTGCTTTCCTTGACTGTCGTGTCTGCCCAACCACAGAGTGGGATTAATTAACGAGCCTCTCGCGGCAAACGTAAAGCTGGTCCGAGAGGGTCTTCCTCAATAGGAATGATGGGACAGCTGCACCGGGCCGGGCCTCACCAGAGTGACGACTCGTCACTGAGTCTCGTAGGTACAATAATAATGGTAGAACATTTACCAGTCACACTCACTATCAGTCAACCACGGACCGCGCCATTCGCGGGACGGCAGTCAGAGCTCGTTCATTGCTTTTCCTGAATCAATCCCAATCCCCCATCCTGATCCTTCATCTGACAACCGATAATCGAACCGTTGCCTCGGATTCCCCACCCTTCGCGGAACCGACCTGGAGCATCCGTAAATGATGAATCGTGCCCAAGGGGCAGGACGAAGCATCAGCTCCAGGAACTAATCAAGGCTAAACAGTAGTCCCAGTGATCAGTCTCCATCCTTTATCCAGCCATCCACCTCTGGACCTGGGAGTCTGGGACTTCGTCATCCAGAAACAGCCAATAAAACCCCCCCATGCTCGGGAAGGCCCGCGGAGCGGCGGGACAAAAGAACTAAACAACCGTCGCCCAACCAGTCCCCAGTGTTGGGTTCCAAGATGGGGCCGGCCCCTTTTTCCTGGCCCCGGTGTCCTGGTAACTGTGCCTGCAAAGGCGATCTATCATTTACCTTGGGCCCTGACTCCTTGACTCCTGCTGGCTGACTCCCCTGCCTCTGTGATGGACTGTGATTGCGACTGTTGGTGTTGATCAACGGACAGCTGACCTGTTCCAAACGGGAAAATGATAGTGGAGCCGGGCGCGGAAGGCGGTTCCCATCCGTACCAAAGATCAGGGGCTGAAGAGCTCAATTCTGGGTTCTCACTGCTTCTTGCTTACTGTTATGCACATGTACATTACTCATGCACAAACATCCAGTCTGGAAACTGGATGTCCAGTCACTACACATAAACCTCCGTACCCTTACTGAGTACCGCTCAACCTTCATCCTGCTCCCCATTGTGGATAATGCAGTTGCAAAGCACCGTGCACATTCCAGCTCAGACACCCCTAGGTAGTCATTCCAAATGACGACGACCGGCGTCCAGAGCCCATGCAAGTCGAGCTCAGACCCAGCACGATCGATCGGATGCATTCCTACCTCCCGGTTCTGGATACATACCAGCTGCAAGCCTGCATAGTGCATACCATTACCCGGTTTTTGGAGTGGACACGGACCACCGCCACTTCTTCAGGATCAGATCACAATGCAATTATCATTGTCAATAGTGAATCCGGGGAGACCGGGCGGAGACAGAGTCGTCACTTCAATGTGCGAGCTTCTACAGTGCATGAGATAGTAGGTACGGATACATTGATTGGATTCACCGATCGGATTCCCTGTCCTTGCGTTTTGGATCGCAGTTGATGCATCATTGCGTTCTATCGGCCTGCGCCACTATTGTGGCTGGATGGCCAATGCAGTATTTTTGTCAGTCACGAGGTCGAGCTATCCAAACATGGTTTATGACCTGTGAATAACAATGGAGGGAAGGAGCTTTGACTGAGGCTCGAGCTCACCCAAACAGGACAAAGCTGCTTCCATACCAAACATCCCTGGAAACCTGAATCATGGTAGGGAGCTCCCAAGCGCGGGGAACCAATAACCGGCCCAGGGACCAGCTCCCGAACCTTGATCCAAGTCGAAAGTTCAAGTCAAAGTTCAGAAATCAAGAACATGCAGAAGGCCTGGATTCTTCATGCGAGGCGCTCGCCGCTCTGCTGTGGCTGAAGCTTTGATCCCGGGTCCCCGGCTCCCGGCCCCAGTCGCCGCCCTTTGCTATGATCTCCATCCCATCCCCATCTTATCCCCATCGCGTTTGCCCTCTCCCTTCCCCAGGCCCCCCGCCCAGGAGCTCGACGCAGGGGATGGATAGCTCCCGCAAATCATTTACGGGACCGACGACCAACGACCAAGGACGTCTGTCCGCGCTGCCACGGGACGACTACGTTCGGAGCTCTAACTTTGAACTCTGGCAGAAGAGACCATGAGGTCCGCCTCAAGGTTTGGATATCCCCCGTTCCGGAAATACGGGCGTACTTTATCTACGATGCAAGCTGGCGGGTCGCTCGTGGATAGCTCACGGGTGAGCGCGAGTTTGTTATCCGAGTTAGTTATCCGCGGTGCACGACTGCGATAGATCGGCCGTACAACTAAGCAACGCAACTCTGGTATGTGGCGCCGCGAGAACAGGGCAGAGGCAACGCAACAATCATTTTCTCGTCAGGTGCGACAACAATGACCTTGTTTTGCGACAGTGACACAGTCCTGGCCTCTTCAACCCACGCCACTGACGACGGGTAAGTACGGGGGAGTATAGAGGACATTACGGTGTGTGCAATGTTAGGAAGTCCAACCCGCAGTACCCGGCGGCGCACAGATCAAGTCCCAAGTTAGGTATGTGACTCCTCACCGCGGAATCGCCTCCCCACGACGCATCCTCCGCACTGGTTTCCTGGGTGAGGAAATTCCAGATTAGGAATTGCTACTTTGGGGTTCAGCCTTTTCCACCGTTCGCCAGACGGTGTAGACAGTAGGGGCGTCGGATCGGCTCCGGGGATCCAATTCTTTCTGGCTCTTGTGATTATTATCCGTAATATTATCTTAACCCCCCAGCCAAACCGGGCGGGCGAGAGGTTGGAATCGGACAGAAGCCGAGAGATGGAGCGGTTAAGCGGGTATTGAATTCCACCGGGAGGCTTTCCCGGCCTTCTTCCTCTTCCTCTTCCTCTTCCTCTTTCCATGGTTAGGGCGAGTCTGGGGTCCGGGGAGAAGGGCGACAACAAGAACAAGAACAACTCCAGTCAGTCCCCGTTCAGGAAATCCACTCCGCACTTGGCTCAGTTTCGCCTCAATTTCGCCTCAAACAAGTCCACTGTAGCCTCACCTCGCTGTTCTAATTATTGCCATAAAGTATAAACGGCCTACTTAGTAAAGGTACCGCAATTCGGAGGGACTCTCTTGCCGGGGGCGGACTGCGCGACGCGTTGTTCGCCACCGGCCATATTGATCGGCAGTGCAGATTGCTGGGCTTTTGGCTGTAATGGTCTTGGTCTTGGACTCTTGGACTCTTGAGTCAGAGTCTGAGTCTGAGTCTGGAGGATTACCGACGCCCGGCGACTTCGCCGAGCAGAGCAGAGCGGAGAAGCGGATATTTCCCGGCGCTTCCTCGGTGTACTTATTCTCTTAGCTAATGAGTTAACTTAAGTTAACTAGTTAGTTAGTTTGTTGGTGCTTTACTAATACGGCTACATGGCTGATGTGATCATGATCGTGATCGTGATTGCGATGACTGTTGGTCAGTCTGGGTCGGTGGTACGGACTTCGGAGGACTGAGCCGGTTGATGTCGGGTCGGAGTAATTCGGGTAATAAATATACTGCAATCACATTATTATTTTATGATTATTCTTATGATTATGCTGAGCTGATCTGATCTGAGGCCGAAGCTCGTGTCAAGACCCAAGATGTTGATACTTGCGAGTTGCGGGAGCTTTATTTACATGTGAATGAGTGTGGATATGAGCAAGACGTCATCCTAAAAGTTGAAGAAAATAATCCGGTAGGGTCCTCAGTATGGATATTCGGCTGTTAGTTAGATAAAGATATATTTTAATGTTAAATAATCTATTTATGCGGCGTGGCCGATAACCAACTATATGTAGCTGGGATATATATATGTATGGTTGTGGTGTTTGATATTAACCGACTGGTCAAAACAAAACAAGAGCCTCATCTCATCATCATCTCATAACAGGAATAAAGACAGTGCTACTTGAGAATGACACAATAATTACGATACTGCTCTCTCGGTTCTCGCCGAATGTCGCTCTCGCTAAACTTTGTCCTGTCAAGGTCGAGTCGAGACCGGGCCCGGACCGTCCTGACTGAGCTTATGATTTCCTAATCGGGCGATTGAAGCCTGGCCTTTTCGGTGGTCTTGGAGTGGGTCGCGATAGAATAAACCATGTGTAAACACATGCAATGGCTCCCTGCATGGTGGGTGTCTTGGTATCTTGGATGGTGTTGATAAAATGAAGCCAAAGCCACCCACGTCGAATTGACGATCTGTTACTATACTATTATTCAATATTAATCATAATCATAATCATGGCTCTGGCGCGTCGTGAGTGCAGGCCCGGTCTGTTCTCGAGGTAACCGCGCTTATTGAATATCGTCGGATGTTGGCATCACAATTACCCCTCCACCCCTCCAGTCCCCCACCTCCCACGTTTGGTGACAGGACTTATCATCTGTTTACGGTGTAGTCTCAGCCTAGTGCCAGTCACTGTCAGCCTGGCAGCCCAACAAATGCAATATTATTTTGAATAACCGTTAGTAAACAGGGAATGGGTTGCCCCGCTGCCTTATCGCGACATGGGTGTCGTTCGAGAAGCCTTCCGTAGATCGGTGGGTTGCAGTGCTCGACTTCTAGTCCCTGCTCAATACGGATACGGTTTTATTTATTCCTCTTATTGATGAGTCGCTGCTATTCTTGCAACGCGATACGGCGGGATCCGAATCCGAGGCGAGATGACAGGCAGCCAGCAACACAGACCCCGTATCTCACAATGTCTCAGTTGGATGGTATTATCATCGAGGTCAGAGCTGAATGTCTGAGCGACGCGTCGGTCGGACTCGCTGTTTCTCGCGCGATTGGGCTTGCGAAGACAGTGCGTTGACTGTCACTGGGTAATCGTCATCTCCAATCATGCCGGCCATCACGGGCAGCAAGTGATGAGTCTGAAGACAGCACAGACACACGGGGGTTAAGCTCGTGATTATCTTATCGATTGGATTCTGGTGATAAGGCTGGCACCCTCATCCTTGTCGCATCGCGCGCCCTCGGACTGCCAATGTGCCATGTCTTACAAGCCAACTCACTAATCAGCCAACGATCTATCGGTGATGCGATGGTGATGCTGATTAGTGGGCTGGTTCCCGGATGACTGGGCGGTCCTTGTCCGTTATTCATGCGAAATCTGAAGGTCTAGACTTGCTTGGTTCCGCCACTGGGTTTGATGGAATAATAAGAACACCTCCCGGTGGCCCAGCGCTAAGTCCAGTGTGTGCCGGCCACGCAAGCTATGAGTCAACTTTAGTCAACAAGACAGCCAGACGAGAACGAAAGGGAAATTTGAAACAGGGCACGAGCTGCGTATCAGGGAGCCAGGAACTGGCGGTGAAATAAACCCTGGTTGCTCTGCTTCCTCACATGCATTAACCTGCATGTCCCCTCATCTGCTCCTGCTTGTCCCACCGTCCAACCACAACCATACAAGACAAAGTACCTTACCTCCTTCCTGGGTAGCGACCCTAGGTACCTGTGCAGAAGAAGCATCAGATCTGTTTGCCAACCTCAGACACATATCAAACTCTACCAGGATTTGATCCGGAAGTCCTTTGTTCTCCGCGCGGGTAAATACATACATCCCCGTCCGTCTACGGCTGTGGCCGTTTGACTCTGCATCGCACTTGCATCCGCCAGTTTGAGTGTGCTGTGCTTGATTCAGACCCTTCACCGTATTGTCTGCAGATGTCCTCCGAACATCCCCAGGTTGTTTTGTCCTTGCGGTGAGTTGACCGTCTTTTGATACGTTAGACGCGGACGGCGCGGATTCCGTTCCGCTTCAGATCCTAATCTCGATGTCGATCTGGTTGGGGTTGTCGAAGATGAACTGGGATATTAGAGGCGGTGTTTGTCGCGGAAGGGATGGAGAGTAATCCGCCTAAGAGACGAGCAGAGGTATTCGGTACTTAGGGCTTTCTGGACATGACGGCGAAATTTCTGTACGGCGATTGTACGGTAGGAACGCACTCAACCATGTTCAAACTCGAGTCGCAGTTTCCTCAAGTTCGACAGTCGTGCTCTCCCTTTGAACAAGGGTGGGAGCTGCGCCTTCTCGCTGTGATATCACTAGTAAGGAAAGAGCGATGGACACCCTGAAACGAGGAAGACGCTCACCGGTTGCTCCTTCCTGTTTCTCAAGATTCAACCTTGAGGACCGCACCTTCTTCGTGGCCATATAGCTCGCAAGGAAGGCGCGATGAACGCCCAGTATCCATGGTGATGGCGCACTTTCTCTATTTGTTGGGAGTAACAATTTCTGGTAACAATTTCTGGTAGGGTTGATACTCTTTCTCAGTCGCATACTACCATGACTACAGGAGCAAAATACAGTACATAGGCGCTTGCGAACATGGTGGCTGCACCAGTACGTTGCGCCTTCCTGTGCCCCGACTGGCAGCCGCGCTTTCCTCATCGCGACAGCACTTATGGGGCAGGCACGATGGATGCTGGGTATCCATGGTGATGAGTGCACCTTCCACTGGATCCCTTCCAGATGGTCATGTTCGTGCCTTCCCTTTTGTTCAGAGCTGAGGCGTACCTTCCTCACCGTGGAAATACAGTAAAAGGTAGGTGTGATGGAAGCTAGTGGTATCCATGGTGATGAGAGCTCCTTCCTCCGGAGTTGACCACCATCGTGCCTTCCTGTTGTAGAGTTCTGGACGATTGCTCCTTCCCAGTTGCGATACTACAAGACAAGAAAGGAAGGTGCGATGGACTGCCTTGAGGCCGCAGTGATCCTTCCCATTCGGAATATTTTGGTATGCTTTCGAGCTTTTTATTTAGACAACGTATCTGGATTATCGTATGGCAATAGAAATAGAACGTTGATTTTATAAATGGCGGCTCATGTAATACACAGGTTACCAGTGCCCTGGGTGAGGATGATATCTCTGAAGCTGAACTGTCCGCGTCTGGACTGGATTCACTTGCGATATACTCAGGCAGTGTATTCCAACATCGATCATGATATACATCTAAAGTAGATATACAAGACTCGACACCGAAGCATGATAGCAGCCCACCCAACCCTAACTCCCATTGCACCTCCATCCTCAGGCTCCGACTGCACAGGAGTAGACGAGGTATCAGTCGACGACTCACTCGTTCCATTCGTACTATTAGTACTATTAACCCCAGATCCCACCTGGACACCAACAGCAACACCCTCAATCCCTGTCCTGAATGACGAATTCTCAGCCATACACCCCTCAACAATCCTCCATGCCCCCTCCATCTGATCCCCAAATACAGAATGCTGGACAAGCACACCGTTCATTGCATTCACCTCCCGCGCGTTCCCGCCCTTGTCAATATCGATATTACGCCCTGATGTATCCCCGAATTGCCACTCGCTGTATGGGTACTCATGCCGGTTATACCAGTATGCCACGGCGCAGCCCCACGAGCAGCTGGATTTGCTCGGGATGACTGACGATTGCGAGATATGGCAGTTTTCGCCCTTCCTATATTCATTCATTAGAAAAATAAAGCGTAGAATGGAGGGAAAAGAGAGGGATGGGATGGCCTACCCATCAACCGCACAAGCCGACATAAGCGTATACTCCAAGACCCGTCCAACAGTAGCCACAGGGACATTCCGAAACTCCATCTTGCCCCAGACGCCTACACCCTTGAGCGCTGCATCTCCTCCTCCGTCTTCGGGGCTGGAGCATGCACTCTCTACGTTCTGGATATACTCAGCCAAGGAATCGCGACACGTCTTCGTGCATGTATCTGTGAAATTGGACTCTTCCATGGACGGGAGGTAAGGGCGCATTTTGTTTGTGGTGACCAGGGAAAGGAGGTATGGGTCGCATGTGATTTCCGCGCTGTAGGCGGTTTTGCATTCTTCTGAGGTGGTGTTTGCGAGGGAGGTGGTGGTATACGACCAGTAGGGGGTTTTGGTGTTTAGGGTGAAGGCGGTTGTGAGGGGGAGAAGGGAGAGGAGGGTGAGGTGGAGGTGCATTTTGGATTAGTGATTATTGAAGATACTAAAAGGTTAGATGCAGTAATGAAATAATAACGATAGTAGGAGGTATAAAGAATTAACGATAGAATTGAGCGAGTAGATAGCAGATACTCTATACTCGCGTCCTGAACATGCTGCAGATGCCGTCTTGGAATTGAGATTTCAAAGACTCGTGAAAACACATGGGCCCACGATTTATTTAAAATGGATGGTTCTAATATCACGCTTGTTATCGGTGGCACTCTATCGCTTAGTTCGAGTCTGGACCCTGGTGAGGCTAAAGACTAGTTTGGGCCCGCTGGGGCGTGGAGAATTCGGATTGCAAGCGTGACTGCAAAAAAGAAGAAAGGAAAGGAACCAGAAAGAACGGACGAGCTGCGATTGTATTGGGTATAAATAAGAAGTTTGACAAGGAATTGTATAGTTGTATAGAGTTGCTGGAAAGACGACCTCATTGTCTCGGATGCCTCCGAATGCCTATCACGCTAATTTGAGATCGAGTTAGTTTAGTGCAGGAACAGTTCGAGGTGAACCAATGTTTGATATTGCCCCTGTTTGAAGGTGGGCTATTTGAACCGATTAATGCCGGTAATCACAAGATCAGTGTACTAGACGAAGTGCTGTCTGCGAAGGTCTTCACCATAGAACCGTCTGCGAAGAAACCGCCTCTTATTAGGTGACGATGCCTGGAATATCACGGTCCACCCTTCGATAAGTAGTCGCATTTGACCGTGCATAGGCCAGTACATGTGCTTAAGAGCCTAAGACACTTGGCGTGGAGCGGATGGTTTCACCTTTATTTCCTCCAGACTCCATTATCTGCAAGAGTGCAGATCTAAAAGCTCAGCCGGGAACTTCAAAATTCCAGCCATCCTGCTCGAGGGAATACTGAATGTATACTGAATGTATGTGAGGATTCGAGAGGTTGCGATGTTTGAATACGAGTGGCTGCCAAGAGGAGTGGGAACCCGAGCGGTGTTCGTGTCTCGTTCTGCAGCCTCGGATCTGTCATTCCTGCCACATTCCCCTCTTCTGCCATCACCGACAGCACCATGAACGCCGATTTCGTCTTCATCAATGTGCAAAAGCCGAGAGACGCCCTCAAGCTGGCCAAGGACTCGCGCATCAGGGCCCATGTGACGCGCAGGCAGTGGAAACAGACCGAGGAGCGATCCCAGGAGGCGGTCGAGAAAGTTCTGAAAAAAGCAAAGAGACAGGCTCAGGACAAAGACATCTCCAAGCATGAAAGCAATAAAAAGATCGAGAAGACGGAGAAATCCGCCAAACTTGACAAGCCTGATAAGCTCAAGCCCGAGCGTGGCCAGCAGGGCTTAGTTGCGGGCGCTGTGATCAAGTACGATCCTTCTTCACATTCCAGTCCCACGCAGTCGGTGCCTGTATCCTTCTGGACCTTGCCTGTTGATCGGCCCTTTGGAGGCCTGCGAGGGGACCCCTTTCGGTCTTACCCTGTTGCATGGCGGCCTTTCCTCCCGCAACTGGTGGACCACTGTATGACCCCTCCCCGCCCCTTAACTGCATAACACCGTTGTAACAGCTTCTAGACCTCATGAGCATGGCCGTAGATATTCCTGAACTGGACCAACCGGGGAACAGAGGCCTCCTCCGTACCGACTGGTTCCCCCTTGTTATGACCGAGCCCTCGCTCTTCCAGGTGATTGTCCTACTCGCCGCATCCAACTTCGCATCCGTGCAGGAATCGACAGATATGAAGCTGCACCTGCTCGGCCTGCGATGTGAAGCAGTACAAGCTGTCAATGGCTCCTTGGAGTTGCAGTCGGCTGCTGTTAGTGACGCCTTAATAGGTGCGATCGCAAAAATGGCCAGCTACGAGGCCATGTACGGAAACGTTGACAACTATGCGGTCCACATGCAAGGGTTACAGCGGGCTGTCGAGCTTCGCGGAGGCCTTTACTCACTGGGGCTCGGTGGCCTCCTGCGTCGCATTGTGATCTGGATCGACCGCAATGGGGCATTTCTAAACGGGTCGAAGTTGTACTTCCCCGGTGAAAGTTTCGCACCAGGACAGCCGCTGCCGGACCCGAATCCAGGGCATTTCCTAGGGGCGCAGTAGTCCACAGCCTGAGAGCGAAGATGTGGCTGGCGGGGGAAAGAAGGTGATATCACGAAGGCTGAGAACCATTGTTCTGGTTCAGATGGGTCCGCGTCCCAAAAGGGTTATCACATCTGCGTGATCGGCCACGCTATCCCCAATGCGGTTATCACATCTTGTCCAAGGTCCTTGACGATCTGGATATCCTCCAGCTCGGTGGCTCGATGATGCGCCGAGCTACGCAAACCGAGCGCAGCTCCCTTAACTCCGTAAATGTGGCCTGTGGTCGCTGGGGATAAATACCCCTCTTGCACAGCTATCCCTCCCTCAATCCTCAGCAACCAACTCTCTACCAACCCAAGACTTAATCACTTCCAATTCAAGTCAAATCCCCCATAACACCACAATGTCTCTCGCTGGTAAGGTCGCTCTCGTCACCGGTGGTGTCAAGAACCTCGGTGCCCAGGTCGCCCGCGAACTCGCCGGCCAGGGCGCCAGCCTCGCCCTCCACTACCACTCCGCCAACAGCCAGTCCGATGCGACTAAGATCGAGGCCGAGCTGAAGGGGACCGTCAAGGTCGCGACCTACCAAGCCGACCTGACCTCCGCTGCTGCATGCACGAAGCTCTTCGAGGACACCCTCCGCGACTTTGGCAAGGTTGACATCGTTGTCAACACCGTCGGCAAGGTGCTCAAGAAGCCTATTACGGAGATCACGGAGGAGGAATATGACTCCATGTTTGCGTATGCTGCCTCTCTATCTTTGGTTGCTGTTTTGTGTTTTGCTGACTATGAAAAGCATCAACTCGAAGACCGCATTCTTTGTCCTGAAGGAGGCCGCCAAGCACGTCGCTGATGACGGCAAGATCATCACCATCGTCACGGCCCTGCTCGGTGCCTTCACTGGATACTACACCTCGTATGCTGGCAGCAAAGCGCCCGTTGAGCACTTCACTCGGTTAGTCCCATACACATCTCGACCAATTGATGGTTTATGATACTAATACCACGCAGCGGTGTCTGCAAAGAACTCCAGGGTCGTCGCGTCAGCGTTAACAACATTGCCCCCGGTCCCATGGATACTCGTACGCAGCCCTTCTACTTTAGAGAAAATATATGTGCTAACGAACCCAGCCTTCTTCTACCCCCAGGAATCCCCCGAGGCCGTGGAATTCCACAAGGCCAACGGAATGGGCGGCCGCCTGACGCTGGTCGAGGACATTGCCCCCATTGTTCGCTTCCTGTGCACGGATGGCACCTGGATCACCGGCCAGACCATCTTCGCCAACGGTGGATACACTACCCGTTAAATGTGACGCTATATGTTATAACGACCTTCCAATATAGAAACCTGATGATCCTTCAAAATTCTTTTGTTCAAACCTTCTGCCGCAAGGATAGACAGCATCCAAGTAGGGCTCCTCGTGCGAGGATGTAGAAAACACCAGCGTCAAGGCCGTCATGATCAAAATCACATCAAACGGCCCGACCAAGTCCGCTGCTATCCCTGGAATTATACGCCCGAGACACGATCCCGCGCTTAGAACTACGATGAGCTTGTAACTGTTCTCGCTATTCTCGCCCGTGAAGCTCGACGAGCCCGTTGTCGCGAGGGTAGGCAGGAGACCGGCGATTGCGAAGATGGCGAACTCGAGAAGACATATTGCGAGGGAGAGGAAGATGAAGGGGATCGACTTGGATGTTGAGGAAGTAACTGAGGAGAGGGTAGAGGCCAGTGATCCAGCCGACGGAGCCGATGGAGTAGGAATTTAGTTTACTGAGGTATATATAGGATTGGATTGTGCCGATGGAGTGTATAAAGCCGGTTCCGTTAGTTTTGAGGCTGAATGATATGTTTTTGGTAAGACGAACCGAATGAAGGGATGATGAAGAGGAAGGCGCCCACAACGTAGAGCTAGGCTTGGAAGCCGGACTCCGTGACTGACGGAGGACTGCCTTCAATTTCGAGGGCTCCATCTAAACGACGAGTTTCTTCAGGGTTGTCAGCGCAGGTGGTCATTTCCGTGATGTTCCCCTGGGGGTTGTAGTTGGTGAGTTGTGTTGTGGGGTTGTTGACACTACAGTACTACTAGTATTACGGTAGTCTAGAGACACAAACTATTAACATAATGCTAGTCAGATTCTAATGCAAGTCTAGGCTGAGTAGCCCAGATGCATGCAAGGAAATAAGCTTTTTTGTCATGCCACTGAACCAGGGTCCGGATCATGGCCCGGAACACCGGGTGGAAGGGAAGAAACATGGTTCACATCATACACCGGGATGCAGCTTTATTTTTGAGACTCAACATGAATCCAAGTTGCTTAGAGTTGCTTGGAGGTTAGGGGTTGTGAGTCAATCATTCACTAGCTATAAAAATGCAGGTACTGTAACTAAGACTGAACTTTATAACCATCACAGAGCAACATCTGATATTGGCATCAAGTAGTATCCAGATCGATACCAGGGGTCTATCTCTTGATTGTATCCAGGCTCATCTTACGGAGATAGTGAGATAGCGGCTACGATGGCAGTGTGCATGTAGTATCAGCTCATGGTATTCATCCGCGTGAGCATTGCAGCAGTGAAGAACAGATGACAGCATAAGGGCATAACATGAAGACACGTGCCGGGACTCCGGTGCGCTGATTATGGTTTCTTCACATAGAAACTCTCTTTCCCATCCTCATATCTGCTCACTCTTTCTCTTTACTTCACTACCATTTCCCTTCTAACCCTCATCCATCAAACCCACCAAGTCGTACCGAAATGGACCCAGCCTTCCGCAAGATACACAGAGACATCATTCGTCTGCATGAGGAAGAAGAGAAGATCAAGTCCCTCTCTGCTGCTAGAGAGCTGGGCATCAAGATTCGCCGCATCGATCGGACCTTCCCATCGTCGTCGTCACTTGTAAACTTCAAGCCAACCTTCTTCATCCCGCCCAAGGGAGACAAGCTGAGCACGTACCATCGATGTGCCAAGTGTGCATCTTGTGCGGCACCTTCTTCTCCATCTTCCTCTTTGTCTACCTTACCCAACCGCCTGCCTTTGTCTCGTTCGTTCTCTGCCTGGTCGTCCTCGAGACGCTTCTCATCATCCTCTACCCGCTCATCTCCCGCCTGTGAAGCAGAAGCAGAAGCAGAGCAAGAAAACCCGGAAATAGAAGAACAAGAACCACTAGACTGTGAGCATGGCGAAACATACCCCTACATGATCCGGAGTCTGGCCGAGATGCAGGGGATTGAACCTCCGGTTCTCCCCAAGGCAGCTCGTCAGCCAGTCCTAACTGCAAACGGGTAAGAGATACTTCCCGAACCAAGATCAGAGACTAACCAAAAACTGTATAAAGCCCAGTAATGAAAGGCAAACTCCCACAGGACGAGACCGTCGAACTCCACGAAGACGACGAGTGGAAAGTCACCCAAGTCCTCGAAGACACCACCTATAACAACCCGCACGCCATCGTCGAGATCGTCGTGAGAGCACACGGATATACAGATGGGTCCTTCCTAACCGCGAATGAAGTAAAGGCCATCGTGCGCGTAATAAAGCTTCGCATGGACATGAGACAGTACCGCCACCATGGATGCTGCCCTCCGGTACGCTTCTCATCATAGGAATAGGCCTGCTGTTTCCCCATCCCAAGACATTGCTGATGAGATGGATAGGTTCTTGCACTGTCATATGTTGCAACTAGGTCTGGAAACGATACCGAATATCGCTCGGGAAGAGTCCTGCAGGCATACCACGACGGACGGCAGCTGGTGATTCAGTATTCGGAACGGTTCGACCTTTCCAACGCCCAGCGGGCTGCTGTGTCACTCGAGAAATTCCTTCGTTATTATTTCTGTGAGCCGGTGAAGACGGGCACCCTTTCCGAGAAAAAGGATGAAGAATTGTGGAAAGTGCTACAGAGCTGGAGCGCGATAAAGAAGCGCTATCACATGGACTCGAAGAAGAACAAGAATGAAAAGAACGAGAGTGAGAACGACGGGGCGGATAGCGAGACCAAAGATCGCCGCCACTGGTTTAATAAGTTGTTGACATTTGCGTAGCTATTGCTACGACTAACCCGAGTTTCTACTGAGATTTGGACGGTTGTTCATGTAATATTCATTTGCTTGTAACATACACGCGGTCTTGCTCGACCCCAGAGATAATCGAAATAACGAGGAGGAATATCAATGCAATAACAGGTTCATCGAAGAGAGTAATAGAAAAACATATGGAAGGAAAGTAATCATATTAAGGAGTAAAGGGTTCCGAAGGTTTGCTCTGGAGCGTGCGCGAATAAACGAAGCAATGATGGCCTCAAGCCGGAGTGTGTATTTATTTACTAAAAAAGATTAATCATCAATCATACAGTTTTGAGCGACGGTACTCACCGAAATCTCAGCCATTCCGAGATCCTCCCCGGCAGCGGGTTGCTGAGGAGCGGCGCCTGCTGCGGCGTTGGCGTCCGGAGCAGCACCGTTCTCTCCGGTATTGAAGTAATCAACCATCTCGGCGTCTAATTCTTCGGCGGTCTTGGACTTAGGACGGCCGGCGGCGCGACCACCGCCCCGGCGAGCACGACGACCACCACGTCCGGCTTTGGCGTTCTGGGTCTTCGCAGTGGTTGCCGGCTTCGGCTGAGCTTTGGTTTGTCTAGAAGATATCAGTGATTGCTCGTCAATTGCAATTCGTATTAAACTTACGCTACACGATCACCAAGGGGCTTGGAAGCAGGCACGGCAGGAGCGTGCGATGCATCGACAATGACTTCGATCTTCATCGGTCGTCCATCCACGAGGAGTCCGTTCAAGTCCTTGGCCGCCTTCGCAGCTGTGTCGGGCTTGCTGAAGACGATTGATGCAATACCACGGCTAGTGCCATTTTGGTTGTAGGTGAGCATGACTCGCTTGACAGGACCTGCAGACTTGATGAAGTATTCCTATTGGAACGAGGACAGAAGATTAGTACGTTGGCTCAGAAGTATTATGAAATGCGTCAACAGTGCCGCAACGGTCGCAGCAAAAAAAAAAAAAAAAGAACAAGGCCCAATTTTGACATCAGAGAGCATCAGCGAGCGCACAGCGGTGGTTAGTTAAGTGACTAGCAGACCAGCGTAACCGAAATTATCGACCCCGTAAACCAAAGTCGATTGCGAAGCGCCCATCAATGTTGCCCCAGCGCATGATGATGCGATCACCCTCAGCATGTCCCCAAATTGAAGCAGCCAATCCCATGTACCACACCCAAACAATTTCCAACAAAGAGAGGACAATGATAGATAGCCGAGTCGGAGCACTTCACTGGTCGCTCACGCGGCAAGACAGAGATCGTGTATGCCAAACACACCCATACAAGGGCAAATTTCCAGCGACATAAAATATCGCAGTCTCAAAATGAGACGAAGGTAAGCGCACGATACCCACCAGATCAATTTCGTGATTCATGGACTGGGTTGTGACTTCCAAGCAAGTCCACAGACTTTCTGGTTCACTGCTGATATGCTGATGCACTCGCTGACGCCCAAGACCCGAGAAATGAATTACGCAGGTACGAAAAGCGGGCTAAATAATGGTGGTGTATATTTCAACTCTCACCAAGGCGCAGTCTGCGGCATTATCAGGCAAAGGTTTCCCAGACCCCGATGCAAGATACGCGTTTGCAAGACGATAGCAAGACTCAACTTCCGACGTTCGCAGATACCAGAGTCAAGGTAATGCAGTGCGATCAATCATGAAGGAGTCACTGCCTGCGCGTAATGAAGCAACCACCACAGTATGAGCGACGCGGTGGGGTCGGAGGGCGAATGGGAGCCGCTGCGACCCGAAGGCTTCGAGGAAAAGACACGGCGATAGAAACCCAAGGCGAAGAAGGCCTCTCGATCAACATACCTTGATATTGGCCTCGTTCACATCGGCAGGCTAAAAGGCGCATTAGTGAATGCTGCAGTGATCAACGATATTGGGAGGATTGCTTACCAAGCCGCTGACCATGATCTTGCTCTCACCAGAGGCCGGATGTCCATTCTGGATGGCCTTTCCAGCAGGCTTAGCACTCTTTGTGGTCTTCTTGACTCCTCCAACTGGCACGGCGGCATTTGCAGCCTTTGACCGAGTGGCGCGGCGGCGGTTGCGCACGCCCTGGCGACGGTTGACGAGGATCTCGTCCAAAGACTTGTCGAGCTTGGCAGACATTGTTGGTAGATAGAGGATTCAAGGGAAATGCGAGACTGATGGTTGAATAATAAGTTTGTTTCGCTGACGTTGGGCGCGAAACCTGCGGTGGCGCCTGTCGTGTTTGTCTTCGACAGGGGGCGCGTAACAGCTAGGTGGTTGGGCACTACGCGATAATCGTAACGCGCAGAAGTTCAATCGTAGTAACAAAACAGAATTGATGAGAAGCAGGTTCGTAAATTCTGTGAACTGATGGAGATGGATGGGGAAAGAACCTGAGAGGGAGGGAGATGGGAGATGATAAGGACAGACTCGGCAGGTTTGGCAGTACTGAAAGAGGAAGGCGGAGGAAAGTGACTTAGCCCGTGACTGCAGCCTGATACAGCCACTAGTACTAATCGGGTGACTAGTTGGGTGCCTACAAACACCAAAACAATCACCAGTGTTGGGAATTCACAAATATTTTTTCGCTAAGCAGTTCTAATAATAGAGTAGGGGAATAACCAAATAGCTGGAAGTGAAAGTTTGCTGGAGCGGTGATGGAGAAGGGAATGAATATTATCGTAGTGGCAAGCACCCACCTACTCCGTACTAATGGCCTGAATATGAGACAGCTCGTAGATGTATATAGTAAGGAGCGTTGGATGAACAGCAAATAGGGCGCGTAATCTCTTCAGAATTCTGCATCTAAGGCCAGCTGTTTGGCAGAATTCTGAAAACAGAATATCGCAAAATGACAGCGCCGCCAACTTCAAGAAACCATGGGCGCTCTACCGTGCCAAACTCCGTTGAAACAATCGAAAGACAAACCGACAACATCCGTAAGACTTGTATATCCATGCAACATCATATCAAGGTTCCTGGCAATCAGCTCTTTAGAGCTTCGAGGCGTCCTCGCATTTGCGCGAGAGCGGCTTCCGGGTCCTCGAACTCTTCTTCGGCCGGCTCGGGTTCCTCCAGCGGTCTCTCTGGTTTGACTTCCTCCACCTGGGATAGCTTTCCCTGCAAGATTTCCTGCAGAATCTTATCGACCTCCTCATCGGCCTCCATCTCCTCATCCTCGAGTAGTTCGTTATTCGGAATAGCGTCGTCCACCATTTCCTCGATAATCCCGGCGCGGACCAATTCAGTGGCCAGCTGGTGCATCGTTGCTGACAGCTGCGGGAGGCGGATCAATGTATTAACGTCCTTCATGATACCCGTTGACTTTTGTAGACTGCCCTGGATCTTTCGCATGGAGAAGGCTTCGTTGACCTGCATTTGGACGCTTTGTAGCTGTGCCCGGCTGGTCGATAATCGGTTTGCTTGCCTTCTCACCCGAACAAGTTCCCGTGCGAGTGTTTTGGCTTCGATGTTGGCCTGTTTCGCCCGGGACGGATTCTTCTGGGCGCGCTTTGAGGCGCTAACGATGGTCTGTCGCGTTTTGGTATCGAGGGTTTTGAGCTGCATGATATCGCGGTCCAACTGACGGGTATTTGCACGGATGAGCTGGTTGCATTTTCGCATCTGCGAACAGGTCAGTTAGTATGTACATGAGGCAGTGGATGCGCTGAATATACCTGCGTCTGAGGGTCTGGCCCAAAGAACACAGCCTTGAGAGACTCCATATTGATGGCCCTTGTTGCCAAGTCGCAAATTAATGGAGATTGAACGACTGGAGGTCTCGATATGCAGCGCCTATCAACCGAACTTGAATAATGGGGGATGCCCTATTCGAATGCCCGCAACCGGAGCGGGGTACGGTGTGAAGAGTAGGACTTGATACCTAGAACACAGGAAATTGAGAATTAAAGCGATGGTAATGAGAGGCGAGTATCATTGATTCAGGCTTGTTCAGGTCAGTTCTTCACATTCCAAGTCATTTTGCGACGTTGTTGGCATTGCCATGAGCCAGCCGTTAGAGGTTGGCGACCGCCAAGAGTATGGCCTGGGCGCGTTGTTGCCTGAGGCTCCGCTCAGTGACAGGTGAGCGTGACGTCGCGCGGGTGAGGGTGAGGGGAGGGATATGCAAACAGCGCAAACGGGCTGAGCAGGTTCCAGTACTTTCTAAAGTTTCTAGCACCGCTTCGGTGGTGATCATCAGCTCGAGCAGAGGCTGGATTTCTGTGCTTGCTCCTCACTGCTGCAACAACACCCCCTTCCAAAACCCTTACCATTCCCCCTCAACTAAATCTTGACCCTTTTTCTACTACTATCTTCCATCCCGAATCTCCATAACCTCTACCATCACCATGCCCGAGCTACCTCAACACACACCCGAAGGTACGTTATTCTGACGGGTCCCTCATTATTTCCCCGCTTCCGCCTGCTTCGGCTGTGTGCATCCTAGCACCACAACCAAAATAAATACCCCTGGCCATCGAGTTTTGGTCATCTCAATGAGCTTGTTACATTGCCTTGATTGTGCGAGTTGCTAATCCCCGTCTCAAATCTGCAGTCACATGGGCCCAGCGCTCCTCTGCGTCTGACCCCGAACGCAATTACCTCTATGTGAACATCAAGGCTGCTGATGTGCCCCGGTCCGATGCGAAGCTCGACATTACTGCCAAAAATGTCACATTCTCCGGTCCCTCCAGAAAGGGGGTAACATACAAGGTCTCGCTTGATCTGTATGCCGAAATTGAACCCGAGAACAGCAAGGTGAACCACAGCGACCGCGACGTTGAGCTTGTCCTGCGCAAGAAGGAACTGAAGGAGGAGTTCTGGCCCCGTCTCCTCGAGACTACCCAGAAGGTGCACTTCCTGAAGACAAACTTCGACAAGGTACGACCCTGTAACCCCGATTTTGATATAGAGAATGGAATGCTGACTACTGGTAGTGGGTGGATGAGGACGAGCAGGACGAGGCACCGGAAGATGACTATGCCAACAACTTCGGCGGGTTTGACCCCAATGAGCAGGGTGGCCTTGGTAACATTGACTTCTCGAAACTTGGTGGTCTTCCCGGCGCCGGTGGCCCTGGCGGCGACTTCGGCGGCGAAGGAGATGAGGAGGTAGGTCTCAATCGTTGATATTGCTGATTTTCACCAGCTAACGTTGCGTTCAGGATGAGGAAGATATGCCCGCGCTCGAGGAGGCTGACGACAAGGCCGGTGAGAAGTCTTCCAAGATCCAGGAAGTCTCGTAAACGTTGGTGCTTTTTGGAGAATCTGGAGTTGGGGACGGACAAGGGTTGGGCTTGCAGGAGGTTCGCCCTCTCAGTATAACGGGCTATCACGATCATCAGTACATTACTCAGTTGACATCCAGTATCCGGACTGCTTGCCGGCGCTTAAATCTGCGCTCGGTCGGTTTTAGTGGCTCAAGGCGAAATGCCTTGAAGCGCATGAACAATAAAAAAATAACGTTATTGCAAATTGTATCAAGACAATTAGTGCTATGATATCCATATTTTTGGACCAAACTTTCTTTGTAGAAGAGCTTTTATCATTGAAATGTCCACTCTTGCGTAAATTAGAAGATACGTTTTGTTAATTGTGCGTTGTGATACTATTATTTTTCATAGCCTTGAGCTTGGCGAAAATCTTGATATGACGTTTTCAGGAATTTATATTGTTGTTGGTGAGTATGGTGCCTATATTCTTCGAAATAGCGGGGTTTCAGATAATTTTGGGTATTTATGATCGCACAAATGATATAACATATCCAAGAATACAACAGACCAGTGCTCGTGTGCCTCGCATTAATTGAGGTTGTTCGGTAAAAGATTGGAGCCAAGTCATTGGCGGAGGGCGGATTATGTGAAGGAGTTTTGCCCGCCACAGTCACGCAGCGAGGCTTCGAAACCCACACCGAATGTGGAGGAGAACTTGCAACTTACAACCAACTCTCTGTGCCATCACCACTATCGTTGATTCCCTCATCCGGTCGAGGCTTCACGGCCCTCTTCTTGTTGTCAATTTTCGTATCGTAGATTGGGTTGCCTTCCCTTTCTTGGTCTTTTGTCCTGGGATTCGATAATAAATCTCTTTTCATCCCGCCTCTTCGTGCACACCACCACACACCCGCGCCCCTCCACGACGCTAACCTCAACTCAACTAGACCGAGTTGAGAGCATCTGTTTATCAACGTTCTCGTTTCTATAAAGCATTTTAGAGGGGTTATATAAAAGTCGTCGCCACCATGCCTCCTAAGAAAGCCGACCAGCCTAAGAAGAAGAAGGCCACCGTCGATGACAAGGTTCGTGGAGAGTTAAGAATTTTTGTCGTCTGGACGCGCTTGCTAACAACGATATCTACAGACCTTTGGCATGAAAAACGTACGTCACTACGCCCTATCCCTTTCTCGTCGCCACTCGAAGTCAATAAAATAAATAACTAACGGATATTACCATGGACAGAAAAAAGGTGGAAGCGCCAAGAGACAGATTGCACAACTACAAACACAGGCGTCCCACAGTAAGACCGCCGATGAGAAGCGGAAAGCAGCGGAGAAGGAGAAACGCGAGGCTGAGAAGCGGGCCTCTGAGCAGGCGAGGAAGGATGCCCTCGAGCTGTTCAAGCCCGTCCAGGTGCAAAAGGTTCCCTTTGGTGTGGATCCGAAGACGGTGCTTTGCATGTTCTACAAGCAGGGCCACTGTGAGAAGGGTCGCAAGTGCAAGTTCAGTCACGACCTCAATGTAGAGCGCAAGGCCGCAAAGAAGGATCTTTACACCGATTCTCGAGAGACGGAAGAGGAGAAGAAGAAGGTCGATACCATGGACCAGTGGGATGAGGAGAAGCTTCGCAAGGTCGTCATGAGCAAGCAGGGTAACCCACGGACGACGACTGACAAGGTCTGCAAATACTTCATCGAGGCAGTCGAGAACCAGAAGTACGGTTGGTTCTGGGTTTGTCCCAATGGAGGTGACAAGTGCATGTACAGACACAACTTACCGCCTGGGTATGTTCTTTTTTGACCGAAAACTATGACTGGTACTAATGATATTATAGATTCATCCTCAAGACGAAGGAACAAAGGGCGGAAGAAAAGGCCATGATGGACAAGTCGCCACTCAACACCTTGACCCTGGAAGACTGGCTCGAAAGCGAACGACACAAGCTCGTTGGAGAACTCACACCCGTCACGCCAGAGTCCTTCGCCAAATGGAAGAAGGACCGTATTGATAAGAAGGCCGCCGAGGAACAAGCCCGCAAGGCCAAGGAGGATACCGGAAGATCGCTGTTCGAGAGCGGCAACTGGCGGACCGAAGACAGCGAGCCCGATTCGGACGAGGAAGACGATGGAGCTTTCAACCTCGTCGCGTTACGGCGAGAGACCGAGAACATCCAAACAAGGAAGGAAGAGGAGCGTCTGGCCAAGCTGCATGGGCTCGACTTGGTCCCGGCAGCTGGGGGCGAAGAGTGAGCGGCGCTCAAGATCTCCAAGTGACAAGGGCGCTTGGAAGATTGGGTTGTGGAAACCCTTCCCATACTGGTATCGGCCTGTGGCTGTTGTCCGGACTCATGGTGTGATCGTGCTGACTACAAGCCTGCGTTGACGGGTGGATCTATCGCAATCGGACCGAGACTGTGTGGTTTTGAGGTGAACGCTGGTGTTTGCCGTCTTTATCCATGCCCTGTACAGCCGTGCGCTGCAGGACTGGTTATTCCAGAGCCATGGAGAAGACTCACTGCAGCAGCGGCACACAAGGTTGGAATAAATCATTGTGTTGGAGGACAAGTCTGCCTGACATGATCTTATGCTAGATGTTTGTACGTAAAATGGTTGTTATTGCGCCGAGCGCTTTGAAGGGTGCATAAATTGCAGCTTCCAATCCAATTCCTCTTCACGTCGCCTTTTCACGTCGCCTTTTCATGACTTCTGCGTAGCGAACCGTATTGCCTTGGTATTCCTGAGACGATCGTTTTTTGGATTGGCCGTCTGGGTTGTTACCAGGGAGAGGCTGATTACGAAGGAGGCTTGGTAGGAGCCGGTGAGGTAGCTGATGGCTAGTTGGCTGACTTGATGGTTGGATATATTGGATATGGGGGAGAAGGGCGTACAAGCTAGCCAAGCGACCACCTTGTTGGTTTTATACTCATCGCTCCTCTATCTATGAATAGGTTCTCTGGATTATAAAATATATTGGCGATGATCACCACTCGAGCAGACGGAAAGAACTCTGAAACAGTGCATAATCGTCCAACCGGTTATCCCAGTACGATCATGGTCTACTGGGTGTGAGTTTTAGAATGAGGACTGGGAGCCTGAGGAATTAGGCAACTAGCGATAGAGTTGACTTTGCAAAACAAGAACATAGTCAACTATTGCAGCACCTCCTGCATGCTGAGTCAGAAACCAAAGTGTATGCACATGTACGATATACATTCTTGGGCTATTTTGAGGGTATAATGCACATCATATACAGAAATGTGCTAGGAGATGAAGCCGAGCGAGATGAGATTGATCATATGATAATTATGAATTGATATTGACACAAAGAGTCACTCTCGACAGAATCACATGATTCCCCCGCAATGAAGATGAATCTGGAGAAGTCCCTTGATCAGGGTGTCATTTGGAGGCAGGCTGTGACTGGCAGAGACGCAGCTGCCAACACGGACCCGATGCCAGAAAGGTGATTCTATTGGGGGCGGAGAGTGATGGAAGGATTCCTTAAATTGCCCAGACTCAACTCAGACTCTCTCATTTCGGGCCATCAGCTGTGAGGGCGGGCGAGTGTAACAGTGACTGCCAAGGGCTCAGCTGGCGATGTTCCACCAATCACCCAGCCCTAACAGCTCTTTGTCTGCCAGCACCATGGAAGAACTCGAGACTCCAGACTCGGGGTTGACTGAATTGACTCGGCGCTTTAGATTGCCTGATTCCGCCCTTGAACGACCTGTATCATGCGTTGGCGGGAGAACTCAGAACTCACGGTCCCCGTCCCTGCGGCCGATTGCGATGTCGCCTGCAGTTCAGACTGCAATCACTGCGAAACTTACTGCCACCCCTTGAGTCATTTCAGTTCACACTTTGAATTCTTTGGCTTCCTCGTGGCTAACTAAGCTTGTCACGCGTGGTGTTGTTTCTCCCCAGATTCGGCGCGGGGAAATTCACGAGTGTTTGATTGGAACCTTTACGAGGATACCAAGACCTCGAGCCTTTGTGGCGTCCACTAACTTCCTTGTGAACTTCCAACAGTCCTTTTTTTCGGGGGAGGCCAATCGAATGAGAGCGCGTCTCTGGATGCTACGTTGCACTGCTGGTTCTGAAGCATTAACGCTGCATGTCAATGAGGGGGATCCTGTCCGGTGGTTCGGTTGAGCTTGCCCCGGATTATTAGAATATAAGACGCCCTTGGCCTCCTTTTCTGCCTTCTCCTGTTTTTCTTCTTGCCGTTTCCGTCTCATTGTCTGTCTTGGTGTGCTGCCTGCACCGGCCGTCAAGATGAAGTTCGGAAAGTCCTACAATGTTTATTTCCTTTGCGCGTTCATGACCCTTGGTATGTTCTCTCAATATCTTCCCAACTACAAGCTGACTGTCTAGGTGGTGGTCTGTTCGGTTTCGATATCTCGTCTATGAGTGGTAAGTCCTAATCCAAGTCTTGATCTGGCTTAGAAGCAACGCTCACCATTGCAGGTGTTTTGGGCACCAAGGCCTACATCAATTACTTCCAAGTCGGAGATGGCAATTACAAACAGGTACGCCCCATAATATATATGCAGAGCGCGACTAACGGTTTAGGGTGGAATTACCTGTGCGATGCCGTTTGGATCGCTCGTCGGTGCCTTGGCCTCGAGTTTCCTCGCCGACAAATACTCGCGTGTGACAGCCATCCAGTTCTCCTCGACTTTGTGGATCATCGGTTCCATGTATGTCCCTCACTTGGCAACCACTCTGTGGTAGCTTTTACTGACAATCAAGCTTCCAATGCGCCGCCAACGGCATCGCGCTTCTCGTCGTCGGCCGTGTCATCGCAGGCCTCTGTGTCGGCATCGCCTCCGCCATGGTCCCTGTCTACATCGCCGAAGTCAGCCCTAAGCAGATCCGAGGCCGCATGATCTCGCTGCAGCAGTGGGCAATCACCTGGGGTATCCTGATCCAGTACTTCATCCAGTACGGCTCCAGCAACGTCGACGGCGGCCCGGAAAATGAAACCCAGAGCACGGCGGCTTTCCGCATCCCCTGGGGTATCCAGATTGTCCCTGGTGCTATCTACTTTGTGGGGCTGTTCTTCTACCCCAAGTCGCCGCGTTGGCTGGCGAGTAAGGACCGCTGGGATGAGTGCATGCATAACCTTGCCCGTCTGCACGGGAATGGCGATATCAACCACCCCAAGGTTCTTGCTGAGTACAAGGAGATCCAGGATGCGCTGGCGTTGGAGCGCGAGCAGAACTCGACTAGTTACCAGGAGTTCATGAAGCCGCGCATTGCGAAGCGTGTCTTCCTGGGAATGAGTTTGCAGATGTGGTCCCAGCTCTGCGGGATGAATGTCATGATGTACGCCATGACCCATAAACTAGCTGATAGTTACTGACAGTATCAGGTACTACATCGTCTACATCATGCAAGGCACAGGAACCGGCTCACCCCTCCTGACAGCCTCAATCCAATACATCCTCAACACAGCCCTCACTCTGCCCGCCATCCTCTGGCTCGACCGCTTCGGCCGCCGCCCTGCAATCCTCATCGGCTTCTCCCTGCAAGCCATCTTCCTCTACGTCGAAGGAGGCCTGCAGGCCGGATACGGCCGCACCACGCGCGAAGGCGACGCAAACTCCACCGCCATCTCCTGGACCGTCGCCGACCACCCGGCCGTCGGCCGCGCCATCATCGCCATGTCTTACCTCTTCGTCTGCTCTTTTGCGACTACAATCGGCCCGACCTCCTGGACGTACCCGGCTGAGATCTACCCGGCCAAGGTACGCGCCAAGGCTGTCTCGCTAGCCACAGCCTCGAACTGGACATGGAATTGTCTGTTGGCGCTTTTCGTCCCGCCTCTACTTTGGAGTATTAACTGGAAGATGTACATGATTGTACGTCCCCAAACAATCCCTATATTAAACATGAGAAAGAAACTAATAAAGTAGTTCGCCGCCTTCAACACCGTCGCCGCAGTGCACATGTTCCTCACAGCCCCAGAGACAAAGGGCTTCACGTTGGAAGAAATGGACGAAGTCTTCGACACCGGCATCCCCGCCTGGCGCCGCGGAAAGGCGCGCTCGCGTCTCGACGATATCGAGCGGGAGATTGCAGAGGGGAATCTCAAGGTTACGGACCGGGCGCCTGTTCAGCCTGCTAATGAGAAGACACCTGAGAAGGGGGATGAGAATGTTTGATGATTAGGATTATTTAGGATTTTTTCTTGGGTTGTTTATTTAATGTGGTGGTGGGTAGTTGAGGTAATGGGTGGATGGTCTACTGGAGAGTTAGGGTTAGGTAGCTGAGATTGTAGAGTGCCGCTCTATGAATGTAACTTGTTGCTATAATATGAAGTTTTATTTAGGAAGTAACGACCCCGGTCCTCCATTGCACCTTCCTTTCAGGGTGATACATCAAATTAGGAAGGTATGAATCATTTTAGGAAGGTACGAGCTTTTGACAGAAAGGAAGGAGCGACCAGTTCCGTTTTTTGACTGAGGCCATCTCATCTCCTATACAACTGATATATAATTTGGAAGTTGAAATAGAGTGTGACCTATTCAACCCACTCAAACCCCAAAACCGGAACCTCAAATGGCTCCGCCGTACAAGACGCATTAAAAAACGCGTCATGCACACAATTCAATGCGAAATCCGTTTTCCCCGAGTAAGTAATCCTGCTCCCATTCGCACAAGCCAGCGCATGGCCCGCCCCGAGTATATACTCCATACGGCCGGTCGAAGCATCCTGGTTTGAGGAGCCGTAGAAGGATATTCTCCGACCCATGGCCCGGTCCGCATACCCGCAGTTGCTCTCTCCATTCCCGATATCGTGCACGCGGTACCCGATGTACTCGTCGTGGCAGGTGGGGCCGGCGGTGAATTTTATGTCGAGCGTTTGGGGGGACCCGTAGCCCCATGGTGAGTAGTTTGGCATTCCGGTGTAGCAGACGTTTACCCAGCTCCCGCCGATTGAGGCACAGGTGGTTTCGTTGGGGGTGGCCCAGGTGTTTTGGTAGAGGCAGCCTTTTGTGGCGATGTCGGCGGCGTTGTGGATGCAGTCGAGGCTGTGGGAGCCGTTGTGCCAGGTGAAGGAGGTAACTGTCCAGGTTGGGAGGGGGCAGCCGGGTGGGGGGTTTATAGAGGCGGATGTTGAGAGGGGGAGGGAGAGGGAGAGGATCCCGGTTGTGATGGTGAGGATGTTCATTTTAGGATAAGGAATTGAGTATGGTTCACTAGAGGTGGAAGAAAGAGCCGTTTTATATTTGCGAGGACAAGGCTACTATGCTAGCTACGCTGCATAAATGCGGTAAGCAGCTAGCCACCAATGGTTCTGTCTTGTATAAGACATGCTAGCCTGAACAGCTTAGGTGGAAAGACTGAGACACCTGCAGATTCCCCGAGATAGCCTGATCGCAGTAGTGGCGTTCGATCCATCGTTTCCTCCAGTGGATCTGAGACAATCGACGAACATGAGTCTAGAACGCAGATGCGCAGGGCATGCACAGCTGAGACATGGACAGGCTGCTACTGGGTCCAGCGCACAAGCGGGACAGACTAAGTCGGAGTTTGCAGCTTACGGTGTCGTCCACTATCACGGACTGGAATGGGATCCTGGCCTTGCATATTTGTTAAAGAGAGTGTTAAGCTAGACTGATATGAATTAATTAACTGGAACAGTCCTAGTCAATGGTTACCATGCAACAACCACAACACAACTTACAGGGCTGACAGACCTCAACATCAAATCAACAGAGTAATACTCGAAGAACAGAATACTTGTTATGCCTTGATAAACCGCACCCAGCAAGCATGCTCCTCCATCTTCGGAAACCGGTCATCGTAGAAAATCTCATACCTCGCAGTAACCCCAGGCGAAACACCCCGGAATTCAGGCGCAATCTCCGTCTTGTACTCCTTATACACACTGGCAAGCAGGGTCGTCATCTCCGCCATGGCCAAACTAAGAAACGACGCGTGGTTAGCTATATGAACACTTAGGTATAGGTATCAGGCAACATACTGCATCCCAATACACATCCTCCCCCCACTCGAAAACGCCCAGAACCAGCGCTTCATCTCGGCCTGTTCCTCGGGAGACCCTGAGAGCCATCGCTCGGGATTAAAGCGCATTGGGTCCTTGAAGACTTTCGCGTTCCGGTGTAGAGTGTACGGGCTCATGCTCACGAGTGTACCCGCCGGAATGAGATACCCGTCGATAACCTGGTCTGTATCTGCGAACCGGGGTTCGGTTCCTGGTAGCGGGGCGAAGAGGCGGAGGGTTTCTTTGATGACTGCGTCGAGGTACGGGAGTTTATCTGCGGTTGTGGCGCTGATGACTTTCTCGTTTGTGGGTGGATCTTCAGGTTTGTTTAGGGGTAGGGGCAGGGATTGGACTTCTGCGCGCAGCTTGGACTGGTAGATGTGGTTTTCGGGCTGCGAGAGGATGAACATCGCCCACATGATTGTGTCGCTGGTGGTGTCGATTCCGGCGAGGAGGTGGTCGGCGCATTCGCTGGCTACGTCGAGGTAGTCCATTGCGTTGGCTGGGTCGTTCTTGGGGGTTCCTTTGCTGGCGGCGAGGAGTAGGCGCTCGGCGATGCATTCGCTTGCGTCGAGGTTGCCGGTGGTGGATTTGTTGATGAGTTCTGCGGCTTTGAGTGCGTGGACCCGGATCCCGGTGTATGTTGACGGTTTGTTCATGGGGAGGAGATGCAGGGATGTGAGTAGGGACTCGACCAGGCCGGTGCGGGAGTACAGCCAGCCGGTCAGCGAGGGGAAGTGGATGGTGAACCAGGAGAGCTTGCGGCGGTCGTGGTCGAGGATGTCGTCGAGCAGGGCCCGGTCTGGGGAGCCGGTTAGGGCTGTGGTGGCGCCGTGCGGACTCTTCCCGTAGAGGAACTTGCTGATCGAGTCGAGGGAGAAGTAGTGCAGGGCTGCGAAGATCTCGAGTCTACCGGTGTCGTCTGCCTCCTTTTCGATCAGGTCCATGAACTGTGCTGTCTTTTCATTCACCATTGAGGCGTTGCGGGGTGAGAGGACGGCGGATTTGGAGTATGCGTGGTTGAGCAGCTTCTTGCGGTCTGTCTCATCAGCTTTCATTCAGAATAAGGAGGGAAGACAAACCTCGATGGTATTTCCCAGAAGACACACTAAACATATTCTGCCGCCCGTATGCGTCGAACATGCGATAGAACGAGCTTCGCTGGAAGACAGTGCCGGCACCGTATATAGCGCGCAGTGCAGAAAGGCTGTTGAACGAGACCTCATTTGGACCGACTCGGACAGCATCGCCGTACTTCTCATGGAGAACTTGCATAAATGTAGTCCTGGTGCCGCGGTAGTCTTCGTACGCGAGACGCCATTTTGTTAGAGCAAAGAGCCTGGGGCCTGGAATGGGACGGAGCGGAGTGCGGATCAGGGTTGTGTATATTGTGGTGATGATGTAGAGGCAGACAATTGCCCCGAGAGCATTGATCGTGTAGTCCATGGTTAATACTGTTGGAGTTTACAGTTGGACATCTGCAGGTCAAAACAGCAGTTTATATCTCCAAGTCGGACTCCCCGCAGCATTCGGACGCCCCGCACAGCAGCCAAAACGGCAGTCGTCAGCGAGGATAGATAACTTAATAACCAACGCACTAAATGTAATTGGTTATGGGATGGGCAAACTAAACCTTCGAAAGACTTTTACTTGCTAACCGCTTCTCTATCTCGCCAAGCTTAATACTCCCATGTATACTTGAGTTTCTACTCGCACTGTCTAGCATTGTGCAAAAACGTAATCAATATATTAAAAAAGGAGAGCTTCTGTATACATGGTTTAACAATTTAGATATGAAGTAAGATACAGATTCACGCAATAGGAACAAGATTCTCATCCCCCAGACTTGCACGCAAACCAGAGGCAGAACGCACGATAACCAAAGGAAAAGCAACCGGAGTCTGATCCAGACGGGGAAGCGAGATACGTGCCGAGCAGCTGGTGTCATGTAACTCTTTCCTAAGATTGAAAGCATCGTTGAATATACAATCCAAACTCAAACTGAGATCATGTCTTTGCTCCCAATTCAAGTTGGGAAAGTTATTTGTTACGGCCCACGGCGCATACCGACTGTCTCCCGCTGGCAGGCCGACTTGTGCAGGGCTAGGATGGGGTAGGTTTCCCGACCAGATCTCGCGATGGAGGTGCTCCCAGACTTGTAGCACGCCATTGCGGAAGTCTTCAGTGCGCCGATTGTAGCAGCTACCCCAGGCATTGAGGATAGATTCCCAGATAGCACGGAAGCGATCGATACTGGGGAATGAAAGTATGTTAGTGAAAGACCTTAGAGACGGGACAGATTAGTGGCCTGCTTACATCGTGTCTAACTTTTGTCGTTCTTGTTGATTGCTGTCCAACCTATGCTTGACAGCCTCGTAGTTCATTTGTCGTTCGTTTTGGATGTTCTCTAACTTGGACGTGACAGTATCGTACTCCTCTTGAAGGACCAAAAGCTCCGTTTGTGCGGCTGCCTCTCTCTCCCTGGCATATTCCTGCCGTAGTCTCGCGCTATCTAGGCTCTATGCGACAAACGTTTCATCTTTCTTTGCCTTTTCGTTGGCTTCGTTGACATCCGTGACGAGGGTCACTACAGAGTCTAGTGTCATTCAAATTAGCAAAATCCACGGAACAACGAGCAGGATGGCCTACTGATAATGTCTTCTGGAGACCGTCCATGCTCTGGAAGTTGTAGAATTTCCGCAAGTGCCTCGACTTGCTTAGCCAATGCCTCCCTAGCGTTTTCGGAATGACCATATGAAGCCTGAATAGTCTCGATTCTTTTTTTTGCGCGGTTATACTCCGCTCGCAGTGTCTTGAGTTCCTCCCGCGCAGTATTACGGGCGGCCTTGGCCTCGTTGCACTCGGTCTGAAGGTTTTTGAATCTCGAGATTGTACCGCGGGCAACGTCCAACAAGGACGTGTTGCTAGTTACAGTCACGCCGCTAAATGGCTCGAGACCGTCTTTTGAGTCTTCGATAGCATGTGTGACGTTCCTGATAATATCGACAGCGGGTGATTTTCCATCGTCACCTGCTGCTGAAGCAAGCTTCCCCTTTATGCGATCCATGAGTGATATAAGTTTTCGCATGACCTTATCGGGGGTCACTGTTCCTTTAAGCTTGAGTTCTGCGGCGAATGTGGCTAGGTCGCTGCTGGAGACTAGAGTGTCCCTGGAGGAATCCTTCGTTCTAGACATAGTAGAGCGGGCCATCGTGAAACTTCCAAAAGATATTCGAACTTATTAAACTTAGTAATGATAAACTGGAGTACTGTAGGTCAAGCCAGGGCAAGAACTTTTGACGGGGTATATGATCCGAGTGAGAGACAAGTTGGCGGAGATGCGGGGTGATATCTTGGGAAAGGACGCAAACACCATTGACAGTCACATGGCTAGAGCCCAATCATGTCTGAGGTACTATGCAAGGCTGTGATAAGGAGGAATGTACATTGGCGAGGCTGAAATGTTGGAGACGAACAAGATTTGATAGTGAATATAGAGATTGATATAATGTGCAGCTGGACCGCTAATCATACCCATACATGTGGGGGAAAGTCAAATAAACGCAGCAGTTTTATTCCTGTCAACATTACACTTGGGGAATGAGGTAGTTGTTTGTTGTTTATAGAGCCTTGCTCTTATCTTCACAGTCAGATTTAGTATCGAACCCCTAAAATGGGTTGTATTACAGGGAATGGCTAGGCGCGCTTTATTGAAATAAAGTATATATTGCCAACGCTACGAAAGACTTTAGCTTCTTGTAGATATACAATGCTAAATGGGACATCTCCGCTCTCATATCTTTCAATTAATCACAACATGCATCATCCCGCCAGCTTTCCAGCCGTGCTTTTGACCAGGTCTTGACATATTCTTTCTATATTACATCCCATGATAATTACCTGCGTGAAGTAGATTTTCATGATGAAAAGAGCTTAGTAGGAAAGCTTGGGTAAGTGCCAAGATTAGCTATGATGCTTGATACTGGCTGCATTTCATGAAGAGACTGTATTCTCGAGGATTGAGCTAGAACTGAACTATTCACTGACTGGGCATACATTCATAAATATAAAAACAGTGATATTCTTATTCCATGCAATGGGTCATAATGACTATACCCCAACAAATCGATCTTTATGATTCAAAGTGACTCAGATGGAGCTAATGTCTTGGGTGTAAGATCCTCGGCGCCCGCGCATCCCGAACATACATACACATCACCAACCACCAGTTACCGATGACGATGCCCAGACAGACGCAATTATAAATTCATCCGAGATTATCAAGCAGGACGGGAAACTCACCGGGTGGAAACATATAAGAGCAGTGTGATGGCATAAGGCTGGTCTATCTTCATCTTCTTCCACCCGTATACTTCAAATAGCCCCAACTCCTCAACTGAAAGATCAAGCCAGACAAAGACAACATAACATGGCCATCGCAATCGCCGGCTCCGGCGACTTAACCAGGTACATAGTCGAAGAACTCCTGGCCAGCACACACCCACACAAAGTGGTCCTGCTCGTGCGCACCGCAAAGCCCTACTTCAGCACTTCCAATCCAAACCTCATCCAGGAATCCGTCGACTACACATCCGTGGAATCTATCAAGTCTGCACTGGATAAACACGACGCGACTACGCTCATTTCAACGATTCTTACCTACGATACGGAAGCGTTTGTTTCGATCCACGAGAACCTCGTCGCCGCGGCACTGCAGAGTCGCAACTGTACGCGCTTCATTCCGTCTGAGTATGGAGTGAATATACGCGATTATCCTGACCAGCCGGGGTTCTACTGGGAGACTCGCGAGCCGATTCGCCGGATCCTGCGGAGCCAGGGGGAGGGAAAAGGGAAAGGGGAAGGGAAGGTCCTGGAGTGGACGCTTGTTTGCTGTGGGTGGATACTCGACTATATCCTGCCCCGTGAGAATCGATATATGAAGGATATCGGCGATTCCTTCCCTGTGAATCTGGAGGGGAAGAGGGCTGTTATTCCCGGGACGGGTAGGGAGGCGGTGGACTTTATCTCTGCGAGGGATTTGGCGAGGGGGCTGGTTGCGTTGGTTGAGACGCAGAAGGGGGAATGGGAGGAGTATACATTTCTCTCGGGGGAGCAGATGAGTTGTGACCGGCTTGTTGAGGCTGTGAGGGCGCATTATGGATTTGGGGATGGGTTTGAGGTGAAGTATCTTTCGCTGCGGGAGCTGGTTAATGAGGTTCGCGATGCGGAGGATGAGTTTGCGAGGATTGAGGCGGAGTATAAGATTGTGATTCCGAGTGGATCGACGGCGCTGGATTGGGACGAGGTGAGGAGGCATCGCGAGAAGTATTTTGGGCAGGTCAAGTTTAGGGATGTCAAAGAGGTTCTGGGGGGTGTTGGGGAGGGTGTTATTGTTTGATGAATTAGTTCTACCTTTGATTGTTCGAATTCTTGAAGAGTGTAAATAATACTAGGATTTGGATTCTGTAGTGGTAATGGTTTAGACACGTAGGACGATGATATTGGGTTGTATCACAAGTATTTACATACAATTCAATCAATACCATGGTATAGCAGTCTGTCCATTTACATGCTCGCCAGTCAACGATCTAGAACAGCCATAGACAACAATAAACCCTCTAAACACCCACATGTCTAAGACTAACCAATACAATCTCAAACTAGTCTAGAGGTCAAACTCGCAAGAAATGCCATGGTCCCGATCCCCACAGCCAGAGTCAGACCCAGACAGCGAGCGCTTCTGACCGCGATACGACATCTCCGCTCCACTGAGGTTCGACGAGTCAGCGTTGCAGCCGTTCCCGTTGACGACGGTGAATGAGTCGCGGAGCCCGGTGTCCCCGGTACCAAAGGTGTACTCGTTGCCTGCGCAGTCCATGGTCAGCGGCTTGACCTGGCTCCAGCCGTTGCCGCTTGGTTTGCAGATGCGGATCTGGTTTTGTCAGTGGTGATGGTAGGACAGGGGATGCAGGGGGCGTACCCAGGGTTCACCGTCGATCTCGGTGTCGCGGATGGAGGTGTAATGGACGACGAACTTGCCGGTCGTAGGGGGGAAAGCGTGCTGGTTGGAGGCGCAGTCAAAGAGGGCGTTTGCGCCGGTTGCGGCGGTGATGGCAATTGGCAGGAAGGTAGAGAGCTTCATCGTGGATGTAGATAGACGTAGATAGGTGTAGATACCTGGTGTAGTAATTGAGAGAGGGGTTGATGCTTAGATTGGAGTAGAAGTGGATGGAGAGCAAAGTTGCTGGGAATCTTGGGCCTTTTATACCTGGATTTCCGCAATAGAAGCTGCATAGAACAGATCTCTCTGTATACGTTCTTCCGAGTTTGGTGGTGTCGAGCGCCGTCCTACTCAATCCGGTCAGACACAGCGCCCGACATCAGCCTCTCTACAAGAGTCTCCACAAGCATTGCCGGAGATTCTGGGGATTTTGAAGATATCCGGCAGTCGTCGTCGCAGATCTGCACTGCTACTTACTCTGTAGTAGCAGACCGCCACACTGACGCCTGGGGCCGAGGAACTTGGCGGCCGGAAGCTAGAAGGCATGTTGATCCTGTAGGAGGTGCGACCACAGGTACCAGGAAATGATAGTGAGCTGCGTAAGCTGACTGGACGGTATAGAATGTCCCCTGCTGTCGATCATTGGGGCATGCACAATCCGCGCTGACTGCCGGGCGCCGCGAGAGGCCTGATAGAGTATCTTCAGTTGAACATCAGTTCCCACCTGATAGCCAGGAACTAGATTGGTTGGAGTGCATGTATCGTTTCCTAGAAGTTATTTGTCAACTAAGTCTGATTGATCCGTTTCGATGGGGCGAAGGATTGTAGGTGACCTGGGCTGAGGAACTGGAGCCATAGCCCTATCGAATCACGCTATAGCCAAGCTCTGCCGAGTCTAGTACCTTAATGACAGAAGAGTGATAGTTGGTCGAGACCTTGAGGATAATTACCCCGTCGGCGCTGGGTATAACTGGAACAGGCAATTAGTGGAGACTCAGCTCCTTAGGGCTATGTAGTGCTGCCTACCCCAACGACAATCAAGACTGAATTGAACAAGAAAGGCCATTTGATCTTACTGAATGCTTTCATTGTTGACCGACCGATGTTCGGTTGTCCATGCCAGAGGCACCGACAAACTCAGCATTGCCTTGTCCCATTGCGAGTACCTGGATATCGACCTTTCCACCTTTATTTTAAATTGTGCAGACAAATGTGTAAATGCCAAGATCTCAGCCACGACGCTTGACAGATCAACAAGCCCGCCTTAGTAAACGTGGGGGTGGCTGGAACGCGGAGACAGACATGTGGAGAGTTTGACACTTGATACTGATAGACTTCATGATTTCATCCTCTACCTTCCATGGTTGTGATGCCACCCAAACGAGCCTGCGACAACTGTATCTCGCGAAAAGTCAGGTGCAGCGGCTCCTCGCCCTGCGAGACCTGTAGTGATGTTGGCAATCCGGTTGCCTGTACTTACCTGAGGCCTGCGCGGAAAAGAGGGCCCAAGGTCCGACGACGAGCCAGACGTCACTTTCCGCACGCAGAGACGCCTGAGCCAGGGTTGGAGAGTGACCATGCTGGCGAAGGTAAAAGTAACGGCTTGCCCGAGCGTATATCTAGATCCGTCCTCGCACTGATCGTGCGCCACTACCAGCAGAGTTCATACAGTGTCTGGCCGGTTATCAATGCGGATGGGTTTCTACAGGAAATAAACGATATCGAGCCTGAGAACTCCGACCCCCAAGCCGCGATGTTTGATTGTCTCGTGACGAGTCTCTGCGCGGCAACAATGGCGCAGCTGCATCTTGCGCCGATCTGGGATGGCTCGTTGTTTGTGGATAGCTCGGTGATGGGGCGGATCTGTCTGCGCATTAGAGATAATTATAACTGCGACCGGGGGAATATCGGGATTTGCGGTATTCTTACTTCGTTTTTCCTGCATGTTTATCATGCGAAGTTGAACCAGCGCACGGCTGCTATGATGTATATCCAGGAGGCTATAGCTGGGGCTCGCATGGTGCGCTTGGATAAGATGTCACGGTTGCACAACGTGCCATACAGCCATTTAATCGTCAACAAGGAGTTGATTTTTCCCTTGCTGTGGGTTACAGAGAGGTATGTTGGCTTCTTGTTTACAGATCAGCGGCTTATACGTTGAAGGGGATATGCTCTGCATCTCAATGTTTCTCCATTATACACCGAGTCACTATCGTTACCGGAAATTGCGATTAGCTCTACTATTGACGACAGTGCCCGCGGTCTACTCGATCTTGTCCGGCTGTTCGTTGCATTTGACCATATATCCGTACGCCAGCCTCACGCCAGCATTACCTCCGCACCTTGTCTAACAGATACCGAGACGAAACTCTCCTCAGTCCGTCTAGCAGACGACCAGATCTCCGCCAGGACGGCAGACTGCCATATCACCCGGGAATGGATGAGGACTATTCTCTGGCAAAAGGCGCTTGCCTTGGGGTTGCTGTCTTCCAGCTCTTACACGGCCATGATGAACTTTACCTTCCCTGGACAGATTGGACGTGATCTATTACAGTCATTGCGGTATTTCACTGCTGCAGATTTGCTGCCTTTGGGGCGGGATCAGGTTGGTATACTGCTTATCATCCTGAGATAAATGGTTTTACTGACAACATTCAGTTATTGAAATGCTTCGAAATCGCAAGCACCCTGGCAGATACTATCCTTCTCACTTCAGCTACGTCTTATTCTGCCCGCGAGTTCGGGCCGCAGGACTTTCTACATGCGCTGTATCAGAAGCTGCTTCCATCTCTTGAACAGGATTCGGTGTTGAAGTCTAGCCTGCGGAGTAAGATGGCGGAGGCCCTGGTTACGGCGCCGGCGAGGTTGTTGATGGAGCCGACTAGTATGGAGCCAGAAGACTCCAGACACTACACAGCGGCAGATGGGATCGACTTTACCGTATAATAATTTTAATGCTTGCTAGCACTGCGGCTATCAGACCTAATATATAATTTGCGTATTGGACAGCGACATGCATAGCACAGCTAATTTTACGTTTTGTGTGAAATTTGTTCATGCAAGAATGTCGGGATGCAGCATAAGTATATATCAACTCAATCACTGGCAACTTGAAGGACCACTCTCCCAGAGATATCCCCCTTCTCCATATCCTCATAGACCTTCGGCAAGTCCCTGAAAGGCCTTACCTTAATAACAGGCTTCACAACCCCCCTCCGCACCAGCTCAACCGCGTCCATACACTCCTTCAAAGACCCAACCAGATTACCCGTAATCCTCAATCCCTTGATCACAATCGTGCAGATCGGCGTCTCCAGAGCCGGCCGGCCAGGCGGAATACCCACGCAGCTCAAACACCCTCCCACCCGCAACATATCACATGCATTTGCAAACGCCCTAGCACTGCCGGCTGTCACAACCACCGCGTGAGCACCTAGCCCGGTTATGGCTTGCACTCTCTGGACGGGATCCTCGCGCGCGAAATCGATGTACTCGTTGGCGCCGAGGGCGAGGACGAATTCTCGTCGTCCGGGCCCGGTATCTACCCCGATAACGAGGGCTCCTTGAGCGCGGGCATATTGTACTACCATCGTCAGTGCCACGATATATTATATTATGTATAGTGGAAGAATGCACCTGCTAGATGTCCAAGACCACCGCCAGCCCCAACAACAACTAACCAACTCCCAGGCTGGATCTTTGTATTGAGCACCGCCTTAACAATCAGCCTCTCATCCTCATAATATGGGTTAAATAAATGTTTACCTTATAAGCAGTCAACCCCGCACAAAGCACCGGCCCCATAACAACGGGATCCACATCATCCGGCAAAACCGTCAAATAGTCCGCATCCAGCGCAATATACTCCTGGAAACTGCCGTCCTCATGGTGCAGATGGTTTGTCGCGCGCACGCAGTACTGCTCTGTGCCCGCGAGACAGAACTCGCAGCGTCTGCAGATCCGGCTTGCGAAGCGGATTCCGACAAGCCCGCCGACCTTAAGGCCCGTGCTGTGTGTGATGTCCGGGCCTAGGGTGAGGATTCGCCCGATCCCTTCGTGCCCGCCGATGTGGGGGAGTTTGATTTTTGTTATGGGCGTGCCGTCGGGGCCGGCTGCTGTGCCGGATTTTGTGTGTAGGTCTTTTATTATTTTGATTAGCAAGAGAGGCTTTTCGTTTTTTGTTTTTAGGATGGGGGGTATGGACGGACCGCTTTGGCACACGCCTGTGTAGAGGACTTTGGCTAGGACTTCATTGCGGCCTGGGGTTGGGACTGGGTAGTCGTCTTTGAACTCGACCGTGCCGCCGAGGTTGGAAACCAAGGCGACGGTTTGGGTTTGAGGGATGCCGGAGCCCATGTTGGTTGAAGTATGCAAGAGATAAGGTAGAGAAAGTTGAAGAGTTCAATTGTAGTTACGAAAGGGTATTTATATCTGTCTGCTGGGAAGTCTACATCATGAGATGTGTGGGATGGCCAGTCGGGCCATGTCATTCTGTTTCCATACTCAAGTAAACTATACCAGAACTCTAGCATCTCAACGTCACCAGACTTGGTGGTTTGGCAGACGCCACAGAGTATTTCTCCGAGCCAATTCTCCGAGCGTGGGGGCGTGGGGTCAACCCTAACAACTCCAGCTCTCGTATTACCCCATGGGGTCTACTATCACGCTAACTGTTAGTATGCTCGTATTTTGTACTTGGTAGGGTAGAAGGTATCCAAAGAGTAGGTTATTAGATTGCAAAGCGGGGTGATAGGGTTCCGTACAATATAAATACTATGGAACGGACTTGACAGGGACAGGGTAATTATTAACAATCTTATTACTTTCAATGTTCGGCATCGATCTCAACTTCGCCCATTATAAATGGGCATTCGTCTACTGCTCAGTCTCCGCCCTCGGGGCCCTGGTATTCGGCTACGACAACACATACTACAGCGGGATTCTGGGAATGCAGGAATTCAAAAACGACTATGGGACGCGGGTCATTGACGGGAAAAAGGCCTTAGCTACCGACTTCACGTCCCTCACAACGTCAAGTATCTATATCGGTGACATGCTCGGAGCCCTGAGCTCGGGCGTATTGAATGATCGATTCGGCCGGAAAGCTGTGCTCTTGATTGCGGCATTCTTTGTCCTGGCTGGTGGTATTGCCCAGGTGGTAGATACTCACTTCGAGGCTGTTATCTCGGTTGGTCGGATATTGATTGGTATCGGAGTTGGTAACTTTACAGTGACTTCGCTTCTCTAGTTAGTTGGCCCTATCTCGGCTGTTAGAAACCACAACTGACTATATAGTATTGGCGAGGTTGCCCCTGTCGAAGTTCGCAGTCCTGCGCTTTATCTGTTCCAGTTCCTACAGTCTTGCTCCCAGCTTGTGGCGGCAGGCTTGACACAAGGCACGAATGGTATTAGCTCCTCGTTATCCTACAAACTACCCATGGGCGGCCTTGTTATCCTTCCCATCGCCGCCTTTATACTGGTTTCATTCATCCCGGAATCGCCGACCTGGTATGTCTCTCGCGGACGAAGAGACGAGGCCCAGAATGCCCTGCGCAAGATCCACAGAAGCAATCCTACATACGAAC
Organism: Aspergillus sp. B3601; assembly: GCA_023625155.1. Classification (NCBI taxonomy): domain Eukaryota; kingdom Fungi; phylum Ascomycota; class Eurotiomycetes; order Eurotiales; family Aspergillaceae; genus Aspergillus; species Aspergillus sp. B3601. The sequence continues at coordinate 300,956 of JAMAAV010000003.1, read as the reverse complement.
CGTCAGCCGACCTTGAGCTCCTCGAGAAAGCCCGTGAACACGAAGAAGAGCAGCTGGCAGCGTCATCCTGGAAGTCGTTACTTCTCGACGCCATTGAGCGAAAGAAGTTGCTCTGGGCTGCCGGAGGCATGTACGCCCAGCAGATCTGCGGTATCATCTTTTTCTATAATTACGGCGTTGTTTTCGCCCAGGAACTCGGTGTCTCGCAGCCGTTTACGATCACACTCATTACCATGATTCTGCAGATTATCGCCGTCGCCATTTCAGTCCTCACGGCGAATAAGCTCAAGAGACGCTCCAACCTCCTCTACAGCACGGGACTCATCCTCTTCGCGTTCATTATCATCGGCGGCATCGGGACACAGAAGAATCTCTCCACCGCGTCGAAATACGTGATCGTCGTCTTCTCGTACGTCGTGATCTGCGCGTACAACTTCGGCCAGGGACCCCTGACCTTCGCAATCACACGCGAGCTTTCGGTAGGCGTCAACCAGAATAAGATTATCTCGGTGTCGATCTTCGCGCTCTATTTCTTCCTGTGGTTGATTTCCTTCACGGCGCCGTATTTGTATAACAGTGCGGGACTGGGCCCGATGGTTGGGTTTGTCTACGCGGGCACGACTGTTACCTCGCTCGCGTGGGTTTGGTTTTGTGTTGGCGAGACGCAGGGGAGGACAAGGCTTGAGATTTCCTTGCTGGTTGAGAATGGGATTCCGGCGAGGAGGTGGGGCATGCATGTCTTCGAGCGTGGTTCTATTCCTGCTCGGGACGTGGAAAAGGTAGATGTCTCCCATGTGGACTAACCATCCAAAGGCAGAAAACTGAAAGTTATGGTCTATCTGTATATTGTTTAATGGGTATTTCACTTTACCTTCCACTGTTTACATGAAAGTCTTGTGCTTTGGTCGCGGTAAATGGGATTAAATGGCGGATGAGTAGGGCTTGGTTAACAGGATTGTAAATACGCATATTTTCATCAATCTCCCAGGTTCTTTTCAGAATGGAAGCATGAGTTATCAATAAGATAGTCCTCTTAATGCACAGCCCCCACACTCCGACAAGCATTGATCCTCGGGATTTCCCCAGACCCAGACAGTCCCTTTCCCCGCAAAGAGACGGCCCATCCCCACACGGAGAGTCGCCGAGGTTCACAACAAGGTTGGCGAGTGGAATCCTTGAAACAAAGCTTGCTGGATCCGGTATTTTTGGCGAACAGCCCAGCCAGTAGCCGTCGTTTAAGCATTCGAGGTCTGCGAATCTTTCCTTATACAGTATAAGATGTTCGGCAGAAAGGCCGAGTGCAGGCTAAATTGCCTTGGTTTAGCGGAATGAGTTGGAGTGTGATGGTATAAAGGGGTGTGTTGGTATCCCCGCGCGAGACGACGGGGTTTCTTTTCTCTTCTACGGTTGCTGTGAAGCAGGTAGTTTCTCTTGTTACCATTCGATCTAACCTCTGCACACCATAGCTTTCCTTATCGAGCATGACGGTTTCACGCGAGAAGAAAAAGCCCTTCTTTGGGCTGACGGGTGGATGGCTTACCTTTTGGGTCACGGTAAGCTGTTGTCAGTATATCCTGACTGCAGATGAACTGACGATGTCTCCGGACAGGTTGCCTGCGCGACTGACATGACCCTATTTGGCTACGACCAGGGCGTTTTCAGTAAGCCCAACGAAACTCCCGACAAGACAATGAAACCTCAAGAAAGCGATTAACAATGACAGGCGGCGTGGTTATAACGCAGGACTTCCTCGAGCTCCATGATCTGGTTGGCCCTACAAAAACCAAGACCCTTTCTACTGTGACAGCCATCTACGACGTGGGCTGTTTTCTAGGCGCGATACTGGCCTTTACTGTTGGCGAGCGCCTGGGACGCAAGAAGGCGCTTTTGCTGGGCACGACTATTATGGCGGTTGGTGCGATTCTGCAGACGACCTCGTTTAGTCTGCCGCAGATGTTTGTGGGTCGGATTGTATCTGGGTGGGTGCCTGTTTGAATAGACTCGAATAGACGTGTTAACGTGTTGTAGTATAGGGAATGGAGTAAACACGGCCACGGCTCCGATATGGCAAACAGGTATTATCTTCAACATACTCCAATACGATATACTAACAGACTGTAGAAACGTCTCAACTCAAGTGGCGCGGTAAACTGGTGATGCTCGAGATGATGATGAACATTGCCGGCTATGCTTTTGTCAATTGGATCAACTACGGTCTCTCCTTCGCTGGCGGTGCTGTTGCCTGGCGATTCCCATTAGCGCTGCAGCTGCTATTCATTGCAATCCTATGGAGTACAACACCATGGCTCCCTGAATCTCCTCGGTTAGTATCCCCTTCCTATTATGGGACTAAGATCTGATAAGGGCTAGATGGCTCCTCGCCCACGGCCGAGAAGAAGAAGCAATCGAAGTCCTCAGCTGTCTCGAAGCAAAAGCACCCACCGATCCATTCGTGATAACGCAGCGCAACGAAATCGAGTTCGCCATCCAGTACGAGCGCGAGAATGCAGTTCCCTGGCGCGATCTACTCAAGAGCCGCCCAAACGACACGAACAGTCTCCGGCGCCTCCTTCTAGGCGCCGGCAGCCAGTTCATGCAGCAGTTCGGCGGCATCAATATCATGTCTTACTATCTACCCACGGTGTTGACGAAATCTGTTGGGTTAGGCGAGGAGACGGCGCGGCTATTGACGGCGTGTAATGCCATCTCCTACTTCGTATTTTCCGGTATGGCAGCCCTGCTTGTTGAACGGATGGGGAGAAGGGGGTTGATGCTTCTGTCGACGTTTGGTCAGTTTATTTGTTTTCTGATTATTACTGTTCTCCTGTCGTTTGCGGAGAGCTCGAGTACCGGTCACGGACAGGCATTTGGGTCTGCGTCTGTGGCTTTTATCTTCCTGTTCCATGCGAGCTTTGGAATTGGAATGCTGGGTGTTCCGTGGCTGTATCCGACGGAGATTAATTCGCTGCCGATGAGGACGAAGGGGGCTGCTGTGGCTACTGCTACTGACTGGTATGTTAATTATTTACTGGTGCTGGTTGTAACTGACGATATAGGATAACGAATTTCGTTATTGTGGAAATCACCCCAATCGGGATCCAGAATATCGGCTGGAAATTCTGGATTGTCTGGACTGTAACTAATCTGAGTTTCCTCCCTGTGCTATACTTCTTCTATCCCGAGACAGGTGAGCTACATGGAACTACAATATTCACTCGGCGATGGTGCTTACATTAAATTACAGCAAACCGAAGCCTCGAAGACATTGACGCATATTATCGTACCGACCCATCGCTTATTGTCATCGGGGACCCAGACGCCATCTGCAAGAGACGGCCGCAGAAATATATCGATCATGAGGATGCGGAAATTCAACGAACAGCTGCCAGCAAGGTGATTGATACTGGGGCGGAACATGTTGATATTACTGGATATCCTGATGACGGGAATTAAGAATGGCCAAACAAAACACTAACGCATCATTATGAGATGCAATATATCGATGAACCTATCACGAAGGCCTGGAGACAAACAGATCTCTATAGATAGAAGCCCTACATCGTTGTGCTTTCATTCGTTTATACAGAGGATAGAGCATCAAAGGCTGTTATATAGCTCATATGCCTGGCAGTTCAATTTATGCCACGCTGATGGTGGTAAGGTTATTTACCATGCTGTTACTTAAATAGATGATTCCCACTATAGATGTTTACTCCCCATGCGAAAACACTAGTGCTCTTACCTCAACGCTGACCCTAGGACACGTTCCCTCCGAAGCATTCAAGAGTGTAAATGATGTATGAGGAGTATCTACAAATCTCAGTTAGTGTATCTTGTATGATCTCCCGGAGACTAGCTCGTCATAAGTAACTGGATCGACAATCCACTTACACTTGACACTGCTTTCCCTCGTATCAAATCCTTTGAAAAGAAGGACATCTTCCACGTCTTGTCCATTCATATAGTACCACTGACATGTCCCATTCGGCTCGTACTGCGGATAGAGCATGGTGCCGGTATACTCACCGCGTATCATATCAGTTTCGATCAGCTTGGATGTATCCCGGGTCCGTCTATCACAAACGGCAATCGGGTGGTCTTCAATCGGTCCACTTATAGGTCGCCAGAAACTGTCTTGTTAGGGCCAATACTCCATATATGGACTGACTTACTTGATCAGTTGGACTCGCCCGGAAAGAAGGTGGTGAGATTCTGCGGGGAGATGGTTTCGAATGCGCTCCATCATGGGAGTTCCGATTTCGTCTCGGGTTAGGAGTGTATCTGGGTATGTCAATAAATATCCCTGCTGGTTTGTGGTAGCTGAGTACCAATGTGCACCTGGCGGGCAAACCCCTGCAGATTTGGGTTTCTCCTTCGTCGCTCCTTTGCGCTCTTCCTCTTTCTGATCTATAGTATAACTTCAGAAATAGAAGTAAAGTGGTGAATCGTTGACACCCACCTTCCAATCAAAAATCATAACCTCGTCAGCTCCCTCAACATGATGTTTCAAGATGTCCTCGCATTCTGGTAAAAAGATGTTTTCAATCTTCCCAGGATCCGAGTAATCATATGCATTTGCAAGAGCAGGCCGCGGACATTTCACGTAGGCAAACCCATTGGTGTCAAGATTAAACGAAGAGCCATCCAATCCCCTAATATCCTTTATAGTTTCCGCATGGTCTGCCACGCAGAATACCAAATTTGTTGTCTTTCCGCCTCCTTTCTGCTTCTTGGACTTTCTCCGTCCGACCAACTGTCCAATGCGGTATGGCCGCGTGTGGGTGTAGCTGGGTTGCCATTGCAGATATGTCAACTTTGCCTGAACATCTGTAGCCATATCATGTCTCGCGAGCCGTGCATGAACATGAACATGAACATGAAATAAAATAAAGAGTCAAGGTAGAAACAGCAATGCAGCACGGGCCTTCTTATATTTTACGTTTTTGGATCGTTGTGAGCTGAGCTTGAGCCCCAATGCAGAGATTCAGATGCACTAACTGCAGAGTGGGTCGCGACGACTCATTCTGTGTGTTTGAGGGGCCATAAACGCTGCCACAGCCCCAAATAGACCCAAAGTGAGTCATTTGTGTGTCATTGATCTTTGGAGTTAGGAAGACCCCAGCGTCTGGACGGCTAGTTCCGTTTCCATGACTGAAGGTGTTGCGAGTTGGTTTGGTTTAACCCTATAGAGCACTGTGTATATGCTCTTTTACAATATTTAGCGACGGATATCTATTATTTAATTTCATTCTTTAGGTGGAGGGCTAATTTATTACTTTTCCAAAGGGGTTTCTGGTACTACATTTGCTTAAGACTCCCTTACATCCTTACGAATATAGGTATCCGGAGTACTGACTGTATTGCCCTTGGCCGACGGTTCATTGTTTCTCTACTGTATTCTGTCAAGTGTAACAGGCTGTCAGGAAAGTGTTTTATTGTAGTATGAATTTGTATAGTCTAAGCAGTATCTAGGGCAGGCCTGGTGCTGCCAGCTTTGCATGGCGCTTGGGCCAAAATCCTTGTTCATGCCTGCTATTAAAAAAAAAAATAAAATATTGCATACTGGACATAGAGAGACATCTCACAGCCAACCAGCCCATCTCAGGTCCAACCGGGTGCAAAACTACAGGACCAGCATTCTCCAGTTCCAGGCAGCAAGCACAATCCCTGCTCAGCTGCGCCCACCCCGCGAAACAAGTTGCATCTTTGCTTTTTCCATGGTGCGTACGGGAACGTCTGACCGTAGTAGATAGGAGGCATTATCATAATGGCAGAGGCCAGAAACAATATTGGCAGATAATGTGCTATCAATAGGGTCACTTATATTGGCATGAGGTTATTCGCGCCGGCAGCCTCAGCTCGGGGGCTGCAACACTGGCGACAACACCTACTTGGAGAATGATGTCAGGAAGGGTTGAGCGACAGGCATTAAAGCCGTGCCACCTGACCACTGCGGCGATCTAAAATAAGTAAGAGTCCGCTGTACGTGGAATGGAGGCTGCTGTGCCGCTGGAATGTTGGGAATCTGCCTTACTAGATCATGGATTATAATATAAGCGCCCAAGTCGGTCGCCCTCCGCCGCAAAGAGTCTTGAGAGCCACCATCAGGCAGGCGACTTCTTTGCTCTTGTACCATGGCAGAAGCAGAAGATCCTCGGACTCCCAGGCAGGGAGCTCTGTATCCGAAGAATGATGACGACTGCTTCCCAGACTCGGATTCCCTACGCTCTTCGCTGGGATCCCAGGCGAGTTCGATATTCAGCCCTAACGAATCAGTCTCCAGTGACAATACTAAGTCTGACTGGCCTCCAACTCCGGGTATTGAAGGAGATAACCTAAAGGAGCTGTCCACGCTCCACATCCCATCCATCAAGGTTGAGGAAACTGAGGCTGTAGATGGGTCGCTAAAGGAAGGACTAGACGCCTCAGCAGATGCCTCTACACGAAAATCTATGAGTACCACATGTCTTCGCCCGAAGTCGAATCGCTTACCCCGATCAACAGCGACAGTGATCAAGGAAGAGAACGGCCATATTGAAAAACTAAATCTCCTTGAAACATACTACCAGACCGTCAGAGACCGAGATGAACTACCTACCTCAAGCGACCTGCAAACCACGCGACGACGATCCTTCAGCCTCGTCGTGGACTTTAGATTCGCAGATAACAAAAGATATGGAACGGCAAAAACAGCATCGCGAATTAAAAGCGACATCGGCGTCAAGTCAGACTATGTAAGAGCAGCAATGTCTCGGCCCGAGATTAGGGCTGAGCAGGATCCTGCGCAGGCTGATTGTTTATATTCATCAACACTTGGAGGCTCGATCAATAACGCGCTTGCTGCGAATGAATACAAAGATGAAGGGGATATTCAAGGCCCACTAGCTAAGCTTCTCCCGGCTTCGACGTGCGATCTTCTTATTCAGGACAGCTTGTCATGTATCGCAACAGCTACAAGCACCAATAGGCGATGCACGATAAAAATCCAAAGACCCGACATTACTGCAATTCGTAACCAACTCGCCAACCTTCACCATTGCGGAGTTTACGCTGTTGAGGAAAGAATAAACGATATTCTGAGCTTGGTCCTATGCCATGTGCATCAGCGCGTTGCGAGGAGGCAGTTCCCTCAGTTGCTCGAAGGGCCATCATCGAAACAGCAACCTGGATCGCTACTAGTACTTACGAGATGGCTGCGAAAGGTCTTTGGGGGTGATGATCCGATGTCTCATTTAGTGGATGCTAAATACCCCAAAACAAGGAGAGCTCAAGTTAATAAACCGTCGCCATCTGAGAGACTTGTCCCTCCACAAGCCTTCCAACCGCATAAAGCAGCCCTTTCCAATGAGCCCATCCAGACAGAGCTACGAAAGTACCTCACTCGTCCGCTGGCACCTACGGATAGCACACAGACAGGTTTCATATACGTCTTTTGGTACCCTGGGGGCTTTGGACACGTGAAGATAGGACACACCAAGGACATCGAGAAGCGAATGAAGGAATGGTCGAAGCAATGCGGGAGAACGCCAGAGAAGTGCTTTCCTTTTGAACAAGCAGATCTGGAACCCGTGCCTCACCGTTATCGAGTTGAGCAGCTCGTCCACGCCGAGCTGGCGAGATATCGAAAGGTGGAGCCCAGATGTGGGAAGTGCCAGCAGACGCACGTTGAATGGTTTGAAGTCGGCGTGAACTTCGCTATATCGGTTGTACAGAAGTGGGTGAATTGGATGCGAGGACATCCTTACGAGCCGGTTGAACTAAAGAATGGCGGAATCAGATGGGTTCTCTCTAAGCGGCATATGGATGATATTGCACTGCTCAGTACGCCATCAACGCCTATATCTACAGATAAACCCAAGCCAAAACGCTCCTCAACGCGTGAGAAGCCCGTTCGTTAGCCCCAACAATTCGCTATTACCAGCGCCAAAAGGTAATTCACTTCAGCGAAGGGGACTCTGAACTGCTCGACAGAGACCCCGTTTTGTATAGTAGAGGGAACAACTAGGCCTGTCATTATTTTATTAGAGTTGCCGAGTGGATTCATGTCAGAAATTTCTACCCGATTAGGTTATTACACTGTATATTACCCATATGGCCTCAAGCTCTTGCCACGTCATGCACGGTATTTCAATATATAACTAACAGATGCTGCAACATTGAACCGAGATCTCGATATTAGTTACTCTAGCAATGGCAATTTCGCAAACGCATCATCCACTCCAACCAAGCCCTTCACATAGAGATCCTCCTTGGTTAGGACCTCCTCGTCAGTACTGGTAAAAGCCCTCCCATCCATGACCTCGAAATAGGAGTTTGAAACATCCATAACATCACCTAAACCAGGCCACAACCTCCTATAATCCTCCCTACTAACATGCACGCCCCTCGCCCGAATCCCCTTCGCCTCTCCAAACGCCTCAACCACATCTCCAATCGCCCTCTCCTCCACCACCCCAGCCACAACCCTCCCAGGCAAAGTCAAACCCGGATCCTCCAAGATAGCTCTCGCAAAAAGCCCAACATTAACCCCCTCATCACCCAAAAGCGGCACCTTCGTCGCCGGATCCACATTCACCAACGTCACATACGTCCCACCCCCTTCTGCACCTGGACCAACACCATGGATCCTCGCTGGACGGAAAATCGGATTCAGCATGTTACTCGCATACCACCCAAACCAGACGAAGGTCGTCTTCTCCAGTAATCCGGGCACTGCGGTGCGGATATACCGATCAACCGCGTTCTTACTCTCGTAGTAAGGCACTACCACCTCCCCATCTGTGTTTGCTTTCGAGTCAGGCAGTGTCGACCAGATATAGTGCTCTAGTGTTTCCAAGGTCTGTGCCGCTGCGTTGGCGAGGTTAATCCCTAGTTCGGTTTCGGAGTCCATTGCCCCGTGAATGCCCAGCGTGGGTAGGTTCTCGAAGAAATTCGTCACGGCGAAGATTGCGTGTGTGCCGCTGAATGAGGCTTTTAGGGAGGCTGGGTCGGATAGGTCTGCTTGGATTACTTGGATGTCGGGCGAGGAGAGAGATAGAGCTCTTGCGGCGGGGCTGTCGGGGTTGCGGGTTATTGCGCGGATGGTGTAGGGTTTGTTAGAAGGATTCTGATTGTTGACGGCAAGAAGGGCTTTGATTACAGAGCCTCCTTGGATTCCGGTTGCGCCGACGATGGTGATTATTTTGGGCATTTTGCTGAGGAGGAAGTATTAACCTAAGTGACTGTTTATACGGAGTATGGGATGTTGAGTTGCGATGTTCTGGATTGAGTCAAGCCCAGGCTTTTTAAACTTAAGCAAAATATACCGACAAAGCGGAATCCCGCAGCAATCCACATTTGCTCGAAAGAATATATATAGAAATATAGATATATAATATACTATGCTTACCTGATCAGCTGCGGATTCCGTTGCTGGCTGCGGGCAATTGTGGATTCTCCGCCGGGTGGATCCGGATCCAATCACGATACAGACTCCAATCCACTTGTATAGAAGACAGAATATAAATAAGACCAGAATTCCATTCCATCTTCATTTAACAGGTCATTCTCCTATTTAATTGACACCATCGCATCAACAGCTCTTACCATTTACTCAATACTCAATACCAAACAATCTTGTACAAAGAAAGAGAAGAAGAAAAAAATGACCATCACCGAACTCCTCTGGCCGGTCTTCAAACCAGACCCCCAGACCCAAGCCGAATTCGCCGCCAAAGCCCCCGAAATATTCTCTCACTTCGTCGGGATTCCCGGTCTAAGGCACTTCTTCCGCGGACGAGCTCTCTTCGATAAGGGCGAGCCCGTTGACGAGGGGAGTGGCCGGGGGGCTCTGATTCTTGGTTCGTTAACACATTTATTTTTTTATTATTTGATTTGTTGCTTCATTTGTTGTTTAATGGCTAACAAGAGGATTAAAAGAATGGGATGATCTCCCCGCCATCCACACATTCTATCCTCACTCGGAGACATTCCGCTCATTTATCAGTCTTGTGAAACCGTACGTCACGGGCCCGGAAACTCCGCAGTTGTTTGAGGCGGTGGTTTCGGCGGCGCCGTCTGCGGAGACGGGTGTTACGCAGGTTCTTAAAGTAGCGAAAGGGGAGGAGACGGAAGCGATTTGGGGTCGGCTGCAGGAGGTTATTGGGGGTTCTTACGGCGTTGCGAAGACGGGGTTTTCGCATGCGGATGGGGTTGAGAAGGAGGAGGGGGTGTTTTTGGGGATTGTGGGGTGGCAGACGCTGGAGGAGTATCAGCGGTCGAGGACGGATAGCGAGGTTGTTGGTCTGATTAGGGAGTTGGGGGGTGGTGAGGACGTGTTTGATGTTGTGGTCCAGCTGGAGCGGATGGCTGTTTGAATGATATAATGGAGCAGAAAGCATTGGGAGATATGTACAGATACAGAATGGCAATCTCAACTCAGCGATTAAACCAATTAATCCGCCCCAGAATATGCGTTGACAGAATCCAGTCCCTGGCATGGAACAAGGAGCAGCTTCTCAAAGCGATCTAGGTGTCTTGGTGTTGAAACGAGCCAACGAGCAAAGAAATCCTCGTATGCTATCGCGCTGCCACCTGGATCCTGAGCACCCTCAGAATCCCACCTGGCAAGAGCTGTTGATACGGGCAGTTTGACTAATGTGTGCAGCCCGACGCAGACCCCGTCTCGGAAAACTGAATTTACACCGTAGAGCATGTAGACTGTGATCGCCGTCCGGCGGATACACTCTGCGAGGATCCAGGCGTTCCGGCTTGTTTCAGCGGGTTCGGATTGAGAACGGCGAAGGAGCTTCAGCGCAGATGTCATCAAGACGCCTTGCTGTTGTTCGGCTACAATCCGCTGGGCAATGTCGCCGTGAAAGAGTCGTATTGTTTGATGAATCACCAACGCCTGCAACCTGGCAAGTTCGTCGAGTAGAGTAGCCGGGTTTGTCGGTTGCAGAAGCTCAAGAACCTCAGCATCTATGAGCCGGAAGAAAACATCCCGATTAGCATCGGACAGCATGCGCGACATGGACGAGACACCAAAGGCCGTCCGGATAGGCTGTGGCATGGCGTCGCGATATAGATCGCGGTGAATGAAGACTGTTTCTGCTCGCTGGGCGAATTCTGACGGGAAACGCTTCAGTTCGTCAATCATCCATTGCCAGGACTGTGTGCTGCCTTGGATGGGCTGGACTTCGCCCAGGGAACCCAGAAACCTCCCTATACCTCCCAGCATCGGTGGAGATTCGGGCATCAGACTTGACGCCGATCCGGGCTGGGGAAATTGTGGCGATGCGAACAGGCTGGAGATGTTGCCTGATTCTAGATAACCAAGAGAAGTATCAACTGCAGCCATCAACGCTTCCAAAGTGTCATCAGGCATGGTTAGCTGAGCGATAGAGCTGTCTGACACTGTTGAGTCGTCGCTGGGCTCGGTAATGGGCGGATACGCATATTGGCAGACCTTCTTCGTCTTTCGACAGATATCGCATATGGGATAGGCCAGATTGCACTTCCGGCGGCCCTTGAAGCAGGCATTACAAGACTTGCGTCTGAGAGACATGGTGGGATGGTTGGAGTTCAAAACTTCAAGTGTACGCGTTCAGGTGGCTGACAGGTTGGTCGGTGTATTACTAATCTTCTGTTGTCAGATTCGGCTACAGAATAAGTTGTTGATGTCAGATCGACTGTTCGACCGGAAAGAAATAATATGGTCAGGTGGTATGTGGTAATCAAAGAGCACTGACGTTTAAACGGCAAGTGCGACCCAGAGTTGGTGCTTTTATAGGAAGGTACGAAGCACGAAGACACGGAATGGGAAGGAGTAGATCAACTGTTGGCAATATATTGTTTTTATACTAGGTTAGCTAGATCCTGCTACAGTCTATCTGAGACCATATTTAGGAATTCTTATGATAATGAAATTCTACTAGGTTTATATAGGATGTCAAGGTAAGCTTTACTGAACAAGATTTAGAAGATAATTCTCCCAAAGTAACACTTCCATCATCACTACATTAAACCAGATGAACACCAACGCTTGTTAAGAACCCTCACGTGCCCGAGCTCAAAAAGAGAATTCCGGAATCTCGATCGTAGTGACAGTCCAGGTCTTTCCACCATCACTGGTCGACATCTCACCGGTAACTCCCTCACCCTTACCCATAGTGTTGATATAGTTCGGGTCGGCAACATCAAGGGTGATCTCGGTATCAGTCCAGGCTGAGTACATTAGTTAGTGGGTGGGATGTGTGAAATCGTTTCCAGCTGAGACTTACTATGGGCGGGCATGGTACCACAGTCCTCCGCGGCACATTCCACGGAACTGCCCCAGCCCTGGGCCTGCCCATCACTGGTGGAGAGAGTAGAGACAGACTCGCCGTTAACAAGAACAGTCTGCGTGTAGTTTCCGGTTGAATCATCGAATTTGTCTCAATGGCGATGTTAGCGTTACGTCTCTCATAAGTTATATGAGCGGGTGTTACTTACAGTGCATCGTCACCTTGTCGCCAGCGACGGCTGTAGATGACTCTCCCTGAACGGGCATCTGCGAATTTTCTAGATGGATAAGCTATGATTCAAAAGTAGGAGGGTGAAAGCAAAACGATGGTAACTAACCCCCGGTCGACAGAAGCGTGTAGGCATAGATACTCCAATCGTCAGATTGCCAGTTGTCGGCAATGGACTGAATAAGATCCCCGTTCGAGGTGCCCATGCCAACCCATAGAGACGCATCACCAGAAGAGCCACTGGGAGCCTTGGGGAGAGTGAGGGTGGAAGTCGCTTCGCGGATGAAAGAGTCGGATGCGACAGGGCCAGTGCTGAACGCGGGTCCCATGGCAGCCTCTACCACAACGGTAAAGACTGTAATGGCCGATACTATTTTGCTGAGAGCATGCATGTTGGAGCTTAGGATTTAAATGAAGATCAACTGGCTTCTGCTTCCCTAGGAAATGGAAAGACCGTTGTTCTTATAGCTTCATTTCAGAGACACTGGCGGTCGGCATAGCAGCAAAATCATTTCGGATGAAACATAGTATGCCGTTTAGCAAAGGCCGAAATATCCGAATAATAATCTATTCCGAGACAAGGTTGTTTAAAGACCCTCAGGGCTTGACGCTCCCGTGGGGTTTGTACTTTATTTGAAACGGTTGGGACCGGCAAGTGGAAGATTTTCCGTGGTCTCCTGAACGATTTGACCTCCACTATGGCCAGTCTAAAGTAGTGGATGTGTTGCCTGTTATTGACTGTCTCAGAAAAATCAAAGACAGTCCATCAGATTTGCAGCAATCAAACAACCAAAATATTTGTACCGAGTCTGCAACAACGGCGGCCCCACAAAGCTTGTTATGGTGCTGGGCACGTACCTATGAATTTGGTCGTGTGGGGGGATATAATATTGTCGTTGGATGCTTGCTAGATAGCTGATGAGATACTGGCCATGCTGCTAGCGTCTCCTGAGACTCTGTAGCCTTTGCCTTCTTCATTCAGCAAGTAATCGTCGGATCGGACTGCCCCCTTCGCTCAGGCCATGTTTGGTAGAGCGGACGGGATGCTGTTGAAGCCGATGGGTGTACGCCGGGCGAGACTACTTCTGCATCCTCACTGGATTTCCGATTATAGATTCAGCAGTGATGGACCCTAGCTTTGGTGTATTGATCAAGCTAGCAAAGTGCTATACCGGAAAGTTCGAGATCATTGCTTTTTCGGCCAGGAATTATTGCTTAAGACAGGGCGTTGTATCGGCCACTTATTCTGCTGGTCGAAAGTATGGCGGTCCAATGATGCCGGGCCAATTCGCTTTCCATGCACCCTACGCCTACCAGTCCCCTTTTCGACGCGCTGATGGCTCGTATGACTGGGAGGCTGAGATGGATTACGGGTTGTCCGTGATTGATAGGCAAACTATTGGATCACTTGCCGCCTTTGTTATGGAACCTATCCCGTCTACTGGAGGTGTACTTGAGCTGCCTAAGAGCTATCTACGCGGAATGCGTGCCGAGGGCAAGAAACGGGGGATCCTGATGATCCTCGATGAAGTCCAAACAGGCGTCGGACGTACGAGGTAGACGTTTGCATTTGAGCATGATGAAGGATTTGTCCCTAATATTCTCTGTTTATCAAAGACCCCTGGCTGCGGCCTGGCACTGTCTGTTAGCACGACCGCAGAGATCGAGCAACGCGCCAACGAGGCCGGATTTCAATGGCTGTCGACTGATTACAATGACCCCTTTGCCGGCGGCCGTTGAAGACAAGGTTCTAGAGATTGTGGAGCGAGACGGCATCTGCCAGCGCGCTACAGAACGTGGTGACCAATTATTCCGAGGTCCGCTTGCTCTTCAGAAGAAATCTTGGTGTGTTGGATATGTTGGTGGTCGGGGATTACTGCAAGGTGTGAAGATGCAATTAAACCTTCCCTGTGGCCCACACTGCCATCCATGCGGCGGGCTTTGTGCGGCAGGACCGGGCCGTCGCCAATCCTGTCATGCATGCAAAAGCAATTCTGATACAGGGCGATAAAGCCAATCTTGTAATGTTGATACACTGGATTGATGTAGCCCATTCTCGATTGACTGGCTGTATAAGAAAAGGTTTGCCAGCTATCTCAGCTCTACTAGCTTAGCTACAAGCGTAATGTCATCATCCTTCCTATAACGTGTTTACCAGAGCTCTGTAGCTAAACCAGCCAAGGTAGATTTAAGGCTCGTGTTCGCACCTTTACCGCATTAACCCACGGGAACCAGTCTACACCGTTGCTTGCTCTACCTAAACCAGTCCACTGTTTTCATTATATCTGAATACACGAGGAAAAACCCAAGCGACAATGCCAATTCTCCTTGCGATTTAGCCTCAATAACACCGGGTCTTGAGGGCAGACTCGAGGAGCGGGACTGGGATATAAGCTTAATAGGATAATGAATGTTGTTGAAAAAGAAGGTATCTACAATGACAAGACTGAAGCTAGCCTTTCTCATTGGTGGTTAAATAAACAAACTCAATACGGAAGAATAACACTCCACATTATTAGTCCACGAGTCAAATCGGATATCATTTTCCTGAGGAGACTTTTGTAAGGCATGACTCTGCTCTGTGGCTGATCTCAGGCTAAATCGGTGCCAGCCGAGGTAGAACTCTTCACGGAAGAAAGCGAGGATGCGGGGGAGTAGTCCCAAGCCCATGTGAATTATAAGTTCCGAAATATGCCTCTAGTTTCTTGTCAGCCCTACTGGAAATGAAAATTGTAGCCTGCGTGCTTAGCCTTGGCGGGGCCCGTAGATTTATTTATAGGCCGTAATCGGGTAAGTCTATCTGATTCCTAAAGAGGGTACTCTCCCTAGATAGCCATGTGGGATGACCTCGCTTCTAGCATCATGTAATATGGACAAGATCTATGCAAAACATCCGTCGCAGCCTATCTTTCCTAATCCGGTAATATGTCCGCTATCCGCCCCGAACAACTATGCCCGTCGAGTAATGACGGTGCTCAAGGGGTTCTCATGGAGAGAAGATGGTGGAAACCGGCAAAATTCAACCCTGGGTCGGGGTATGTCACGAGCAGACGCAGAGTAGATAAGAAGGAAGGGTTGGGACTACAGAATCTATCATTCCATAACTAGTTTTTCTTTGAAGATATCACCAACAATGAAAGTGCCTCTTTTCCAGCTTCTCTGCCTCAATGCCGCATTTGCCAGTGCGCAGGTCGTCTCGGGAGCTGCAGAGGGCTTCGCAGCTGGTGTGACCGGCGGCGGCGATGTATCCCCTAGCTACCCCGAAACCAACGAAGAGCTGGTGGCCCTGCTAGAGAGTGACGACCCCCAAGTGATCGTCCTAACTAAGACGTTTGAGTTCATCGACACCGAGGGCTCTACAACCGAAGACGGATGCGCGCCGTGGGGCACGGGTGAGAGCTGCCAACTCGCGATCAACGCGAATGGGTGGTGTGGCGACAACCCCGTCGCAACAGTCACGTATGATAATGCAGCCATGAACAGCATCCGGGTCAAGTCGGACAAGACACTTGTCGGCGAGGGTGATACGGGTGTGCTCAGTGGGAAGGGGCTGTACCTCGAGGGCGGTGTTTCCAACATCATCGTGCAGAATATCAAGATCACGAATATGAACCCTCAGTAAGCCCCCTCGATAGGAATCTCTCATGGCCGAATACATCGTTTCTAACAATTATACAGCCTCGTCTGGGGCGGCGACGCATTTACCCTCTTTGGCGCTGACCTGGTCTGGATCGACCACTGTGAAGTAAGACTCAACCACCCACCTATCGATGGCAGAAGAAAGAGACCGGGTTGTCCAGCACTGACCTGGCCGTGTAGACCTCCCTCATCGGACGCCAACATTTCGTGACTGGATTCAATCCCAACACCCGCATCACCTTGTCCAACAACTTCTTCAACGGCGAGACCACCTACTCGGCCGGGTGCGATGACTACCACTACTGGACCTTGGAGCTGGTCGGCGTCGGGGACGAAATCACCTTCCAAAGTACATACATTCCCTAACCCTCCCCTCTACCATATGGTATTAGAATCTGACTAAACCCAATCAGACAACTACATCTACCACACCACCGGGCGTGGACCGGCCCTCTCCGGCACAACCCTCTTCCACGCCGTGAACAGCGTCTGGTCCGACATCCCAGGACACGCCATTGAGGGTGGGGACCAGGGCCGCGGGCTGTTCGAAGGATGTTACTTCGAAGACGTCAGCGAGATCGCGCCCGCGGAGCCAGAGAACCAGCTCTTCAGCGCGAGTGACGAGAACGCTGCCTCGTGCGAGTCTGCGCTTGGGCGGGCATGCGAGCCCAATGGATACAGTGGCTCTGGTGCGTTTGACAGTTCGAATTCGGATTTTTTCGGCGACTTTGCAGACCTGACGATTGCCCCGGCCGGTTCGGCAACGGATGCTCTGGCTTATGTTCCTGAGAATTGTGGAATTGGGCGCATTTGAAGCTAGGTGGGCTGATAAATTGACTGAGTGTAGAACTCTACCGGGGCTCCCACTAAGCGGACCTCCCACCGCGGGCTGAATAATGCCGGAAACGGCGGGGATTACGTGGTGTCGACCAGCTTGTTAGTCGCTACTACAAATAATACTCTACATCAATTCACTTCACTCAATCTCCTCTACATCCTGGCTCGTAGTCCACATTTGAAGCGCACGAAAGCCCCAGCTATCTCATCATGAAAGAAGCGATTGTGAGGAAGGACCTGTCAGTCGACATTGTCGATTCCCGCATCCCCGAACCGGCGCCTGGACATTTATTGATCAAGGTTGTCGTCGCTGGTAAGTAGCAGATTCCGAGTGTCAAGTACTAGGCCGTTCGCTGTACGATAGACAATGCCATGTTTCTGGACGCCAGCTAACGCGAGTCATGGAAAGGGTCCAACCCGAAGGACTGGAAGATCCCGGTTCTGTTCGGCAATGACATGAACAGCGGTGATGATATCGCCGGGACCATTGAAGCCGTGGGGGAGGGTGTTGTAGGATTCCACAAGGGGGACCGCGTGGCCGCCTTCCACGAGATGATGACTGCCTACGGCGCCTTCGCCGAGTACGCCATTGCTCCTTACTATACAACCTTCCACATCCCAGGCGCGACCTCGTATGAAGAGGCCGCCACAATCCCCCTGGCTGCCTATACCTCTGCCTGCGCGCTCTTCCAGGAGCTTGAGCTCCCTGAGCCCTGGTCGCCGGTTGCCAAAGCCGCGGGCAAGGAGGACATTCGCCGTCCTCTAATTATCTATGGAGCCAGCACTGCCACTGGAGCGTTCGCTATCAAGCTTGCCGCGGCTGCGAATATTCACCCGATCATCACTGTTGGCAGCAAGCGGAGCGACTTCATCAAGCCGTTCCTCGACGCAAGCAAGGGTGATGTTCTCGTCGACTACACGGCTTACCCAAACGAGGAGGATCTGATCAAGGCTATTCAAGACGCTGTCAAGAAGGGAGGTGCTGCGGACGGTCGCTGCTGGAAGGCCTACGACACTGTTTCCGAAGACGAGACAATTCGCCTTGTCACCAAGGCCATTGCCGGTCCGCCAGACGCCGCGGGCCGAAAGCCAAAGGCAACTAATATTTTCCTCAAAAGCGAGGTTGAGGGTTCTGACCCGAGCGTTGATATTGTCTTCTCCATGGTTGGCCAAGTTCATTACGAGGACGAGAACGACAAGCTCATTGGCGTGACATGGGGAGCGGCGTTCGCGCGAGGGTTGCGCGAGGGTTGGCTGACGTCTCATCCCTATGTGATAGGCAGCAATGGCCTTGAGAGCCTGTCTGAAGGCTTAAAGGGCCTGAGAGACGGCAAAATACGCGCACAGAAGTTTTTGACTCGTCTCGATACAACGCCTGCGTGAGGAATTGGGAAAACAATGACTGTCTTTCGTACATTCTCCGCCTTTCCCTTGTCTAGCCAGTGATGGAAAGGGCAAGCCTAATGCTGGAAGCTACAGATAAAACACAAAACCCGTAGCTATATATATTGTAACGCTCCCTTTGAGATATACCTCGGGTTTGAGGTCGTTGAAAGCCACGGCTTTTGCAGCGGTGCGTATCCATTACTGGCTTTTGTGTTAATTGACACCTTGGGGAAACGAGAGTATGTATACAGACTAGGGAAGACAGCATATCAAGGAATTTTCCATATAAGCCACGACCACAGCCCTACGAATAACAAGGTCTCAAGCCCTGAACCAAATGTCGATATTATCCACAACATCGGCGGCGCCATGAATAGGATCCCTGCCCTCAGCTCCAATCCATTCCCCAGTTCCAATACTCGGGAGACGGTTGGGCTTACCCTCCTTTCCACCAATCGAGTAGTCATTATTGTAGTTGGTATGGAAGTCGAAGCCGTTAACAAAGCCTTCGTTGTCACCAGCATAGACAGTCATGGAATCTATCTTTTCGCCATCCTTGAAGGTGAACTCTTTATGATTGTTGACGTTCTGGTGGCCGACAAGCGGGCCCTGGTAGCCGTCGTCGTAGGTGAACTGGAAGCCGTTCAGAACATCATAGCCGGCGTAGCTCCGTCCCCAGGCGTTAACCTTGTGGATTTTATGTTCCCCGTGTTCTGCATCGTAGTATTGGCCTCCCATCCCGCCATATGGGCCGTTCTTCACTCTTCCATGTGTAGCAGGCATGATCAGTTGTGCAGTACCTTGTAGTGCAAGTAGGTATGTTGCTTTCAATATAAAGAACACTGATCGTGGTGATTGACAGGTGAAATGTGGAATTAAGTAGCGGTCATCACTTCATTAAATACAGGTCAAGGTGGAGAAAACACCAGGATTCCACCCCATGGGAAGCACCGGAAGCTGAGTATGCTCATGTAGCCTATCACGATATCCAGTGCTCGGCATTGTATTGGTTTCCTCGCATTGCATTGTCTGAAATAGGTATATCGTACGCCAGAACGTAAGCATACTCTGTACAATGATATCACAGACTCAGCTTTTGGCCAGTCCAGTTCTATGATACAGATACAAACCACAAAGCTCAAGAACTATTGTATGCTAAGATCACCGGGAGCAGCCATGTCTGGGCAGGGATGGTTACACAGCTGACGCCTTGACTCGCTGTCGGGTTACACGAGTGACGCGACGACGTATATCCGGACTTATAGTACTTCTTTGTGTCTACCCACGTACCATTCAAATCATGAAAGGCATTTTCGGTCGATGTTACCTCGGGCATTACGGTACGGCTCGAAGTCGATCATCCCGTAGAATAAAGGTCTCTGCCAATTAAAAGCATGCCTTCACCGCATCGCCACCAAGTCGGGATGTGAGACAATGCGGACCAAATAGCAGAGCCGCAGTTGATCAGCCAGACTATCCTATAGTTTGGTTCAAATCCTCTGATAGAACCTAGGTCATAAATGGCACGCAAGCCTGGGTAAATGCCCTAACCCGGTTAATGGACAATGGCAAGGACAGCCGAAGGCACAACTGCACCCCCGTCCACAAAAGAATGGGGTTGTTCCAAACTACACGCCGAGATTAAAGTAATTCATCTGGCTTTTTCCATGCGCAAAAACATCGAGAGGGTCGTGAGCTTTCCACGCCGTTTTATTTTCAAGAGGCAGACGGTGCCCAGAATTACAAGAACTACCTGACAGGAGCCAACCGTTTTCTGGTTGACCAGGATGAAGTAGTGGCCGGGCGCCAGAAAGACCCAGCGATGAACCGCACCTTGGATATTGAAGCGTCATTTACCTGGATCTCTAGTGGCTGCATTGAGACGCCGCCACGAGGATTACCATGTTTAACACTGTATAATTGCTGTATATCTCGGAAATATCGGCATTCGCAGTCTATAGTCCCGGCCCGTTTAACCTTACCGTAGTACCCGGACTCGCCCAGTCTGAGCGAATGTCGATCATATGCGTTACTTGGACTATCAGCAACCCCTATCAACTAAGGCCATGCGTAGCCAAAGCAGTTACATGAGATAGGGTCAAAGTCGCCCAATATCCTGCCTGCTCTCTTATTCTGAATGCAATAGTCCTGGGACGTTTCTCCAATGTTTTCTCTGAGCTTAGTTTACCCTTTGCATAAAACCCCATGGACTACAGATGGAGGGGAATACCAATGATGTCAAAAAGTGGAAGCCTGCGTATCTGCAATACGTGCAACTCCAGCCGTAATGCCAACAGTAACCAGATCCATAACCGATATCGAAGTTTCCACCGTTATCCAGGCCCAGACATGCTTGGGTGGCAGTGTGGGGTCTGGGTCGACTTTCCCCATTTGGAGAGTTGGAGAAGGAAGTGCTTTTGGTCCCCATTGTAATAGTGTAATACCTAGTGGGTCGCAATAAGAAACACCGTTCGGTGATGTAGTTACCTGCTTGTAAAAGGTGGTGGTCCCCCGAGTGAAATGGGCTGCATTCGAGATGGAGGAGTTGATGAGGATGTCGAAAGGCCAAGTGAGTATTCCCTGCGTCGATATATCCTTCTGACGTCTAAACAACTTGTAACCACGAGGGCAAATACGTGATGAAACCGAGACGCTTTGGGAAGTTCAATGATTGCTGCTACTGTAGGAAAGGAGGTGTACTGAAAGAGAATGCATTTAAATTCCATAAATGTCCAAAGTTCCTTATCTCTAATACAGACTACCCACAACGCTATCTTGGGACAGCCATAGTTAATACGGTCGAAAGCTCGCATTCTCACTGTCAACAATCTCCCGTGGCCCCGTGAACGTCTTGTTCAATCCTCCCCACCACAGCGCAGCTAGGATAATCCAGGAAATGGCCATGACAACGACCAAATAGTTCATCGACGCCCCGGTAACGGGCAGGGACACGGGGAAGCAAAACGAGATCGAGAAAAGAATGATGAATAGAGTCGCCACCAGATTCACCGCAGACCCATATCTCCCCAGCGAGAACGCCCGTTCTGGGAGACACCCCCGGCCACGGAAGAACAGGGCTGCCTGGGGGATCGCGAAGGTGATATTGAGGTTGAACAACGTGAGGTTGATGAAGCTGCTGTAGGCTTCGGATGAGACGATGTACAGGATGCCGACGAGAATCTGCAGAGCCAGCAAGAGAGCTGTCGCGCGCACGGGGCTGTTCCATTGGAGATGGGAAAACCATCTGGAGCAGGGAATGCCGCCGTCGCGAGACATGGACCAGATCGTTCGACCTCCGAAGATGAAGAGGTTCAGGACGATATCGTAGAACATTACCATATAGTACACGCTCCAGATGGTGCTCGCGACTCTGGACCCCAATGCTTGGTTGTATACCTCCAAGATCGGAACCGTCGATTCCACAATCGCATCGACATCTTTCACGACGAACATGAGCGCAATAATCCACGCCAGCACGGTGCCGAACCCCAGCCCAATTGAGACACACATGGCAATTGGCACATTGCGACTGGGGTTCGGTACTTCTTCCGCGACGTGTGTTGGTGCATCGCCGCCACTGTATGCCCAAAGGCACCCTGTAATGCCGATAATCATGGCCCAGCCATCTGTCCACCCACTGGTATTCCTATAGTCCCGAAACACCGCGTCGCTGCTCTGCCTTTCGTCGCTGACAGCCAATAGGGTGACCATCGAGGCGACGAAGCCCATCAGTGACAGAAAGAAGATGCCAACACCTAGCCAGCCAATGGCCGCCGGGAATCGGGATGTCAGGAAGAACGCAACGATACACAATGCCACATGAAGCAGATACGTATGCCATGCTTGAACCTGGTATGTGTCAATCCAGAGCGCAACCAGCTCGAGGACTGAGCTTGCCACAAAGAAATTGCACGATAACAGCGCCGCCATGAGGTAGACGATCGTAATCCACCCTACGAAAAACGCGGCAGCCCGACGCGAGGATTTAGGAAACACCATGAAAACCATATGGTACTGGCCCCCGGCAGAAGGAAAAGCAGAAGCCAGCTCCGCAGAACCAACATTGATGATGGCCATCACGATAGCGCCCACCATGAGGCCGTAGATAATGCCAGGGCCTCCGCCACACGCAAGCGGGACTGCGATGCCGGACGCGAACGCCATCCATGAATTCATGGTGGTGAAGGCGAATGCGATCACAGAAAGGAGGGTGTACCGTTTTTCCAATTGTTCGGGGGGGATCTGGTCGGTCATGGTCTTCTCGACGCCCGGGGATGGGCTACCCGGAGGCTCAGACTTCTCGGCCATGACGGTAGATGCACGGAGATTGATATTGAAGCGCTATTGGTTCTGTAAGCCTCAAAAGACTTGCCGCAATTCGCTCCTTCGGACGGTAGGAAATGAATCGATGAGTTGTGTTTGTAGATATGGCAGACAGGGCGCAAGTTATGTTACGCAAGTCATGTTAAAGCTGGAGTTGAGTCAATCTCGCAGCTTCACAACATTTATGAGTGGTATCGGAGCAGTCAGAGGAAACTGGAAAGGGAAAGTATGTACTTGAGTCTCTGTAGGGTAGAGTTTCCCTTCTGCGTTTAGTGTCCAACAGCCCTGAATTGCTTGGGTCAACTCCAAAGCCCCCGCAAATCCCCGTGGGGTGGAGCTCCGGTACATATACCAAGGTAGCCTGCCGCTAAGTCAGTAGATTGGCGTTCTCATAGCAGGTAAATATGAATAGTTGTCTTCTGCGAACAGTATAAACCTGGGTAGTTATCTATTACCTCGCACTAAAAGCTAGCTGGTAGCTTGATATCTCTGAAGTCAGGTCTCAGCACTTTCTAGACTGCGCTCGCTTAATCCTGTAAACTGTCTCGACCCGCTTGATCCACTGCTGCTTGCCTGATAAGACCTTCTCCTCCCCACATCCCTCACATACCACTGCCTGCTATGATCGACCCACCCTTTCCTCATGCACGTCTCCGGCAACCGGCTTATGCATCGACCGTCGGGACTCCAAAAGGACATGCCGAGAAGACTGTATACAACCGAGTACCCCAGTTTCAGAGCATTGTACCAGAGATGTGGGACCCCATAATAAAAGGCTCCTCGCGAGGTAAATCGTTCAAAACCGGAATATACGTCGAAGATAAGGCCATGTAGTCATTGTCCATGTTCATGCTCCATGCAGACAGTTTGAAAAGCCTCCACGTACATACCGTGGACCAACTAGATACAAACCGTCCCTGAAATTCAAAATAATTCCAAGAGGATTCCTCCCCATCACTTGGGCGCCGGAGAGTTCCTCCTCTGGTGGCTGGAAGATGAGAACTAGGGTTGCCGACTAGTTTCCTCGTGCGCGGCCCCAGAGCTCAGCGCTGCTCATCGGCTCGGGGGCGTGGGAATTGGTATTTCGCGTCTCTGAACTAATACAGCTGCAGAATAAAATCCCGGGTCAAACGGTAATCACTTGTCATCACCTCCATGACCAAGAATCTATCGCTAAGTTCAGAGTCTGTTGCTTGCTTGTATTCTTTGCGAGCCTCTTCGATATAATTTGGCTGTTTCGGTTGCGAGGCCCAGGTTGAATAGATACTGGTGACATCGTTCCACCAACTTCGCCGGTAAGTAGCTGGACGCAGCAACTGGAGCAGGGACTGTTTATTCTCTGCCTGATAGCTCTCTATCAGCTGTGGCAGCTCTGCGTATCTCATCCTCGTTTCGTCACCCTGCTCCTCCTCTCCAATCCAACCGAGGAATACTAGGAATATGACGCAAGGATCGGCTCCTAACCTTAGGTATGTTTCAATTGTCCGCCACCAGTATACTCTACTCACGCTGCTATTTGCAATTAACGCCAACCAAGCGGTTATGGTTGAGGCTTTGATCTCACCACCCTGCTGCTGCCAGGCGGTCGTGATGGAGTTTGGTGTCACTCCCTTCTCCATGAAATATGGCAAACACTCTTCGAGGATTTGCTCGTTTCCTGAAAGAGACGCGGAAATGAGCACATCAACCAGGTTGTCACGCCGCCATTGTGTTACTAGAAACTCCTTGATTCGCTGTAATAGGTATGGGAGGGTTGATGGGATGTAGAACGCCAGGAAACTCAAGCTCGAAAAAGAACACTCTCTGTTGTTGGCTTCCCGGTATATGATTTTAGGTAGACCCCTTATGGTACCATAGCTTCCGCCCGAAATCGTGTGCGGTTGAAAAATCGATATTCTGGGCCGCGTGTTGTCCTGAGTCTGTAAGGAGGAATGCAAAAGCTCCTTATAACCGTGAAATATTCTTTCGATCTCCCCACAGTATCGGCTTGGCAGGACCTTCCTATCCTTATTTAACCAGTCGAAGGTCACTCTGAGGATAGTCAAGTTATCGAAATATGGCTCATAGTCTGGAAAGGGCGCCGTGTATGAGTCCATAGTGTAGGAAAACTTGACCTCCGCCAAAGCTATTCGGACATAAGTCTCGAAATCCGGCGGTTGCTTGTCATGCCACCGCGCCAGTAAATACTCTCTAAATGAGCGATGGAAGAAGTCTATCCTGCTCCTGAAGAAGGCACGAGTTTCGCTGCCGAATTTTGCCCTTGATGGCTGGATCTCCAGCATTCCCCGTGTTGATGCTGTGACCTGCTTTTGTATTCGATCTAATCGCTTGTTGATTTCGACATTGGAATAGCAGCACATTTCCTTATCGAAGGGAAAATTGGGGTCCTCGAGATCGTTGATCCAAGACAATGAAAGAGCATTGAGAGTATAATATGGGCTATGGGCAGCGAGGAGGAGAATCTTTTCTGTTTGCTCCTGCGTCAATGGGTCGAGATTGTCTAGCATCTGATCAAATAGGCTGTCCAAGCTCCGTGGTTTGGCGCGCAGCATATCCTGCAATTGCCTGATGGAGTAGATCTGCAATTTCGAGCGCAGTGACCTGACCACCAAATAGGCCCATAAAAAGACACCTTCCGCCAGAGCCACTATCTCCTTGGCTAGGGTCAATAGATTGGAGTGTGTAGAGGAGTCAGATGAGGAAGCCTCACAGAAACTATTCATGGCATACTCCAAGATATCCCCCTTCGTATGTTCGTGAAGCGGCACACTTCTTTCATGGTTGGTAAAGCCCTCCATGTATTCCTGATGAGGGCGGGCACTGCAGATAATCTTAACATTTTCTTGCAAGCCCCAATTTTGAACCTCCTTGACCAGCTCAGCTTGGTCCCGGCTATCACCCTCATATTCATCAAGGCCGTCGATAAATAGGCAAAGCCTGTACTTACCACGGCGCAGAGCCTGGACTAGCTCGGCCATGGCTTTCTTAAGCAGAGGGAGTCTAACTTCCTCCCATTCGGATAGACCAGATCTATGGCCAAAAACCTCAGTAACCATCTCTGGACATTGCGTGAACACTTGATATAGAATCGATCGGTAGAGGCCTTCAAGGGACTTCTGCAGGCTGCCACCAGCGCTCCAGAAAAATACAGCAACGGATACCAGGCGACAGCCTCCGGCCCACTTGTGTAGGGATCGCCTTACGGGCGCATTCCCAGAGTCCGCAAGGTATTTCATTAGTGTGGACTTCCCTGACCCTGCTTTTCCGTATATGAAAAATACAGAATTCTCATGGAGCAGAAACTGCATGAACCTGCTTGCAGATTCTTGTCGCCGGGATATTTCTTCCTCGAAGGCCTCCTGGAGATGGTGAAAACAGATATCACTTTTCCTATTTTCGATATCACCTTCATCGCCTTCGTCCAGTTCTCCACTTGACCCGACAGTTTCCAGTGCCTCTTCTTTGTCGATACTGTGTTCTTCGAGGTGTGCAAGTTCTCGTGATACAGTATCAGCAAGTTTTTCGACGCCGTCGGGAGCAGAATCTGTAACGGGGTTATCGAAATTGTGTTCCTTGGTGGCTGTACGGATCGAACCGTCACGCTTTGATTTTTCGCTACACTTGCCCAACTCATCTTCTCGAATCAACCAACGGTATGTATCCCCTACCGCTAGATGGATATTGTCGTCCCTGTGAAACATCCCCTTAAAATACAGTGCACGAATGATTTCGTTTTGGTCCGGTATCTTATTGGTGCCAGATTTCGGCGTCGCTAGCGACTCCCGAATGTCTTGCATGACGTCGTGACATGCAGTCAAGCCGGAAGAAACATCATTGCTAGTTTTCATTGCCTCCACGCGCTGAATGAGGCCGCTTAAGAGTTTTTGCTGCGTTTGGGTCTGTGTATCATGTTGATCCTTTAGGTCGATAGCCTGCAGCTCGAGACGCCTCAAGTGCTCCTTGATCGGCGACTGCTCATCACTGGAGATGATGGTCAGACACTGGGCGCGGCGGACGCGAGGCGAAGAGCAACTTACTATAGCATAAAATTGAGACGCAGGATTATCTGTGCTCGATACTCCCCGAGCCGTCGCTCGATTGATGAAATTTTCTTCTCCTTTATTGTACTCTTCCAAGCTGCGCGAACACTAGACCAAAAGCGATCCTCTTTCTTGGATTTGAGCTTGGAGAGCATGCCTGTCAGCTCCGCCGCCAGGGCCCTGCACTGGCCGGCGAGTTTAACAAGCTCAGCCTCATGCTTGGTATTGCCTTTCAGAGTGGTGATAAGTCCCTCCGTTACGTTTCTTAACTCATCAACCGTCACGTTCAAGTGCGCATTTTCTTCAGTGAGGCCAGTTGCAGAGCTTGCTACCTCGTGGATTCTTCCGCATAAGTTGGCGCCGAATTCGACAAACTGCAGGATATTTGCCGCAAGGCCAATTGCTGACACGGGATCCATGGTTTCCTGTTCGTCGCCAAGTCGCTACCTTGACTGTCTCTTGTCCTAGGCTTGAAAGGCCGTTTCTAGGAGGCGCCGTGGCAGGTTAACGGACATAAATTTCACTGCTGAAAAATCGAGAGAGATGATGAATCGCAGCTTTTGGGACAGAGGGTCTGCTTATATGACCGACCAAGACGAGGCTGTGCGCTCAGCGTTGCACCTGGCGGACAACGATTGGCCTGTGCCTCATTGCACCCTGGCCCGGGCGAGCAGTGAAACCCCAACTACTGGGATTTCCAACAGGATAGAAGATGGACAAGGGCGATGAAGTTCAATGGTTAACAATTAAGTAACAAAGTAAAATAATATAGGGTATCTCTTTTAACTGTTTCATTAGGCGAGATTACTTATCAATCTCCATGCAGTCAAACCACTGTTTGAAGTATCCCAATTATCGTACTCTGTAGTTCCTTATGCAAGGCTGGTGAGGCTAGTAAGAATTTCCCTGCGCCTAGGCTAGTACCATAATTCCTTTCAATTTAGGATAAATATTGAGGGCTCTTGTCTGCTTCTTCTAACTCTTCTATGTACTAGATACTTTTAAGAACAATATGTATAATATATGTTTACTGTGTGCCCTAATTTATTTGGTCATGACGGTAATAGGTATAGTTGAAATTAGTAGTGACAGGAGACTTTTAAATAAGTTTACTATTACTTCTTTAGTTAAAGGAAGGGACGAGTGCTTATACATCCTAATTCTATAAGGTATTATTAATGCTCTTGTAACAGGTCATTCGCAAGGAGGAATATGCCTGGTCACTGCTAGTTTCTGCCGCTGGGGCAAGAATTAGTGCGCTCTTTAAGGGTCAGAAAATTGGAAAGGTCTGACTTTGCTGAATACCAGGCCATACATGTCTTGACAACTTTGATATTTGATCTTATTCCACTCCTTCTCGATATTAGACGCCAGTTTCTTCAGATGCCTCTTTCAATTTGTCAACTATACTTGCCATACCATACACTGTACTGGACCTGTATATCGGGCGAGTTTCATGTTAGCATACCTTCCTGCTGAGGCTTTCGCTTGATAACAAACCTCTTCCGTCTACATTTGACCAAGTTGATATCGTCGCCCATGTCATGATATTGAATTTGAAAGCGAGGACCTGACAGGTCTCAACGAGTACCGCCTTATCTATGTCTACCAGGACTGCTATTCGCTTCCGGTGGCATCCCACTAGGCGCCCCATTCTTCCTCATCCAACCCGCGGTACGATTCAACGTGTCGGGTGTGAATAGCTGCAGGTGCATACGGTGCATGTAATACTCCAGCTCCTCCGGCCGCGCGTCCCGGATCTCGCGGCTGAGCTTCTCCAGGAGTTCTCTCTCAAATTCATAGAGGTCGAACGGACGATGGAGCCTGCCCTTCTGCTGCCACCCGCGATCTTTCAGAGCTGTCATGACGTTTCGCACGAAGTGCTGGCAGTTGCCGCGGAAGAGGGAGTATGCTTCCCCATGATGCTGGTCGATTTCACCCTGGCCGCTACTCTTTCGCTGACGGACAAATTCCCAGAGTACGAGTTGGACTTGGATAAGAGTCAGTGAGGTTGACGTAGGTTGGACTGGATAGAACTCACGGTTCAGCACAAACTCCTCGAAACTGAAGTACATGACAACCTCCTCCAGGCCCCTTTCTTGCACAACATTGAAATCCTTAGGGGAGAGAGTCTTCTTCCAAACACCTGTTCCCTGTTCTCCTGGAGTCCCCCAAACGTTCTCAAGAATGAGCTGGCCCTTAAATTCCTCCCGGAAGTTCATTCCGAAGATTTGGTAGTTTGGTCCCTAGCCTGGTCAGCTATTTCCCTGGATACTGGGCCTAATCGCTCACCTCCTGATCAGCAGCCACAGGCCGAATATAGACGCCCCAGTGCGCCAGTTTCTGCAGCACAACCGGAGGGGACCCATTAACAACCCGCCACGGGTTATACGCCACGCCGACAACCCAAGCACGCCTCTGGAAGGAACTACTTCGCGGAATTGTCTGCTCGCGTCCATTCTCAATGCGATAGAAATTGATGATGTCCTTGCTATCGTCGCGACGCTGCGATGCTGCACCAAAAATATCGTACTGGACGCCAGCCATGGCGGATTCGATATCGGGGTCGGAGCATTTTCCGAACGTGTAGGGGGCTCGGGGGTCGGTTCTATCGCGTCCTGGCCAGGCGAATGCGCCTTCGACTTTGCGGTTGACTCTGCCGGCCTGTACGGCCTTTGGCGTTGGTGCTGGCCGAGTTGCCTTGCTGGTGGGGGTGGTTACTTTGGACTGATCATTGCCCATGGTGCTTAGGGGCGTTCTGATAATGGTAATAGTAAAGTCCACGGACCTTAAGACTGCTCCAGACTGAAATGAACTGGCGGGGTTATATGTCGATGGCTGGCGAGGCTGAGGCGAAGCAGACGGGTGTCTTTGCCTGCGTGAATGAAATAATGAGGCTGTTGAATTTGGCCCCTGCATGGACTCCAAATACAGACACGCCTGCTGCAGCAATGCCACGGTCGCTTATGGGGACAATGCGTCCCATCAAGAGGAGGGATTCATCGTATACTCCAGGAGTTCAAGCCCTGCAGACTAAAATCTGACTGGAAGTTTGTTCCTTGTCATTAATCCAGCCGAAATACGCGCCATCGCCGCTGTCGAATAAATGTCAGATCTGCCCTCCTAGACGCTCGAGCACAGCCTCGCCAAGCAAGTAGCTTATTCCTTTCCAAGAGGCGGCGTTGAATATTTTCAGACCTTGACTGATATAAAAAGTGCGACTCAGTCTTTCTCTCGTCGGAAACATCTTCCCTTTCCCATAGGTATAGTGTCAGTCGCAATGCACAATCTCCATCGTTTGAGAAATACCACAATCCGGATAATGCCAACCAAAGACACGTTTCTCAGTGCGAAAGACAGCATTTCCCAGCGTCTGGCCCGCCTGCTCCCTCTCCACACTGCGGCGTGGAATGTGACGCAGCGCGCAATGAGCGAGATGGGGAATACCTCAGACCCAGAACAACAAGCACAGCTTATCAAAGCGTGGCGGGACTCGACGATATCGCAGCTATCCCAAGTCGGAATCATAGTCAGTCGTCCTGGAATATCCTAACTATCCCAGAGAGAATGGAGTGGGAGTGCTCGACTGACTAACGGCGATCCGAAGAAATAGGGCGCCATAATGATAGCCGCGGTGGTTGGTTCATTCGAATGGGAGGCATTATCGACGATCGCTACAATTCCCATAACGATGATCCGCATCGCGTGGTACAACAGCCTCGTCCTCGCCGTGGGCGCCGTGACGCTCGGGATGCAGCAGAGCGTGTTTCTTATCCGCGTGGGGTGTACCTCAGACTCCGACGCCATCATCATAAACCTGCTTAGTTTCCCTTCCCCAGGAGGTAGCGGGCCGCGGATCCCCCGATGGGACCAGGTGTTTATCTGGCAGGCTGCCGTGGGATTACTGGAATGGAGCATCTACTTCTGGATGGGCGGGTATCTTGTCTTCATTTGGGACCTTACTCGTGTATCCCGCGAGGGACAGACAGTTGCGGATCAGGTGGTACGTACCTGGTCTTCTGTAATGGTCATGATAAATACACCATGGGCTAACTGTGTTTGTCAGGTTGCGGGATGTTGCTTTGGCACGTTTGGCATTTTGTTTTTTGTGTATTTGTTGAGTATCTCCCGGCTTTGGTATAGTGTGTCTGTGCACGACTCCCGCTGGGTATCATAGATTCTCTTCAAGCTCGTGATGGTTATAGTAATGTGAAACCAAATAAGGTCTATATTGGAGCGTATTCTAACATGTTGCGAACCAAGATACCTGGCATCATTTATGAGAAACCCCATGCAGGGCATTCAAACTAGATACCCCGAGCTAATCAATGCTATAACCCTAATTAGGCTCTGCTCAGGCTTTCCGATCCGCAGGACTTGCCTAATAGCTCGACTAATCACTGCAACTACAATCGGCAGCATTGGTGGAGTCTACCTACATATGCTTTCCTCTCGTTGTCATTTTAAGAACCTTGTTTAGGTGGACGCTGTCAATTCATTTAGTGCATACAGATACAGCATCATGCATCTCGCCAGTGAAATCAAACTTGGGCCCATATAGGACGCCGAGCGGGTTCCAGCACATGGGCAAGCTAGGATCTTCCATAGATATGGCTAAAATGGCTGTCTTTTCCAATACAATTGCTTCGTCTAGATCTGATATATCCCAGAGTCGAATAAAGCGGTCCACTAGGAGAAGGCTAACATTCTAAAGGATATCCGACCATCGCGCATGACCAGGGATCAGATTGGCTGCCTCGATTCCATGATAAATAGCATCATCCATATCTTGAAGATCATGGGAGACTGCGAACCTCCGCCCGAGCGCACTGCTGAGATTTTTGAGATACAGAGACCGTTCGGCAGGATTGCAGCTACTCTCCCGTGTGGAATCAGCATCGGTCAAGTCTACCGTCTGCTGGGTAAAATGAACAGCTTTGTTAATGACATCTGGATGCCCTAGTCTCTCAAAACGTCGCTCATAACAAATTCCCAAGTTTCCGAGAAACATGGCTAGATTGTCGTCTTCTGGATCCGTCATCTCTACGGCTTCTTGTGCCATTCGCGTTGCAGTCTCCAAATCTTCTGCGTTTCCAGTATTCGAGTAGCGGTATCCATAAATAAGGCCGAGGGTGTTCTTGCACTCTGCCTGGAACGCAGAATCTGAGTTACAGAGTTCAATGCTATGGCTGGCAGCAGTAACGGCGCGTTCCAGGTCATTGGGATCCTGACTCCACTCAAACCGGTCACCGAGAAAGGTAGCGAGGTTATTGAGTACTATGGCCTGCTGTGAGGGGTCGTCTATGGTCTGCGATGATTCCTCGACAAGCTCAATTGCCTCTGAGATATCACCAATGCGACGGCATGCCTCAAACCGCTCTCGAAGACGGCTCCCGAATAGATCCTTTGATAGTCGGATCGTAGCCTTTCACGGATTGATTAAGATAGAACAAGACAGACGTACCTTTCTTTAGAAAATAGGAGAAAACCAAATGGTCAGCAGGTCGCTTGTTGTGCCCGGGCAAGCATCCAGAGCCTCGTCTGGGTGTCGATCCGGTTCAGCCATGTTTCAGGGCGCAGTTCTCGGCCTCTCTCAAACGACGTATTATGCAGGGATTGACCGCGATGGTCTTCTTCTCCCGCTCGGGCTCTGCACGAATGACCCAATTCGGTCTTTCGCTTAGCGGGGCGGTGCAATAAGGTTCGTCCCATGTTTCATATGCTAAGCCTCGTGGAAGCAGGCTAAGCTTAGCCTTGGGGAGTGGTTGATACTTAAGTACCAGTCATACATATCGCAGCAGCCCGGTCCTGTACTAATTCTACTATATAGTCACGATCGCTAAAGCTGTCATCCCTTTTATAATCTCTTTAGCATCCACACGATACCGCATAGAGGGCGATCTGAGACCAAAAGCTGTGGATACATGCGTGACCGTATACTGCTCTTCCCGAATTGCCATCGAGTCCCTCTATTTGAGTCGGATCCACTGAATATCTTAGTGGTGGAAACCACCTGGCTATCCTCAGCTGAATCCTCTATGAGAAAGGTGCTAGAGAGGTGGGAATGAGAAGCCCTCAACCGCACGGCTTCAACCTCTTCTGTTCTTTGTTTTTCCCCTCAAACAAGCGAATTCCTATCTTGAGGTGAGGTCCCAGATATGACCACAAAAGATGCACCAACAGCGGCACCAGGAGTCCCTCCGCACACAGAATTCCTGATCGGATGGATATGTGTCCTCCAAAAAGAATATCGTGCAGCTGTGAGTGTTCTCGACGAAAGGCATGACACAACCAGCTTGGTCCGCGGCCAGGGAGACAGGAATAATTATATTATGGGACGAGTCGGCGAGCATAACGTGACAATCAATGTGCCGCCAGCAGGGAGTTACGGACAGCTGCACGCATCCCGGATTGCTCGTGACATGAAAAGCACATTTCCAAGGATGCGATTTGTGCTTCTAGTCGGCATCGCAGGCGGGGTGCCCTTACTGAAACATGACATTCGGCTTGGGGATGTTGTTCTGGGAACCAAGGTTGTTCCTTACGCAACGGGCAAAAAAACCGATAATGGGTTTGAACGGACGGGGATAATCAAGACGCCCCCTATGGAGCTTTTAGGCACATTGACGTTCTTGGATGAGCGTATTTGGTCGGGGCATCTTGTTCTCTCGAAGGCTATCGAGAGGGTACGAACCAAAGCCGGCAGAGGTGCAACCGACTTCGTTCGGCCACCGTATGATCGACTATATAGAAACAGCTACATCCATCAAGACTCTGATTGCGAATGTCTGCAGCCTGGCTCACAGAAGCGAGAAAATCTATGCCCGCTTGACGACCGTGAGGTAGGGTCGGTCCGACTGTTCCAAGGAGGCATTGGGTCCGACAACATTGTCATGAAGAATGCTCAAAGCCGCGACGAGATAGCCCGCCGAGAAGATATTCTGTGTTTTGAGATGGAGGCCACCGGAGTAATGGATATCACTCCTTGCCTTTCTATCCGAGGAATTTCAGACTATGCCGATGGACACAAAAACGACGACTGGCATTTATATGCCGCTCTCGCAGCAGCAACATGTGCTAGAGAGTTATTGCTGTCACTTCCGCCGCAGGCTGTGGCCCAATTCCCCATGACCCTTGCGGGAGACCTGGTGGATCGGTACATAACAGGGGCTGTTAGCAACCCAAATCACTTTTCTGGTACCGACATCGAGAAGCTGAGACAAACCCGAGAGAATCTAATGGAGCGCCACACCTTGCTCGAAGAGCTCGTGAGGACGGAACTCCGCAAGATTGCAAACGATAAATCGCGCGATGATTTCCAAGAGGTACGGTGCAAGACGGAGAGGTTTCAGTCGTTCCAAAAGGATCTAAGCGTACACTTGAAAGATCTGAGCCGTAGCTTGAAACAGCATGACGGTTTACTCTCCAGTCAAGACCCGGTCGTTCGAGAAATGTACAAGCAACTGGAGACTCAAGTGAGGAAGGACGAAGAAGCAATGGCGCAGCTCGCCCAGGACAGTCTCCAGGCTACAGGCAGTCTGCTCAAGAGATGGGGGGCAATGTTTAATTCACCGCGCTTGAGCCACGCCGGTACAACATTGGGCGCTGGTGGTGTATATCTAGGGTATGCCACTTCGCTGCTGGGGCCGGGTTTCTTCTTCCCAGCCGCCGCTATGGGGCGATGGCTGCACCGGGAATTGATCGTACTCAACACTGGCCCTCCGAAGTTAGACAATTTGGTCGAGATACAGTCTATGCTGACTTTTGTATAACGAAATATGCTTGATCTAGTTAGTTTTTAACCATGCTCGCCCCGGGTAACTCCGTAAACCCCTAATCCTGACAACAAGTCAAGCTCCAGCCTGGTGTAGCTTAATAGTGTATTCTGGCTATATCGGTCTTTGAGACATGCATACAAGCTGGGGTGGGCGGACTACGAGCAATACACCAAATATCGATAATAGCCCTGCCACCGATGCCACGTAAACAAAATCGATTCATAATGCTCCCTGGGCATACAAATACCATTCAACCATACTATCCTCGCTTTCGAGCATTAACCCTCTTTGGCGTCCATCTTAGGGCCCCTCCAGCTACATTCACTCCCCACCGTTGTCCCTCTTCAGCATCCCTCTGCACGTCGTCCTTCCACAGCTATCCTTCGTTTCCAGCCGTTGTTTTTCAACAGGGCAGCGGGAGTCTTGGCGGTGCTTTCGAGACTAGTCGAGCCCGCCCGTGCTGTTGTTCCTCGTGGCTCCGGCGCCTAGATCATACCCCAGCGAAAGGGCAAGGGGAAGGGATATGATATAGGCTAGGGGTTCGACGTCGTGATGCGGCTTGAGGGGGACGAAGCCACCCAGCAACGGCTGGCGACAGTGACCATCGGCACCCAGTGCGACCGGATAGATCTAATGAGTCTCCGTGTCTGGGAGAGACTGAACGAGGGCCGTGGGACTCTGGATCCCGTCGACGACTGCACCGTGGGGTCGGAGCAGATCGAGATTCTGGCATTGTTCGGGAGCCTAATGGCGCATGAAGTGGGGGGGCAGGACTTACAGATCTAACGTCTATGTAGTTGAGGCGGATAGATTCGATGTCTTGAGAGTGAAGTCCCCTACACCGGGAACATCTGCGATGGGCGGTTTTAGGTTCCTTCGGAGGTAAGAGCATCTCATGGAACTATATGGAAAAGAATCCTTGACGAACTGGTATATTGGCTGGATTCCTAAAAAACTAGATAATCGGTGTTCTTCCCATTGCTTCAAGAAAGCGGGAGTGTTGCTGTTGCTGGATTTCACCGCTGCACCAAAAGGGTCAACCCTCCTGAGTCCTTGGAGAGGGCTAGATCTGACTAATGGTACTCCGGTTGACAGGGAGCCACAGTACAAATGAAGAAAACCCGGAAAAGCAGTTTGCCCGGAACTGCGCAAGCAACAGTAGGGCGCGAAACCATCCGCAGGTACGATCTGTTGAGGCCCTGCAGCGATCTTGACCCTGCAGCGATCTTGAGCGTCACTTCAATGAAGCGAATAAAACAAAGAAGTTGGAACGGGATACAAGTGCTCGGATCAAGTCATGGGTGACGGGTTCATGACAGCCCTAGCAGAGCCAACGTGCGTCGAATCCCGGCTTTATGTTAATGCACAATTACGATTACCTAATTATGCGATTTAACTAACTCAAGTGCCCCCATGGTCTCTCGCATCCCTTCATAGCCCATGAAGATTCTCGCCTTGGCCTCTGTTCAAGCCTACTAATAGCCACAAGACCTGCACGAGGATGATCCGCCGAGCTGGTATGGACTGGGAGTGAGGCGACTCCGGTAGACTGACCTTGGAACCAAATGGACGTGTCACTTCAATCGCGGGCCCGCGGCCAATCACTCCTCGAAAACAGAAATATCTCCTCGTGATCGAGCAGGTGGGCGTCGGCGGAATATTATTCCCCCTCAGGCAGCAGCAATCTTGCCTGTTGCGTGCACCGCCACTTCTCAGAACCTCCGCTTGAGTGCATACTTTGCCCCGGGTTCCCAATCGACTCTCACTTGGACATGGAGCCATCTGCTTTGGAAGCACTAGCAAGATACAAGGCCCATGAGCTTTGGGAGGACCCCTGTCCATTATTGGGTCGCCTTGGGCTACCTGGTCTCCTGTTGACGTATGCTCTCACGGGTTGCATCTCCGCCTGTTCCTCCAGGCTTTCTCGTGGCTCCAATCGAAGGGCGTTCCTGCCAATAGTCTAGCAGCGAAGGGACTGGATGCAAACAAATCACCTGATTCCTAATAAAATAAAATACATCGTTCCCGCTCCAAATCTAAAAGCCCATCATCTCTGATTGTGACAAGCAACAGGTAAGGGGAAATGGGTGTGAAGTCACGGCATCTCCTAGTCAAGGCGGGCGGGCTGCGGATGGATGGATTTCCAGCCCATGTCGCCTTCATGTCTTTGCCGTACATTTAAACATATTACTGACCATTTGCGGCTCGCAAGTCGTATTTCCCAAAGCTGGCCCCCTTACGATAAGCTGCTGAGACGCACCGTACGTCCTTTGCGCCTCTGCACACTTAGGCCCCTGACATCTTCCGTCCTTTTTCATTGCAGACTTCAAAGGGTGATTTCTATCTCGAAGACCTCAATAACGTCTGCAACTGTGCAACCCACCTTACCCACAGCCAATCTCTTCCACGATACCTTCACCACACCCACTGCTATATAATCCGCGTATACCTACATCTCTGTGGTGTTCCAGCTGTCAACATCTCTTGTACCAACCGGGCCGACGGCGCCGCCCGTCATACCGCCATGAGAAGGGCCAGGATATCTTTATCTCGAAAGGCACGGGGCGAAGGACGGATCTACCGGGGATCTCGTAGCGATCCGGCGGGGCAGGCCCCAACTTCTGGTGTCATACAACCCGACGAGTCAGTACCACGTTGGGAATATTATTTGAGGAAGGTGCTACCTGAGAAACTCGCCCGGTCCTTCCGCAAAGTCGTTCCATGGAGCCGTTATCAGGATACCCTGGAGGCGGATTTAGCTTTAGGACCGGCGCCCCTGAAACGCCCTTTTTGTCCCTCTGCAAATGGCAATACCCACCTGCCTCCAGAATCGCTCCCTACATCCGGCCATGCAAGCTA
Source organism: Aspergillus sp. B3601 (assembly GCA_023625155.1). Taxonomy (NCBI): domain Eukaryota; kingdom Fungi; phylum Ascomycota; class Eurotiomycetes; order Eurotiales; family Aspergillaceae; genus Aspergillus; species Aspergillus sp. B3601. Next base: position 263,603 of record JAMAAV010000003.1, on the reverse strand, counting down.
CCGAGCGTCGTCGAGCAGTCGGACCGTCTGCCTTGACTGCGAACCCATACTCCCTGAGCCCACCGGACTCCAAATATCGAAATCACCGTCCGGGGAGCTGAATTTGGCTTCCGGGCCGGTACCCTCGACAGGCCATGCAAGCCACCGAGCATCGTCGAGCTGCCAGACCCTCTATGTTGAGTCCAAACCAATGCCCTCCAAGTCCGAGGGACTCGGAACATTTGAATTACTACCCGGGGAGCTTCGACCTGACAACCATGTGAGCGAAGCGCAGTATATAGTGGTTGGGATTCCTGGAGACGACCCGAGCCAGAAATGTTTGGTGGTAGCGTCGCTGGACACACAGTGCAAAAAGATCAATCTGATGAGTTCCGACGCCTGGGACAGGCTGAAAGAAGAGGGCCGCGGGGTTCTAAAGTCTGCTGGGGGCGTTTCTGTGCGCAATCTGGGCACAGAGAGGCTCCCGGTTATCGGGGTGGCTCGCAGACTCGAATGGCAGTTCAAGAATGGATATCGCACGTACATCGACGACTTCCACGTCGTTGAGATGCAACGCTTTGATGTCATCATTGGAAGTGGGAGCATCTATAAGCATGGGCTGTTGAAACCCGGAGCCGACTATCAACATCACCTGGATAAAACCGCCGAAGACGACCAGGCCTGTATATATCTTGAGGTGAATTAATCAGAGCGTGAGCGGAGCAGGCGGTTGTAATTATGCTTGCGTACAGACAGGGGGCTATATATATTGGCCGGGCTTCTCTACCATTGGCAATGTATTTACTTTTTCGTGTTCCGTTATTAAAAAGTGGCGCTCTAGTGTACTGAATATCCACAGCCTGGCGATGGTGATATTGGAGGATACGGACCGGGAGCCCGTAATGGCCTACTGCTATTTGCTACTAATAGGGGTACAAGGCTGTGCAACGCACGGACTGCGAACAGAAACGCCCCGTGGTGTGCTGAACCTGCTGTGTTGCTGGGTCCAGTAGGTCAGTGAGATTGTCCTCATCGATCAGCTTTCAAAAGCAACGAGAAGGCTCACCAGGCTTCCCATTACATGTCCGGCCAGGCTCCGTGGGCTGCAGAGACAGTTGAGCGGCCTCTGTTAAATCACCACGATATCAATCCCCAAGAGAGAAAATGTTTGCTTTCAATCCTACGAAATGCAGATATTCTATGATCGCAAGGCTGTCGGCTGAATGCGACACCCTTGCAATGGCAACAATCACACCGACTCCCTCGATTCGACCCGGCTCACTACGATGGGATGGTACCCAATGTGAAGCAGCCAAATCACTGTCTGTCTGCATAGTCCTACCCTCCATGAAGGGAACGGCACCCCGCGCATTGTGATGCGGCTCAACAAGACAGACACCGATACCCAACGCTGCAGCGGGTGCAGATATGAAAGCAGGCTCTGTGGCCTGCTGTTCGTGCGAGATGAATATGGAGGGAACGGTTCTACCAGCACGCTCACCGCACGCGATTATTATAAAGTGACTTCGAAGGCAAGTCAAGATGGTGAGTTGCCAGGCTTCTACCTACCCATCGAGATTAATGGACATGGAATAACCTCAGGCTTAATACATATCTTCCTCACAGACCACCGTGGTGATAACCATCAGCAACCCGACAGGCCAGGGCAAAAACGAAACCCTAACCGCCGTCATCGACGAGACGATCCCCCAGAATGTGATACCCCAGATGCGCCTCGCCGACCTCCTCGATAAACTGCAGGTGGCACCCAGCGACCTGAGCCAGAACAAGACATTTGTGGATTCCCGCGGCGCCGAGTACACTGCACGCAGCAAGGTCCGTCTGGTGGCCAGGCCGCGCGGAGCAGCCCAAACTGCCCTCTTCGATTTCTACGTTGTGGACTCGGGTCGGTTTGACGTTCTCCTTTCGAAGGGATGGATGGACAAATTCCCTGCGAAAGATCCGCGGGAGCACGTCGCGGCGCCGACTGAGCTTCTCAAAGACGATTCCGCTCAAGGTGGGTGCACTTCTATTGTATCGTGACTGCGAGCTAATGCGTTTCATCCTGCAGCGAAGAAGGCAGAGGAGGAATCAAAGAAGCATCTGGAGGAGGCTGCAAAGGCGCAGGCTATCTTTGAGAAGCGCAGGAGGGAGCAACAAGCAAAGTAGCAGCAACCTCGTCTACGCCTATGTTATTTAAGTTGTAATCGAGATTTGGAGCACGGTGTACTCTTCCAGTGTGCCGGGGCTCAGGAGACTACAGAATATTACAATCTCGTATAGAGCTAGACTAGCCTGATCATTTACAGAGTAACAGCCGGAGTATTATTCATATTAGCCCTCTCCAGGGAGGGCTGAGTCTTTATTGCAGTGGTGAAATCTGCATTACAGAGTAGCTTTCACGAGTGCATTGCTGTTTACGTGGCAAGCCAGGAGAGGCTGGGCGAGGCTGGCGGCCTCCTTCTTGCTCCCTCTGCTCCCTGGGTTCTTCTCGCTGTCCGACAGCCTCGTGTGACCGGTCTCTACCAATCAGCGTTCGTCTCTGGGCGTGGCGGTCCGAGCACATGGCTAAACATGAAGGCGCTGAGTAAAATCCCACTGCCCCGTCACACCCAGGCAGAGGGTGCCCATTTTACAGGAGCACTGCTGTGCCCCCTCCATCAGTCTCTTTCAGCCTGGTTGGCTCAGCGCACATATCACCCCCACCAAGCGAAGACCTGCCTGGTATCCAGCAGGCAAGAAAACATGTATAAGCCCCGCCATAGAATTACCAGATCACAGCCTGATAACCAAAGGTCCGTGAGGGCATAGTGACGGCAAGCCTCGATACGTGTCAAGAGCCTCGTAGTAGCCTTGGATAGAGGTTCTACTATAAGCAAGAGGTGACTACAGTCCTTTCTATAACCTTCTACAATTATATCCTCATTGATATATTTTCGTCTGAGTGAAGGTCTCTGACTTGCGACCTTGAATTCCAGATGCCTCCCCCCGTGTCGTTCAGAAATCGAGTCCGCAGCATACTATCCTGCTGCGACTCGCGCGACAGCACTCCGTTCGAAGAAAAGCACCTCAGTGTACCTCGTCCTTCGAAAGGCCCATTCAGTGGATTGAAATCACGGCCACAAAATACCGTTCCTTGCCCACAGACAAAGAGATGGTCTCGAGGCCACGTCGATCCAGTTGAGAGCCACCAGCAGCGCAAAAACAACTTCGCAGCGGACCGATCTGATATTGCCTTTGAAGATATACCGCAAAGGATCTTCACTTACGATGTCGCATTGTTCGGACGACCGCGCAAGAAGCCAGTTTACCGCCGCCTCTTACTGGACTTCCACGGCAACCTCGATGCAGTATCCGATGATATCGCTGAGTTATTGAACTTGCCACTAAGCCCACATGACGGTGAGGTGCGCTTGCCAAACGGCTCTTTGGCAAAGCCAAAGGGGGTAATCGAGGTCAGATGGCATATATACGGGGCTCGTCGTCGGCATACAACCAGGCTTGTGGTTATCCCGGATAGCCCTTTCGATATGGTCCTGGGGGCATCTTCGATTCGGAGATGTAGGCTTTGGAAAGAGGATGGTAATATACGGACAGAACTCGAGTATCATACGAACAAGCAGCCCTGTGCCTAGATGGATTGTGGCGCGCATATATCAGCGTTGCGGGGTTTAGTGCGAAAGAATGGTTGTGACATTTTCTGTGAAGTTGGTGTCCCTGGGGATGAGCAGTACCCGCTGTCTAACGTAGACTAACCTAACGAATGGACTCGTGAGTATACTTACACTAGGCTATATGCATACATCAGCCGGATACTGTACATCGCAAGAGGCCGAGCCATCGTTCCGTCGATATCAAACGTAGCCACCCCAAGACCCAGCAGTAGGCTCGGCCATGGCGTGTCTCATGGACAGAGACTAAACCCCGGTTTCTGCCTTACATAACAACAAACAGCCTTGGATGCAGCTCGGGCAGCAAACTGACATGATAGCCCTATCCCACGACACCACCAAGAACCATGGCAGATGCGTGGTTCGTCAATGGCCACCAGAGAACCTATCATGGTTTCTGGATGGTGGCTCAGCTGCCGCCAGCACATGCATGATCAAACACCCCGGACCGTATATATGCAGTTCGTATGATGGTGGTGAGGAGGCTGCGGCTCTAGTATTGCACCTGTGTGCCTTGCACGATGCCGATAGTCAGGCTTGCTGAGATCGGGTTAATAAAACTGGACATCTTAATCCGTCGGTAGACACGTACTGCTTCCTATATACGCACCTTCTTATTTTCAATAATATCGTTCAATCCGCTATCCAGTCCATTCTAACCCTAACAAGGAGGATCGATCATGAGTATCCTGCCGATTGAGCTACCACTCCAAGAAATGCAGGGTACGCACTCAAAAACAGAGATGGCGGGCTATGACAGAGTAGCATCCCTAATGACTGGGGACAAGGGGCTGTCGATATTCCGGTCCTTCAGGAAGCTCAACGCGAAGAATCTGCTTTACTTGCAGGCAGAGATCACGCTGAAAGAAAATGAGCTCAACAAGATTATGCAGGAGGATCAGGAGTCGCACGATTCATACCGCGAGATGTTCTCTGGCTCTGTGTTGTTTTTGAAGGGGATTAATGAGCCTTCGGAGCAGTGGGAGAAGTGGCTGGAGGTTAGGGAGTTATTGGAGAAGTATAGTGAGTTCTACTGTAGTGCCTTTTTCCTTGCTGGCTTGGAATCGTCTGCATACGGGCTCACCCTACAAGACCTGTGTTAACCCATGGATAATCGATCGATGTGCTTATCCTTTCGCAGATACGGCATTGGCGCAGCACGGCCAGCTGCTTCGATATAAGGCGCCCCATAAGCGGGATCTGAAGATATTTAGCCAGTGGCTGCAGCATTATACGAAGTTCTGGACGACTTATGAGATTCTGCAATGGTTTGGCTCGGAGGAGAATACAAAGGACCTGATCACACTGGCTGGGAGGTACGACAGTGTCGATCTACTGACGAGATGGGTGTACAGGGTTTTCATCCCGTTCTGGCACAAGCGCGGATCTACCTGGTGGCGTAGACTGACCGGGTATGGCACGGTTGGTGGTTCCGCTTTTTCCTTCAGAATTGAACGTGCGTTGATACTTGTGGGTATAGTCGATGGTGGGGGATATCGAGACAGGGACAGTCTATTACAGTGACGAAAAGATCGTTCGTGCGACGAGAATAACCAGCACGTTGGTGTCGTCCCTGATTCCGGCGACCTCGATGCTGGCGCTGTTCTTTATTAATAACATGAGGCTCCGGCTGGCCATCATCGTCGTATACAATGTGGTATTTTCAGTGATGATTGGGCTCCTGGCGAAGACCAGGCGGGTTGAAGTGTTTGCGGCTTCTACAGCGTGAGTCACTCCTGTGATGCCGTGTTGATGAGCTGACAGTTTGTGGATAGCTTTGCTGCCGTGCAGGTTGCGTTCATTACCAACTTCCCTAGAGACTGAGGGGGGTATGTCCTCAGAGCGCGTGTGGGTAAATACTCGAGCGTTTCGGGATGGCAGAATACAATAAATGAGACATGTAATCTGTTCTATCCAGTCGGCTTACAAGGTATACTAAGTCTGTATATACACAGCCTAGATTAGCATTAGTGTATTTCAGTTCAACGACAGTTGATTTAGTTCTCCGGTATACCTCACTAGAGGGTAAACCCTCCAGGATTAGACATAGCCTACTAATAGTACCCTCGATATTTATGTGAATACATTTCTCAGTGCGTAGTGGCAGGCCCATCTATATGCGGCCGTAAGGAATCATGCTAAAAAAGGCGAAACCGCAAAGGACAACGAGATGGAAGTTTATTTAGCAAGTAGATTACGAGGAGTGTTTTACTTGCCGGCATGGATAATGTTCGATGTTGGAGGAGGGCTCGAGCCGTTATAAGCTTGGCCACCAGGCTAAACATGGTTTGATATGTATCAAGACTGTATAGAAGCTAGATCTACACCGAATATCCCGTGTATCTCAGGATTCGGACAAATGACAACCTCGTAATACAGATGCACAACATCACTGGCATCCTCGGGCATCCCGCCTGCCTCCAGCATCAGCCTCACCATCCCAGCATGGCCCGTGCTCACGGCCTCGCATAACGGCCATGCGCCAGGCATCTCCGGACTAAGATTGGCCCCGTTATCGATAAACAGACGCGCCATGTCAAGGTTGCGATGGAAGATCGCCCACCATATTGGCCGGTGGTCGGCTTCTGGATCTTCAACCTCGGCTCCATGCGATAGGAGGATCTTGAGTATTTCAAGATTGCCCCTGGACGCGGCGTAGGAGACTGGGCTTAACGAGGTTTCAGAGTCTCCTGACAATCTGATATTCGTGTCTGCGCCACGGGCTAGGAGGAAACTGACGACGTCGGCCTTCTCATTGAGTACGGCGTCTGCAAGCAGGCTTGTTTCGGTTTTCGTGTTGATGTCTATGTATCCTCCGTCGAGAAGGAACTCTAGCACAGGGATATGTCCGCCTGTTATTATATATGGACGGAAGCAGTCTCGTGAGTCAACGCCTGTCTTGAGAGCGATGTTTAGACAGTCGACATCCCCCAGTAATGCTACGACACACATGCAGTTTCGAAGGTCATCCGCTAGAACGTCTCCCACGTTGCCGTCGGCCACTTTCGCTTGCCTTCGACACAATCTTGCTGAATATGTCGTTGGTGTCCAGCTCGAGGTAGTAGTGTTTTCCCGTGTGGTATAATCGCCTGCTAGCTGCTCCAGTGCGAATGTCCCAGCTGGTTTACAGGCTTCTAGAAGCGCCGATGCAGGGTGGTTCTGGATTAGCAGCCGCCGCATGGAATCATACCACCGGCCTATTTCTGTTAGTTTTTGTGGAGTTATAATTTGGCGGCGAGACTCACGGCAGACGCACATGGCGTTGACGATTGACTGCCAGTCTGATTGGCATAGTTGGGACTGGGTGCGTTGGGATAGTTCTCCCAGAATCAGGTACTGGACATCGAACGGAAGAGCGGTGGATTCCATGTCTTTGATAAAGCGGGTGTGTTGAAGGGACGAAGAATAGTAAAGGGAACTAGGCAGGAGGTTGAATGGTTGCCCCTGACTGAATACGAGGTGGTGGGTGATATCTCGTATTTGTATGATTTCCGTCCAAGTGGCCATACGAGGTTCCAGCATAGGTAAATCCCAAAAGGGACACGCTCTCTGTATCAACGTATTACCAACGCTACTTATTTGTCAATTCCTAGACAATGCAACTACTGACGACCCTAAAATATAGCAGTGGATTATCAGGCCATATCATACCCTGACCTTCTCAAGCGGCCGTAATACCTTCCACAGGAATTGGCTTTCAACTCCATCCTCGCCCTCTTTGGTAGAAGATCCATCTTCCGTAGTACAGGAGTCTTCACCCAGCATCCCCTCCAGGCAGTCAACCACAACCTGCGTATATATGGCCCCAACTGCAGCGGGAAGTGCGCCCTTGGCTACTCTGAGGAGATGAACATCTTCTCTCTGAGTCACATCAGGACCGACTCTCCTCCACATCCCAATCTCCAGCAACACGACGCCGAGACTGTAAATGTCGTCGGAAGGACGATAGTGCCTCGGGTTCGTGGACCATAAGTCCGGGTGTTTGTATACATTTGTTTCCACCACCGTCTCCGAGTCCCCGCCCAGTTTACCGTGCACTTCTTGATCTCCGTCCACTGACTGCTCATCTGGAAGCGAGTGCGGAAGTCCGCGTATGAAAGGTTCGTCCATGCGGAGACTTCCACTGTCACGGTCGTAGAAGAAGATTATCTGGTGCCCTCCAAACGATCGATGAAGCAATCCACCACACTGCAGGTGGTAAACGGCCTGCGCCACTGTGCGCGCAAGGCAGATCCTTGTCCCCAACGGGGGTCTGCCCCTGCCTGCCCAATATTCTTGTTCCATGATTTTTCGCAGGGAGTAGGGTGGTATGGTAGGGTCAACCCACGAAGGGACCTCGGATGCAAAGCCGAGAAGCTCTATTTCGGCGTTATCGTGCATTGCCTTAAAGGTAAACCAGCCGAAACACTGGAGTACACGACAGACTGTATCCCCGTGCCTTGGAAGCTGACTTGTCTTCTTGAGAACGGCGACTACCTTGTTGCGGCGCCGAACCTCAGCGTCTGAGATTTTAGACCGTTTCAACGACGCTGATTCCGAGCACTCGATGAGAGCTGTATGGGAGGCTCTGTCGGCGGATATATAGCGTACAGTAGTACAAGAGCCAGAGTATGGATTGTCATCAGAGAAATCCACCCCATCAGGTAGTCCAGTGAATTGTGCGCTCGAGAGCTCGAAGTCCCTAATCGGTGTGTCTTCTGACAGGAAGATAAGTTGTTTGATCTTTGCGGTTTGAATGATGTCCTGGTTCATCCCTCCGCTTTTCACAAGGGCATCCAGCTGCGTCGGCGTGTGGTATTTTGGTAGCACCTCCGAAGGTAATGATCTTGCTGCCTGCTCTTGTTCGGAGATTGATAGGAACTTGCCCAACTCGTCATTCGCTGTTCTCAGCTTTGCCAGCAGTGAAGCCTTGTCCTCGTCCTTCATTGTCAGCATCAGATCCTGCGTCGGCTCCTCAGCGCGTCCACTATCAAGGTGTAGCCGATATTTGCTGGCCAGATTCTTGATATCATCTAAAGAGTGAAAAAGGGATTTTAGGATATCATGCACACGGCTGCGCGTCCCCTCCCCTTGTAGAACCTCGGCGAACTCGGTAACCTTCAAGCATTTCGGGTCTTGTAGCTCCCTCCCCGTCCTCTCTTCCAAGAAGCCGAAGGTGCGACCCCAGACCTCAAATCTAGCCAGTTCAATGCGCACGAGCACATCCCACTCGGCCAACTCGGCCGCTGTGGTCATCGCGGATGGGAACGCCCGGTAGCTGTCAACGCATGAGTTGAACAGGACTGCTGCGTCGGTTAGTTGGTCCATGTTTTGCATTTCTTGAGACGCTTTCTACAGACATCGGCGAAGGGAGGCCTTATATGTCAGATTCTTTCCCTCAACCTTTGTAGCCTTGTCTTGGCGTGGATGCCTGGCGTGGGTAATCTTGCAATATGGGCATCCAGTGATGTCGTCACATTATGAGATGAGCCAGTGTGCCCCGTCTTGTCTTTCGACCCTTTCCTAGTGCTTGAAACCGCAAACCATATCGGTCGTTTAAATTGGATTATTAACTTCGCTATCAAATTTAACTAAAGCTTCGCAACAACCTTCGCATCCAACATATCCTTCATCTCAGACCTAGGCCACTCCGGATTCAGCGACGAATCGAGCTGTTCGGCCGTCCGGTCCCACGCCCACTTCTGCGTGAGATGTGAATCTAGCTCCCCTTCCAGCATCTGCACAATGTATTTCCCGATGATGGGGAAGAATTTGAAGCCGTGGAATGAGCCGCAGGTGGCGACGTATAGGCCTTTTGCGGCGGAGTGGGGGGAGATGATGAAGTCCCCGGTTGGTGTGAATGCATCCCTGCAAGGATTAGCTGTGGCTTTGGATAGGATGGGGTTGGGACTCACCAGCAGACTCGGAACTTGTCGAAGCTCCAGGAGGCGGTTTGGGAACCGTAGAACATGCGGGCGGAGTAGCGGACGTCGTCTTGAAGCTTCTTTGAGACGTTCCACTGCGAGTAATCTTGATCTGTTGGCGGCGCTGATACAAATCGGCCAGGGAGGACTTCCTGTGTGTTGCTGAAGATTGTGGCACCCCACCACTTCAGCTGCTTCTCTGGCGTTGGAGGGAGACTACCGAGGAAAGGTCCTGACTCGTTAGCTTGGTTGTTGTATGCGAGTGTCAGACATACCCTTGTCAGCGGCATAGCCCTGGAAGCCCACGGGCATCTTTGCAAACTTGTCATAGGACTTCTCGTCCAGCGTCACCATCCCCGTGGTAATCCCGCCAGCGACAATCCTGGGTCCAGCCCTAAGATCCTCCTTCCCAGTGGCAGCAGCACTGTACTCCAGCAGCTTCGCCGTAAACGCGCCAGTAGACAAAACAACCTTGGAAGCCTTGATCTCCTCCCCTGTGGCCGTCTTCACACCAACACATTCATTCCCCCCATTAAACAACAAGGTCTTGACATCCGCCTGCACATACTTCACCCCTAACCGAATCACCTCCCTCGTAACAGCCCTCAACGCATCCCCCGCAGCACCCCACCCACTCGTCTTATTCACAAGCACCTCCTTCGCATCCGTATAATCCGCCTGATCAAACAACCCGCCATACATCCTCCTCGCCTCCTCCAGCGGAAACGCCGCAATCTCCGCCTTACGTCCTAGCTTCTTATAGTTCTCCACGACGTCCTGCCCGTAATCGTCCCGACACACCCAGTACACCCCCGTCTCGTGGAAATACGGCTTCCAGAGCGGGTCGTTGTTGAAGATGTCCTGTGCTTCGAGGGCGAGGCGGCAGTAGTCGATGTCTGCGTAGTCGGCGCGCACGACCTTGTTCCAGTCCCAGGATGCGGCGACGCGGGTTTCGGCGTCGAAGGCGTCGCGGTCGACGAGCGTTATGGAGGCATTTGGGTTGGATTTGATGAGGTAGTAGGCGGTGGAGACGCCGAAGATGCCGGCGCCGAGGATGAGGTATGATGGTTGATTTGTAGCCATTGTGATGATAGTTTTGGAAAATGAAGAAGCTTGGAATGGAGTGGCATGGGGAGGGTCTCATTTTATAATGGTGGATGGTGGGATGTGAGGGGAAGGTCTGGTTGTCCGCCGGGAACGAGATAGAGCTCCAGTAACTCCAAGACCCCAAGTATACCGCAGGAACAACTCCAATTGGTCGGAATAGTTGGAGATCTGGAGATTGTGAAGCTGCTGTGGGGTAACTTTCTTATCTGGTTTTCCGCCGGGAAACGCCGCCGGATCCTACTCGACTTTCCCGCTCACCATCGAGTTGGTGATATATAATAGACATACGGCTACCAGCTAACGTTTGTAGTTAATTAACAAGGACTGCATGTCGTGGCTATATTTTCGTTCAGTATTGCACTTGGTAACCTTCATTTAGCCTCCACGGCCTGTAGTTAATGGCACACACTAGAAATATATAGTTGAGCACGATGCTCTTACCCGAATGACATGACGTATTAATTGAAAATAGATCGGATGGCCGTGATTTCCCATTTTGCGCAAGATAAACACCTGATACAAAGTATCTTCCTCCTAAACTATATTCTGACTGGACTGTGTCTAGGATTAATACTTTTAAATTCTCTTATGTACAGCTACAGGCATTTCATTTCAATGAAACCCTCCAAGGCCTTCAGTGATTTGTTCCACCTGGATTTGCAAAATGAATCTGGTTGCCTCTCCTTTTGGGCCTTCTTGGATGCGTAGTTAAGTGGAGTTTTGCCCTCTAAATCTCGATCATACGGATCAAGTAAGTTCCTATCGTGGAGGAAATTCAGCATGTCAGAACTCAATGATCCACCGATAGCCCCATGATGCAGAATACCCTTTCCACTGGCGTCCTTAGTGGAAAGATCAAGGCCGTAGTCCGACAGAGCCTCTAGGACCCCTGTTTCGGCCTTGTACTGGCGTACTGCCAGATGAGCCAGGGTTAGCTGGGCAGGGCTGGTCCAGTAAGGATTACCACCATGTTGCAATAGCAATCGACAAATTGCTGTTCGGTTTCCAAATTTGAATGTTCCAAGGTAGGTGCTCAAAGGACTATGTCCATCATTGTCAGTGCAGCTCGGACTGCCACTGTATGCCAGTAAGCGGCCAGCCATCTCCATGTGACTGAGATCATCTTGCAAGAGATGGTGGAGTAGGGTTCGACCTTTAGCATCGACGTCAAGGCAGTACGTTCTAGCCTGTTCCTGTTCCATGCTGAATATTGATTTGACCGTCCCAAATTGACCACTGCGGACAGCAAAGTGCAATGCACTGAGACCATCATAGTCTGGAGTACTGATAGAGCAGCCCCTACCCAGCAAGACCTTCACTATAGAAAGTGCACCTGCCTTGCAGGCAAAGTGCAAAGCTGTTTGGCCCTTGTCATTACAAGAGAAGATATCAGCGCCCCGGCCAAGCAATTTCCCAAAAACGACGGCCGAGGTATGGTGGTTATACTTTAATAGATGCAGGGGGGAGTCGAGGTGGGTGTTTTGGATATTCACGTCAGTTTCGCGATTCTCGAGCAGAGCATTGACTACCGCCAGCCGTTCTTCCTCGACGTATGTGTTGATCTCAACCGCTTCGTCTGATTCGTAGTCATCGATGATATCATAGACCCCATTGATATTCCACCTGCTATCTGTCCATGGGTCATTGCAAACCAGTGGATACGGAGGAGCACTTGTCCCCTTACCCGGTGGATTGAACAGTCCTTCCCGGATGGCAATGTGCAGTGGTGTTTCTCCATAGCAGCAGCAAGCGTTTGGCTCAGCCCCTTTCTCTAGGAGGTACCTCGTCATTCTACTATGGCCACTGCAGGCCGCAAAGTGTAGTGGTGTGAGGCCGATACCATCTCCGATATCCCGTGTCCGTGCGACTGACACAGGTTCCTTGGTACTCATCGACTGTGCGTTGCTAGAGCATTTCTTCCTTTGTACCCCTAAATTGATGTTGGCTCCTGCTTCCAGTAGCCAATCGATGATTTCATTATTTCCTTCAGCAACTGCGTAGTGGAGTGGCGTCGTGTTGTCTGTATCACACAAATCGAAGTCAACACCATAGGACAGCAGTAATTTCACGGCCGCATGGGACCCATTGCGCGCAGTTATGGCTAGATGCAATGCGCTTCGACCTATCTTATCCGTTGCATTTGGGTCAGCCCCATTTGTAAGAAGGCCCTCCAGGCCACCTATATCCTCAATGCTAGCAGAAACCAGCAGAGCAGTTTTACCATCACTATTTCTAGACTCAATCTGTGCCCCTAAATGGATCAGAAGCTCTATCAAGGGTCTATTGCCTTGCCGAGCGGAGTAGTGCAAAGGGCTCTGCATCTGATTGTCTAGCGCATTCACATCGAGCCCCTGGTGTGCCAGGAGTTCTTCCACTACCTGTCGTTGTCCATTATGGGCGTCCCAATGGAGAGCAGACCTTCCACAGCTGTCTATCGCTTTCAGGTTGTGTCCATCTGGAATGAGCTCCTGGATCTGTTCGCTAACCCAGTCAGACCATTCGGTCCATTAAACAACCCATCCCGACGTGGCCTTACGCCCAGAACATGGGTAGCATCAAGCAGTTTCGGGCCAGATCGCAGCAACTTTGCGACCAAATGCCTGACCTGAGGATATGCTTGCCTTGCATGATTGCCCCAATGAATGGCCGCATATTCGTAGAGACAGTTGACAAGAAGCCGCGCCTTGTATTCCACGCGGCCCTCAGCAAGTGGAGAAGAGAATCTGTCGAAGCTCAAGTAGTTGATGCACACAGTGGCTATGTGTGCGTTGGCATCGGGGAACCAGGACGTCCATCGTTTCTGGAAGTACTCCGTCGTCGTGTAATGGACCAACCGGACTGTATCGCGTGCCTCGTCGATAGTGACAAGCCCAACGCAGGCCAGACAATCAGCCGATTGGAGGGAATATTCTCCTCGTCGAGGTCGCATGTGTCGTCTGTAACAGATAGAGCGTGTTGTAACTCTACAAGCTGAATGGGCCATTTACATTGTGTAATCCATGAGAGGGCTTCAAGCGCTAGGTGTCTACGGTTCGTAGATTGGTTATTGACCCTGCCATGATATTATCATACGTCCTATGGTAAACCATTGACCCGGTGGGCAGATTTATCAATGCACTTTTAACTCTCCGGACCGTGGTTTCGTCTCGTAAGGATTCGAGGTGTAAGTACGCCAATAGAAACCTGGCAGCATGATAAGCATTATATTGACAGGAGTTGGGGATGGTCTAGACCTGCATTCCATCGGTCCCTTTAGATATAGTATGTGCTACCTGCTTCTTCAACTCTTGATCGTCTGGAATGCAACCTTCAAACCCCTCGAGTTCATTCATAATATATCGATGTACGTCATCATCTCTGGCACGTATTTCGTAAAACGTACTCTGCATTTGTTGAAACGCTTCGACAATCTCAGAAATAGATCTCCCAGTTGCGAGAATATTAGTGCCCACTTTTCCCTGGAGCTTGAACAGCTCTGCAAGGATCCCCTGCCGGTGGGCGACCGGGCTTTCATCCAGGGCATCAATCACTATGAGCGTCTTTGAATAGCTAGCCCCGAGGCTGCACAATGTAGTGAAAACTTCATCCGAAGAAGGGCGTGTACCCTTTTCCCGGTGATATTTGTATAGACTTATCACCATCTCGGGAACGGCTTCGGGGATAAGTTGTTTCAGTAGGCGCGAGAGGAGGTCGGTGGACGACAATGGCTCCTGGTGATTGAGAAACGCAAAGGCAACACCCACGTTGCTGTCGTCTGAGAAGGTACGATGCAGGTAGTCAACCACGATAGAGGCAATGATGATTTTGCCGGCTCCAGGGATCCCAGGGCAGAACAACGTCTGGTGCGTTCCTTCCAACCAGGCCCTAAATTCTGGCGACTCCAGGAACCATTCACCAGCGTTTGGGGCCATCCTACCAAGGGCACCTGCGAGTTGGAGGCCGTCGTCAAAGTTGGAGAACCAATCTCGAATCCCGAGGCCTTCCATCTTCTCCATTCTTGACTCTATATTTGAGACTTTTTTTTCTGTTCTCGATACGCTTTCACCAACTTCTCCATGTCAGCCATATACTTGTAAGGAAGTCACCAAGCCACTTACCAGAAGATAGAAGTTCCACAATTCCCTGTTCTGCATTAGCCCTGCTGGAGGACATCCGGCTGACAAGGTCCTTCGCATATAAGGCAGCGGTTAGAGCAGCGTACCTCTGCCACTGCTTGTTCTTGTGACTATCGGAGTAATTGCAGATGCCACGGATGACCAAACAAGGGAAATGGTTCACTAATCCTGCGGCTTCCATTTCAAAGCAAAGCACATCTTTCTCCTTCGCAAGTTTGTCACGAACGATAGCGTCTTTGATCAACCTGTTGCCGGATGCAATAGTTCCGTAGTGAATGGCTGGGCTGTCCTCGAAGTCGGCCCTTTCATGGCGGACGACCAAGCTATCCTTGTTGTGGACGCATTGGGCGTCCTTTCCACAGATATCTTCATGGATGAGGTCAGGTTTGAACAGCTTATCAGTAGCCAAGTCAGGCTTGCTGTATTTCTGTTGCAGCAGCTGCCTCTCCTTGGCCAAGATTTCATTTACTCTTTCTTCAATCCGGTGCCCTTTGCGTTCATGTTGCGTTTCCAGGCCCTGTAATGCAGCACGTAACGCGGAAGGAGGCTGGTTGAGGACACCGGTATTCGCAAAGCTCTGACCTTGAATCGTCTTCCCAAAGTCATAATGATATATACCGCTGGTACCGTCCTTGGGCGCGCCCACCACGACATCTCCAAGTCGAATATCATGGTTTGTTGGTACACCACCGCCGGTACCGACCATCAAGCCAACGCGAACATTGGGAAAGGTATGCAGCATATCTCGAGCAACGGATGCAGCAGACGTTGTGCCATATTTGCCTCTGGGCAAAACGGCCATCACAATGTTGTGTTTCCCAATTCTTCCGAGTGTGTATTCATTATTATCGGCTGCGGAGGGATTGATGGAGACATCGTCGTGCTCCTCATCAAGACACAGCTGTGCAGCAAGATATTCGACTTGGAGAGCACATATCCACCCGACGGTGTAGTCACTTGGACCAGACATTATTCTGGAAAAGAAAAGCCCGACTAGAATAACAACGTTAGAGCAGTTGTGGATGTTGGAATATTCATGGTAGGGAGTAATTTGGAACAAGGCAGACTGCGATGAGGTGAGGGGCAAAACAGCAAGTAAGCAAGGCTGGCCGAGCTGGGATACAGCCTCGTCGCGCATCCAATAACAATGATGTAATGCTAGGAGATGCACCACGGCAGGCGCAGCCGAGCATCATCGTGCGCCAAGCTGATAACAGCACGAATCACCACCGGATTGGCGTGACGGGGAGTCGAACCCAAAATCCGCAATCGGATCGAGGCAAAGTGACTAAACCAACTATACACCCTCTGCAGGCCGTATTGAGGCGAAAGCGGTCCATGTACGGTATAGATGTTTCTTTTATTGACAGCTAAATACTGAGGGCAGTGATATTCTTCTCTCATAAATAAGCCCGGCTTCCGTCTGGTCGTGAAGGCGTACAGCAGACTATCATGGGACATCACAGTTCATCTTTACCTGCAGACCGAGCAGGGACTCCCTTTTTGTTCTTGGTCATCGCCGCCAGGATATCAATAATGAGATCTGCCGCGGCCACCGAAGTAGTCTCCGCCGTCGAATCGTACGGCGGACTGACCTCTACAACATCAGCCCCAACAAGGTTAAGCCCTTCCAGTCCCTTGATATACCGCTTCAGCTCTCTTGTCGTCCAACCCCCAGACTCAGGCGTGCCCGTCGCAGGCGCAATACTCGGGTCGAGAACTGCATGGTCAGCTTAAACACCACTAAACATAGAAGTAAACACGAGGTAGGGAGCTTACCGTCAATATCAATAGAGAGATACACCGGGTTATCCCCAACCACATCAACCGTGCGCTTCACGATCCCCTCGACGCCAATAACATCAATCTCGTGCGCCTCGATCCGATGGAACCCAACAGTCTTCTCATCAATCTCATAATCCTTCGGTCCGAATAGCTTCGTCCGCAGTCCGCCATGCACACTCGCCCCCTTCTTAATACACCCCTCCCGACTCGCATGCCAGAAGAACGTCCCGTGCGTGATAGCACTCTGCTCCGACGCAATCCCCGTATACCCCTCATACGGATCCCAGGTATCCAGATGCGAATCGAGATGAATAACAGAAATCGGCCCATAGACCGTCTTCAGCGAGCGCAGGATCGGGAGAACGATCGAGTGGTCCCCGCCTAGACTCACAATACGAGGGTGCGTCCAACCCGCCTTACTCCGGTTAGACGTCGTCTCGTGGTAGAGTACCTGTCTATACCCTTGCTCCATCTGTTTAAAGGCGTGTGCGGCGTCGAAGGGCGTTATCGGGACATCGCCGCAGTCGATTATCGATAGGTCTTCTTCGAATGGATCGACGCCCCAGACGGTATTGTAGCTGCGGCCTTTTTTCTCGCGTGAGGAGCCGGCGCGGATGCCGCGTGGTCCGAAGCGTGCGCCGGGGCGGTAGGACGTGCTTGTGTCGTAGGGGAAGCCGAGGACTGCGATGTCGATGGGCTGTTTTGTTAGTCTTATTCGGTGATTATGGTGGGTGGCGTACTGTGTTGTGCGAAGCGGCGAGACAGCGCTGCCACTCCAAATGGGCGAATGTTACGGGCTGCGAGAATGGGAGGTCCTTATCGAGGTCTGTACAGTTAGTTATGGTTTCGTTATCAGTTGGGGCTCTGACCTTCGATGGGGTGCTGGTAGTTTGGCCCGACATTGAGGGTGTATGCGATTTGGCCAAAGGCCAGGAGAGGATAGAATTTCATTCTGGTAGTTGTTGAAAATAAATTGTCTAGCATCCCATGTAATTCCGACTGATTCATAATATTTATACTGGTTCGCTATCTATACGAGTCTCCACCGTCTCCAACTCCCCGCACTGATCTCGCTGACGACTTCCCTCCATCCTATCTCCTCCTCTTTCATGACATCGTCTGCGATTAAAGCGCAGCTTGTTAATACTCGGCATATTTCGCTGACACCTGCTCGCCTCGCTATCAATATCCATCCATCACCCATCATGCCCCGCGGCGTTACAAAAACCAAGACATTTGCCGGGTATTCCACGCCCACGTTTATCGCTTCCTGACTGACAATTCAATAGATGCTGGACATGTCGGCGCCGGAAAGTAAAATGCGATAATCGTCGGCCTCTATGTCGTCGCTGCGGTGACTCGTGCGAGGGCTACGCCGTCGCACTGCATTGGATCGGCAGGGAACATGAGCGGCCGTGCGACGTTAAACGCAAGGCGATGCTTATATATGACCCGAGGCTGCCTGTGCAGGCTGATCTGCAGGATATCGATCTCATGCTAGATGAGTTAGAAGAGGTTGTCAATCTTGTCGGGGAGGGCGCCGTTGGCGCGTTCTCGGCGTTTACATTCGATGAGACGGAGCTGGAGATTAGCAGTCCCAGTCTCTTAGGAGAAAGTCCGAATGAGATGCAGCTGCAGCTCTTTGCAGGCCAAGCAATGCCTACACCGTGGGAACTGAAGCTGTCTGTGCAAGTGGACCCGGCGATGACCGAGTTGATGGACAACTATATCCACGTCGTCGCCGATCTCCTGCAGCCAGCGCACCATACCCAGAACCCGTATCGGTCTCTGTACATCCCCAAAGCGATGGATGCTGCAGTTTCAGCGTTATTTGTCGGTATCAGTGGGACTCCGTCGCATGTTGGTACGGCACTGCTACATGCCCTCCTCGCGGTCTCGGCGTTTCATATGCACCGGCACTGTCCGAGTAGGTTGCGGTATAACCAAGGACGTCTGCACCGGCTGAAGGCAATCGAGAGTTTGCAGTTGTCGATAACTGCTGCGGATATCGATGATTTTCATACAACTATGTCGGCTATGCTGTCAATGGTTTCAATAGATGTATGTCTGATAAGCCAAACTACAGCGGGTGCTAACGGTCGTAGCTTATGGAAGGGAGCATGACGGACTTCTGGATCCACCTTGACGGTTGTGAGAAACTGCTTTCTGTAGTGAAGCAGAACTCTGCTCTCCAATCGCCAGGAACGGATCAGCTATTGACAATCTCCGCGTTCATGAGCACCCTATCTCGCTCCACAGACCCATATCTACCCCCGAAGCCATGGAAAGAGTGTCCATCAGTGGCGATTGACGACTTGTTCGCGAAATCTCCCTTCTATCCCGATAATCACAGTCTGGAATTCACATACGGCATCACCGCCACCCTGGCCAGCTTCATGGACCTCACGATATCCCTATCCCAGCACCTGCGCTACTACACAACCAACCACCTCCCCGTTCCCGGCTCACTCGAGCAAGCACTCTCAACAACTCATGACGCTTTAACATCGTGGTCCATCACAGACGAACCACTGACCTCTGTTCCAGCAGACGACACAGAAACGCTCTCCCTACTCCGCTGCCACATCCTCGCCTTCCACGCCGCACTCGTCATATACTTCTACACTTCAACGAACTGGGCTACTATCCCCTCTTCAACGCTTGTCTCGAAACACTACAACCACATCTGCGTAGCGAACCTCCTCGCAGCCGAATCGTTGAAATCCTCCGTCAGCGCCCACAGCGGCTGGAACGCCATGGCCCCGATCGTCTGGCCGGGATTCATTGCGGCTTGTGAGGCTAGTATTGATGAGCGCCCGCTGTGGAGGGCCTGGTGGGTTAATGTGCAGCGGTATTGTATTGGGAGTATTGCGATATTATGGGACGTTGTACAGGAAGTGTGGCAGGATTCGGATTGGGGTGCTGAAGTGGATGGACCCCGGTGGATGGCGGTTTTGAGGCGCGGTGGGAGGAGGGTTATGAGTGGGGGGTGATATCGAAAGTAATCCAGCAGCTCGAATATATTATATATATATTATGATTGAGTTAAAGTTGGCAGATCGCGTGTTTCATCGCCGGATCGGGCGGGCCGGTTCAGGGCCCACTGATCCACTCCAGATAATCAGGAGTGTTTCGATTTATGTCGAGCTCAGTATATATCCAGCGAGCACTATACTAGTAAGCAGTACAGCTAATGGAATTAATATTGATTGAATGTATCGGAGTTACATATCCTCTAGCCTGGCGCCCTTGTACCTGCAACTGAAGGACGGAAGGATCGCGAGATTCTACGTTTACTAGAACTTTTACCTCCAGGAACCATGTGTTAGCCAGCATGGATTACTGAAAGTTCAGAAAAAAGATATCAAATCAAGTATTTGTTGGAAAGCCACTGGTGCTACGCCTGAGTCAGCAGAGGGGTAATGACGTCGTTCCCCACACCAGCGTATTCTGGTCTGTGGCCCTGGTGGAGATAACAAGCTGTCTTCCTCAACCTGCCACTATTTGGCTGCCCTTGAATATCCAGCATCCCCTTTTGAGCATGACATCACGCTCCGGCCATGAGCTGCCACGAGTTCTCGCCCCATTCCCACCCGATAACCTTCTGAGACCGTCCCGCCCCGTCCCCCGGCGGACCAAGCGATCCAATGCCTGCATAGGGTGCAGGACGCGGAGAGTCAAAGTAATTCCCCAGTCCTTATCCAGCTACCCACAGTCCCCTCCAGCGGCTGACACGATTGCTGCAGTGCGGTGGGACCCATCCTTGCGACAAATGCACCGAATCGGGCCGCAATTGCACGTTTGTGGTCGAGAGCGATAGGCGCCGCAAATATGCACAGAGGCGTGCGGAGAAGGAGCTGAACACAGCAAATCAGCTCTTAGACGATATTATTAAAGCGTCCAATGCGGGTGGCAGCCCACGGCTCGATCACTTACTCTTTGTTGCTGGGGAATACCGCGCAGGACGGACTATTCATGATGCCGTGGGGGATGAGCAGGTTGGAGAGTTCTGTAGTGCTGTAATGCTGGCGCATGCTGACTCTTTATTAGGTCTCCGAATCTCCAAGTGATGAATGTCAACCGAAGACCGAGGAAGATGGAGTCGACCTGGACGGGATTCCCCTGGTATGTGCATGCTTCTTATATTCTGTATGATGTAACTAACTTTGTAGTCCACTTTTCCACATTGTGATTCTGCTCCACAGTCAATACCAGTCGGATCTTTTGATGAAGTAAAAGATCCTAACCGCGACGAAGTCAGCAGAGCGACGGGATATATTGGCAAAGGGTCTGAGATTTCGTGGTTACAGGACCTAGGCACGAAGCTCAACAAGCTGAATACAGAGTCATCCCAGATCGACAATTCTTCCACGTCAATGAATTATCACCTCGATCACGTCCAGATCCCCGAACCTGTTCCTACAGACCCAAGTTGGCTACCACCGAAACCGTGGGCGGTCAACTTGGTAAAGATCTTCTTTGAATCGGTGCATCCTTCATTTCCACTGATCGATAAAACATTATTCACAATCCAGCTCGAGCAGGCGTACACTTCCTCGGGGCCCGAGCCGTCGCGGAAATGGCTTGCTGTTCTCAATATGATACTCGCTGTGAGTTCCATATACTACCAACTATCCGAACCAGATTCGGGCAGAGACATCGATGATCGCGTCTTCCTATCACGGGCAATAAGTCTGAGTGCTCCTTCCGGCATAGCCTCGAGGATCTCAGGCTTACAACAAGTCCAAATTCACCTCCTGCTGGCGATCTATTACCTGGCCTCGGGTCAAGTCAACCAGTACGCCTTCAAATCTTCAGCCAAGTTATTTGACTAACGTATTTTCTAGATCATGGCAGATAAATGGTCACGCTGCCCGCTTGGCCATCTCGATAGGACTCAATCTGCGTGCGGACAGAGACCAGATAGACCCTTCATCTAAAGAGACACGTGCTCGTATATGGTGGTCCATTATTTCCCTAGAGCACATACTCTCAGGCATGACGGGCCGCATACCATATGTTGACTATCAATCCATGTCTCTGCATCTACCTCTCCCATATGATGAAATCCGACTCCAGCAGCCAGCAGCCAGAGAGCTGCATCGAAAACAACTTCAATGGACCATCGATTCAACCAACTCCGAACTGTCTACAAGAGACCAGTGGCTCGCCACTATTATACCCAGCCAGTCTCTGTATTTCTTCCATCTCACCGATCTCGCCGTTACCATGAACGCCGCCAGCAATGCCGTTTACAGTCTAACGGCCACCAACAGCAGCATTAAAAACAGCATCCTGTTCTACCAGGGAAAGCTCCAATCATGGCTCTCAAGCCTGCAACCCGTCTTCGGATTCACCGCATTCAACGCAAAACACACAGACGAAACCCCAAAGGTCCCATCAACCGACTCGCGAGAACAGATCGGCCTCGCCTTGGCATACTACGCCTCCCAGGTTATACTAAACCGTCCGTACCTTACGCACCCGGACATCAAAGCCGGAACAAACGCCATGACCCCACGCTCGTATTTCGGCGACGCCACCGCAAAATCCTGCGTCCATTTCGCTCTCGCTATCATCTCCGTTCTCCCCGACGAGCCGGATATGAAATGGGTCCTGAAGATGACCTCGTGGTGGTACCTGCTGCATACAATCATGCGCGCGCTGACGATCCTGCTGATCCAGCTGTCAATCGGCCAGGTGCCCATCCTCACCACGGACGGGAACAAAATGGGCAAAGAGCGAGAAGGAGAGGGCGTCAAGGCCGTTCGGGAGGCGTCCAAGAAAGCCCTCTTCTGGCTGCATAGCATGGCGAAGCAGGATCCGAGCTCGAGACGCGCGTTCCATATTAGCCAGAATCTGTTCAATAAGGTCATGATGCAGATGCAAGGCATCCGGGACCCGTCTGCTGTTATCCCTGTGTCGGGAAAAGAAGACGCCTCTGGACGAGAAGGATCTGGGGATTTGGGCTTTGCGGCTATGAAGATCCTCGGGGATGCGTTTAATTGGGGACCGGATAATACGGCCTCGGAGAGTAGGGATGAGCAGCAGCAGGCTCCGCTTTCGTTGGACCCGGCTTTGCTGTCATTTGATCAATATGATTCTTAGCGAGCTTACCGGAGGGTATATGGATTTGTTCATTTAGATCTTATTAGCGTTGTGCTGGCCAGTTTGGCCATGACACTGTCACCGGCGGGATACCGGATAGGTAAACTGAATACGATGAAATTACCTAAGTGACTTAAGGCGAGCATGCATTAGGAGGGTATTTCCTCGATCAACGGATTAATACTGTCGACTTCGTTTTTAACGTAGGACGATGAACGTTCTATCGGAGCAGGGAGACGGGCGACCTTTATCTGGCTGTCAGATCAACTATCGCAGCAATGGCCATCCTTCTGTGTTTAATATGTTGATATAGAAAGATACGAACTATCATAGAACGGATGGTGCTCTGCAGACTGACCCGGCTGGCCAGTAGCCACACATAGTGTTATGTTGCTTGTCTCGCTTGCACAAGAGCGAGTGTGCTCAAATATTTTCTCGTATGTTGTCTGCAACGTATAAATTAACACTAACACAGTAGTCCATATGCTAGGCTAGCCTCTCATCAGATGCCTTATCAGTGTTTCGTCCAACAACCAGTCCCTTCACCAACTATATCAAGGCCAGAGAATCGTATATCTAGGATGGATATAAGATCAATAACTATATATTCTCTTATCCTAGACACACCGTTCATCCAAATAATCTCGTGCAATACGTTCAAAGGTACAAAACTCGACCTTGTCCCCCCAGTCACACAGCCACTTCACAAACCGCTCCACCATGCCAATAACATGCAGCAGCCCACTGGTATCCGGATGCATGAGGATCGGAAAGATAAAAGTGCCATCCTCGCAATCAACCTCTGCATTCTCCCACAGCCACAAAAACATATCCTTCCACCGCTGCTCCACAACCCGCGCATCCACCTGCCCCTGCGTATTGACCAGATGCGGGAAATACTGCAGCGCCATCATATCCTCGTTATTCCACCCCGTCGGGATCTCAACAAGCGGGTGAACCCCCGCCGCCGGCGCAACATGCAGATCCCTCGTAACAGCCGAAGGCCGCAGCCACGAACTCGCCGGCTGGGCGAAATCAATCCGCTCCGGCGCCGCATCCGCCGGGGTGAAATACGGCTGGGAGTCGTGGTGGCTCAGCGACGAGTCGTATAGGAACCCGAACTCGCGGAGCAGAGAGACGGTCGATTCCCGGATCTGGTACATCGGGGCGCGATACCCGGCGACTTTCTTGCCCGTGAGATTCTGCGACACGGCCATGCATTTGACGAGCACGTCGCGTTCTTGGGCTGGTGTGAGCTGCGTCGCGCCTTCGTGTGCGTACCCGTGTAGCCCGATCTCGGCGCCTGAGGAGACGATTTCGGATACGGTTTCTGGGAACGTTTCCATTGTGTGCCCTGGGATGAACCAGGTGACTTTGTCGGCGATGTTGTATTTCTTCAAGACGTGCAAGAGGCGGCGGGCGCCAACGAGTCCGGAGAATACGCCCGTGCTGTAGTCGGAGAGGGTGTTGTCTGGGTGGTCGCTTGTGCCTAGGAAGGCGGATAGGGCGTCGAAGTCGAAGGAGAGGGCGATTCTGGCCCTTGGTTTGGGGCGATTACCAGATGTATAGGACATGGTGTTAGAGCTATTGTAGGATATTGTAGGAGTGCTGGTAAGATTGGGCACAGACTGCTTTATATTCTCTCCACTTCTTGTAAGTTGGTTCTTAGGGCAACCGTCAGCGAGATGCATAGTTACCCCAAAACCCACTGACCACCACCACATAGCATGATTCCAAATCCAGCGATGTATGCGTTTTCAGCCTGTGCTCCTGGTGACTAGCGTCTCACAACTGTAATGGAATACTCGCTGACTCGAGGTTGTCCCCGCGATGGTGCAATGTCTTCGGCGATACCGATAATCGAGACACAGATATTTTATAGGATAGTTTATTCTATTATACCCTTTATTATAGCATTTGGAATATATCAGTAGTATATATCACATGGGCTTTCGTTCTATCTTTTTTAACACTACAGGAGCAGGAACTGGTTGCATACTTCTAGAACAACGTTAGCTCGATACCGCTATAGGCTCGGCCGAAGCACAGGGAACAGGGACAAGACCATCCAGCTAACTTGGTGATGATTTAACTCCGTCTATTAAAGGGAATCACCCTTGTTGAGTGCTTTCCAAATTGAATGTGATGTTGTGGCTCCCTGCGTTAGTGAAACAGCTTCTCGCATATTGACCATTGTTAAAAGAACGTTATCCCTACGCTATAACCCAAGTATGTTACTCTGATCCTCTCCCTGGGACAGCCAGGTGACCAATCTGTGACTCCACCCTTCTTCTGGGTATAGTAAATTAGTAGTATAGATAATATTTATATATACCTCCTTTATTTTACTTTTTACCAGTTATGTTCTTAGGGCAACCATTAGCGCGATGCATAGTTGCGCCCCAGCCTCTTCTTGCCACCTCTGACCATGCCGCGAACAGAAACGCAAAATATGATAATTCTGAGGCCAGCTTGTATACGTCTTTACTCTTTATACTCCTGGTAACAGTAGCGTTTCACGATCCTTATGAAATAGTACTGGTGGTGAATCATCTTTGTGCACGCACTACAACAGTATCCTGTTACAGGCTGAAAGGTTGTTGGAAACGACTTCACAAGGACAACTGAGATAGAATGCTTTGTTCATTTGATGGCTATAAAATGTCTGTTTTCTTGCAAGAGCTGCCTCACTGACCATTTCTCTTACGTTTCCCCCCTCACCGCTTAAAATGGATATGTATGCAAGCTCCGTTTTCGATCTCACCAAAGCATGCCAGGCCAAGTTCAACGAGTGCACAAGCTACTCCTGCCTTCAAGAGCACGAATGGGCAGATAATCAACGCGCAGACTTTAACCTTTGGGCGACTGCAGTTGGCGCGACGACGGACCTCGATACTCGATTCCAGTCGCAGCCAGACAGACTTACCGGGTTGAAAGGGGTGCTTATGATGATGAATAACTCGCTTGGGAAGTGCATGCATGGCGCAAAAAGCAAATCGCCCGTTGGTGAAGGCATCAAGGCTGTGGAATCTAGCTTTGAGAATCTCATGTTGTTAGCGGCGCCCCTCAGCAGGGGTTCGCGGATTGAACACGCCGGTCGGTTATGCGAGGAAGAAGACCACGGAGGGCACGAGGCATTCTTGCGGTCCTTCTTTCCGCGCGGGTCGTCTGCTAATGAGGAGTCCACGGCCGAGCTAAACAGCACGTCAACGGAGGAACATGCGGTACAGCAGGCTGGTGGGTTATCGACTGCCCAATCCCGTCTTTTGGAGATAGGCCTGCGGCGAAAAAGCCGCTTTCTGCAGCAACATTCGCGAGGAAGGGAAGAAAGCAGGCCGGTTCCTCAAGGATCCATGGCGGCTGTGCCTTGCTATCCCAAACCCCCAAAGATCGAAGCGGGATTGACGACATTCAAGTGCCCTTACTGTCGCGAAACATTGCCTGCAGAAGTTGCGACGAATGCGACGAATTGGACGTACGTATCGCCCTGGTCATTGCTTCCTAGTTACCATGCTAATAGTGCTTATAGAGAACATGTAACCGAAGATCTTCGACCGTACGTCTGCCTTCACGAAGACTGCAAAACGCCATTTGTGACCTACGCTCGCCAGTACGACTGGAAGGCTCATCTCGAGAGGGATCATGCGGCCCGGCGTGTGTGCCCTATGTGCCAGGACTGTGGTACCGTGTATACAAAGATGACACCCTTGTTGGACCATCTCCGATTCGACCACGGAGTTACATGCGCAAGCCTCATAGACGGGATATTCCAATATTCCACAGTCAAGACTATTGGAGTGCGTCAATGCCCGCTTTGCCATGTTAGTGGGAATGAATGGGATGCTCGGTTCATTGATCACGTCTTTGACTGTATGCACACTTTTGCTCTGCGTTCTCTTCCGTGGGTGGATTAGGCAGAGGAGCCTGGATAACATTCAGTTGAAAGCAGCTATACCTTTTGTTTCGTCAGATTCTGGACTTGTAAAAGTGCCGTCTTTGGGATATCTTGATTAAGAAATTGCAATAGTCTATACACTTCCACTTCCACCCCGTAATTCAAGCCCCTTATCCCCACTCTCCCTCTCCCTCTCCCTCTCCCTCTCTGCGCGCCTCGCCTTGCGCAAAGACGGGATAACAAACCCCGCGTACACAAACAAGACAAAAACAATAAACTCCATCATGTACTGCATGAATGCCACAATATAGACATTGGCAGGCGTATCCGCGTCCCCGTCCCCATCGAGATCCCTCCCTTGGAATTCAGGCGTGTTCGCGAATGTCGATAGGAGGAGGTAGACGACTCGCACGGTGAGAAATGGCGTGCTGCGTAGGGCCAGACGGAGAAGGGTTGTTTTGTCTGGACTTTGGGTGCAGTTGTCGTCGTCGGCTATTCTCATGTGTTTGGGTATGTCCGCGCGAAGTCGGATATAGAAGACGATGCAGATTAGAACTTGGCAGGCGAAGAGGCAAGTTACGATTATCGCGGCGGCGTGGCTGAGGTCGTCGCGGCCGGTGAAGGAGTAGATGACGCTGAGGATGAATGCGGCATATTGTGACAGATGCAGGAGGGTCCAGACGCGCGGGTGGATTGGATCTGAGGAGAACGTTGATTTTCTATCTACTGTTAGTGTTGTTGTTTGAAAGAGGATTATGGGTGCATACACGTTCTCGATGATCTCCAGCATCGCAAGTAAGAGTGTCATGACGCCGATGGACGCGAGGGTTGCGGCGGCCCGTCGGAGGCCGTTACTGTCGCTGGATTCCGAGGCGAATTGTAGAGCTGCGCCGGTGACTCGCAGAATCGCGAAGACGAAGAGGTATAGCCAGCCCCATGCTTTGCCGATACTGTGTTTGTGCAGGAGGAAGGATGTCGGCGCGAGGGAGGGGGCGTAGAAGACTATCAAGGCGATCGAGAGGCTTTGGTGCGGTGTCAACATTTTGGAATGTTTTCTTTGATTTGAGTCAATTTCTGCGATTGATTTGGTATAAATAGGGTGGTAAATAGGGTGGAAATGGGGTCATGGTCAATCACCGAGCACCGAGTGAGGCTATACACGGGGCTGAGGGCACACTGCCAAGCACCGAGAACCGAGGTATCTACCAATCAGGCGTGACTATATATGCCAAGCTACGTTAAATGGGCCAATAGAATATTGCTCTGATAGTTCGGATCCGAGCAGAGACCCACTTATGCGGCTGGCCTGGGAATGTGGCCTTCAAGTATTCATATCTACAGTGATCCCGTTGAATATAGAACATAATCCAAAGTATATTAACACTAAACATTACTTCGTGAGACATAATCAAACCCCCTTCCTAACATCCGGAGTCTGCCGTCCCCAATCATCGCCAGAGCCAGAACTCGCATTTGAAGAAATCGCATGCACATGGCCCCCTCCATTCCCATTCCCATTCCCATTCAAATCATCAAACTGCGTCACAATATCCGTCGTCACAACAACATTATTCCCCCCAGGCACAATATGCTCCTTACTCCCATTCCCACCACTATTCCGGCCCCCCAAATCCCCCAACTCCACCCAGTCCAGATCCCCCTCGTCCGCAAACGCCTTGCTCCCAGTCCCATACGTACTAGGCCGGAAATGCGAGTTCGTGCCGCGGTTCGTGTTGAGCGACCGCCCTGGTCCGTACGGGTTGCTCCCGCTTTGGTAGTACGCTGGTGTGGATGTTTTCTTCGATGTTAGCCCGAGCCGTTGCAGGATTCGTTCCATCAACGGCCGGATTGGAGGGACGCAGCCGACGACTATTACGATCCAGGCTTCGGTGGAGGCCCAGATTAGGAGGGTGGGTTGGGCCCCTATCGCTGTTAGTAATGGGTTTGGATTGTGTGGAGGTGGGTTGAGTACAGGTGATGTCGCTCGTTTCGGTGAGAGCTTTGAGCTCGTATGTTTTTACAGCGGAGCAGATTGCGGCTCTGATGGGGTTAGTTTAGTTTTGATAACAGGGTTAGGGAACTTACATCCAGCCTAGACCCATGAGGATGGACAAGGCGACCTTGATGCGCAGCTTCATCTGCAACTTCCAGAATAGGTGGATTGGATAACTCGCTAGAAGAGCATCGGAGAATGTATTGAAGCCTGACAATTAGCAACACCCAAATATCAGAGACGAAGAAACGCACTAGCTTGGAAGAAGGAGTAGTTCTGATTCAACTTCCGACCCGGATCACACGTCCCAGGCAGAGAGTCGTCCCACAGTTTCTGCATGGGCGTGCACTGTCCCAGAATCGTACCCAAGACGGCAATGTTCACAGCTGCAATCAGGACCCCCAGTATTATAAGCAGCCATGGCTTCTTCTCGTGCCGGCCGCGGATCTGCGTCAGGAAGGTGAGGATGGCGAGCTTGCCGAGCATGGACGCTGCAATGGCGAGCAGCTGGAATACCCATGACCAGTGGAGCGTTTGGACTTGTTGTTCGTGTGAGAGGGTGTTGACGTGGCGGCCCATGCCATGGTGGACGCAGAGTTGGAGGAAGATTTGGGCTGTGACCTGGGTTGCCTAGGACAGACCGTGGTTAGATACTGCACGAATAATAAATACATGGGAACGTACAACTGTCAATCCCGCAACCGCAAAATCAGGCCGGAAGCGAGCGACAATTTTCCAGTTCGATAGGAACCGCAGAGCGAAGAAGATCAGGCCAACGACGGTCTCGGCCCATGAGACGGCCAGGATAACCACGGACTTGTCGTCTGCCATTGCTGGGGAGGGCAATGGCAATATCACCGCAGGCTCATGCAGGAGAAATAGTGGGAAAGGGGAGAGCGATTAAGCCCTGATATGGCTGGTACGGAGTAATAATACGGAGGACGTGGTCTGTGGTCTGTGGTCTGATATGTCGGGCTTACTGGGCGCAAGCATTTATCCATATTTCACCGACTCGGGGACTCATCGGCCCTGGAGGGGCAGGAATTACAATTCTGGAAGTTAATTGCCCTTCTGGAACCCATGCTAGCCCACACGAGCCATTATTGAAGGCCTGTTGGTTCGTCCCTGCAGGCAATATAACTTAATTCTCGCAGATTGGAATCGCAACCATCCCAGCAGCGTTGAGCACCACGAACCAATCCCTTGGAGACTGCATGCAAGGCAATCACAGTCCAGTATCGACGCAAGTTTCAAAGAATGATGTGGCGCCAGTCCGCACCATCTCGGGGAGGGCCCTCCACCTCGGAGTCTACTCTCCGTGGAACAGACTAGCAGGGGTTCTAGTGTCGACAGTCTACCAGGGTATGCAGGGCACGAGTGAAACGAAAAGTCGAAACTCAATCCGCGAACCCCGCCAAGGAAGCAGGAAGCAAGAAGCACCATGGATTATGGAATGCTGCAGGCGAAACATGATATGACGGGCTGAGGGGTGAATGTGTGATCGCCCGCGCGCACCCAGTGGGATGTCCATGTGGCCATTCCTGCGATGATCAGGGAATGCTGTATGAACCTGCCCAGCTGAGTAGGTGGCGGCAATGGATGAGGACCTCTTGATGTGACAGTGGCACTGCGACTGGTCCACGGCAAGTCTGACCGAGTCAGACCGGCAGCCTGTCAGGGTCGCGATGTGCCTTGGCCCGTCAGCCACCGAAACCCCTGGTGAGTTCTAAAGAGGCCGAGAACGCTAAGGAAGAGTCTAATGGGACGGACTGGCCGACGGCCTCTTAAAGTCCAAGGACTGCGTGGGGCCAAAAGGCAGATCGCTGGAGACTGGGGGCGGGTCTTCCATAGCCCTAACAGCCCGCATTGGAGGAACAAACAAATTGACTCATGGCTGTTGCTGTGTAGGGTTAATCTGGTTAATCTCGGGCTCACTTGTTACGCGTTCTGGCCCCCAATCCATCCACGGTTGTTGCAACTCTATTATTGGAGATTTGATTTACAATGTAACTGTCCAGTTGAAGTAACCTCCCACCCAAATCCCCCGACCGAATTACCTCCCCCCCGGTTTATGCCTCACTCAACCTACATCAGTCCAGCTGCCTGGAGGAAATTCTTGTTGTGCAGCCAGATCCGCATCTCCTTGCCCTTGAGGTAGAAGGGCAGGTAGAGCAGGTAGATAACCACATTAATCGTAGCCACAGTCATAAACACCGACAGCAGCCCGCTGGCGTCAATAAAGTCATTGATCACCCAGGTCCAAATCCACGCGATGCAGGATTTCAGCGCTGCAATGGTGATCATCACCTCGACGGAGAGCTGAGCGAATCATTAGTTAGCATGGCACGCAAATGACTCGCGGACGTAGTACACTAAGTACGACAAGAGAAGGAGAGAATCGTTGGAGACTTACCTCCTTATGACAGTCCAATGCATAGTTCATCCCCAGCGTCGTCCCCATCTGGCTCCCCACCGACAGAATCCCGGCCCCCACCACCGGCATGGCCCAGTGCATCTGGTGCTGGTACGAGAGCGCGAACCACAGCGCCCCGAAGAAGGTGAAGACCGCAGCGAGTAGACACGTCGGCAGACGCATTTCCGGCTCGCGGATCCCGCGGTTGCGCTTTGTGAAGTAGTTCGCTATCCAGTCGCTGACGGGGCCGGAGAAGAAGACCCCGAATAAGGACCCCACGAAGGGCGAGAGGAAGAACAGGCCTTGCGCTCTCGGGTTGAAGTTGTAAGGGGGTGGGCTGAAGAGTTGGGCCACGATGGCGCCGAGTATCACGTTCCAGCTGAGGGCGAGGCCGTACACGAAGCAGGACCAGACGACGGTGGGATAGGCGAGGAGGACGAACGGTCGCAGGAAGATGTGGGTGAGATTGACGTTTGGATCGCCGGAGCTCCAAAACTTGAGCTCCTCGAGGAACGTCTTCTTGGGGATGGGGCTGGATTCCTCGATGAGGACGTGCTCCTTTTGCTCGCCGTCTGCGGTCGATGGAGCGGAGGCGAAGGGGTTCGGGCGCGAACCAGTGTATTTGGTCTCGGGCATGAGAAACACCATGCTGATCGCATTGACGAAGACGAATATCGCCACGATCCAGAATGCCCAGCTCATCCCGAGGGCTTGCACGATCAGCCCAGAGAACATGGGGCCGAGCTCGTTGCCTCCCAGCACCGCGAGACCGTAGATAGCGACGAGCTCCCCACGGTTGTGTAGGAAGAAGATATCAGTCACGGTCGAGGGGACAATCGATTCAATCGGTGCCTGGAATGCTCCGAGAAAGGCACGCCCGACGATGAAGACGAGGTAGGTCTTGTTGGATGCGAGGGCGAGCCAGATACAAGCAATGCCCATCAGCACGTTCGAGAACAAGTATATCGGACGCCGGCCATACTTGACGGCGAAGGGCATCCAGACGCAGTTCCACACGCCCTGGTTGATCAGGCACGCTCCATTCGCGTAGGTCAGTGTCTGCAGTGTCTTCCCAAAAGTCCCGGACAGTTCCTCCATTCCTGCAACAGTCAGAACGGTCCAGTAGGTATCATCGTGTAAACGCACCAGCTGCCATGATCGGGCCTGTAATTGCGCCCATAAACGCATACCAGCAGGCATTGAAAAACGTCAAATGCTTCTTCCACGCCGGCCATCTCAACGGATCATTCGGGTCGTTCACAGACGGCTGCGGCACAAGCAGCATGCGCGAGTCGCCCTTGGTGCGGTGCTTCAACTGGTGAAGCCGATCGGCGATGGCCCCATGCTTGGACACATCATCGAACAGAATCTCCGTGCCAGGGACGCTGTGGAAGTGCTCGCCAACCTCGTTGGCCTCTTGACGGTCCGCCATGGGAGCCTGTTTACGAACGAGCAATGGCAACGGCCTTAGAAGTAGAGGTAAACGAGTGACATAGAAGAAAAAGAAAGGAGCGACAGTCACCGGTTAAACCCAGCAACGCAAGTGGGGGATCCAGACTCCTTTTGAATATTTGCCCGACTGGTGCTGCAACCCCCCTGCATCCCTGCTGCTGAGGGCTGACTCGCTGGACCAACCATCGACCTTTGCTCGTGCATATTGGGTTTGACTTTAATTCCGAGTATTCCCCCGATCCATAATCCCTGTCTCACTCGGAAAATCCGACCTTACGATGCTGGCCCGAACAGTGATCTCGACCCTGTCGCTTTCTTGCGTGCGCCGATTGGAGCATTTACTGTATGGAGTCAAGGCTGGCAATCTATGCAGTTATTGTCACTGAAATTAATCGGAAAAAAGCATGCCAATACGGAGATCTTACTCTATTCGAAGATTCCTACATTTCGACGTTCTGGCCGTACTACCCTGGATGGTGTGGTGGAGATATATATCACTGAATTTCTATATCGACTACAGTTGTATCGCAGCAATAAATAAATGAATTGGTAGATCAGCGATACTGGCCTTATACTTATACGGTATAATTTTTGTAGTGGTATTTAATACTGTCGCTTCTACAACCCAAATAGTGGAATCTCGTCGAAGACCTCGTACGAAGGCGGCGCTGGTAGATAGAGAAGGAAATTGAATGGCAGATATCCAACATACCTGATATGATAAAATATCAGGCGATTCAGGATCTGTAAGAGTAACGAAATAACTGTCATTCATGTCTTCGTTTACTATTAGGGTGGAAGAATTATGTAGTGCATAAACCAAATCTAAAGGCTGCTGACTCACTATGCATGCTGTGCAATCCATCTCTTTTGTGAAGCTCCGAGCACCGAGACCGAGACAAGATCCACAACACACGATGCAGGCCCCGAGACTCAACAAGTCCTGCGACCAGTGCCGGAACCGGAAGGTCCGCTGTATAGGTGTGTATACTTTATTGTACTGTCTATTTCCGCGTATTACTGTCCTGTGCTCACTATTCAGTCTCGTCCACCCCTGGAGCTGCGTGCACCCGCTGCATAGTAAGTGACACCTGGATTACTCTGTTCCCATGCTGACCCTCATTAGAAACGAAATGAGGTGTGCCAGTTTAGTAATCTGAAGCGTCGAATCCGCGTCAAGGGTGCGCTCCATGCTGGATAGTTATACCCATGCACTGTTAACCGGTTGCAGATCCAACGCCCAAAGAGGGATCTGGCGCAGAGTACAGGCCGTCATCAGATCTATTCATTGATCGGTTGGTTCGAAATCCGTCAGAGAGTGCCGTTCTCTACGATGAGTTCTCCATTCTCAAGGTGAGTTCTCCGATGCCATTAGCTTCGTTTGCTAACTGCCAAGGTCCACAATGATCGAGGTACGCACCATACTGATCTAAAGAATATTGCTCGCTACTTACTATGACTAGTGCCCAGCTCTGACCTTGCCTTCTTCTCTAAGAAGCGAATTGATTCGTTGGTGAAGCGACTCGGTCATACCCATGTCAGGGAGTTGGTCCAGGAGATCGACAAATCAATAAGAACGCGGTTACTTTCAAGACCTGGCAAGGACATCTCGCTATATAGTCTGGCCAGCACTCAAGCAGAATTAGTGATCTATCCAGAGGCTGCATCGCATATACAACGTGAGCTACTCTCCTCTATCGCCCACCTTTCTAACATGTATAGGCTACTTTGAGGTCCTGCATCCGATATACCCGTTTCTTGATCGGCAGTCATTTGAAGCGAAAGCTTCAAGTCCAAACCTACTCCAGGTGCTAGAAGAGGATTACGCGTTTTGTGCAGTATACTACGCAGTGTTGGCCCTCGGATGCCAATATAATGGATATAGCTCGTTTATCCCCGAAGATAGTCACGCGTGGAAACTCTTTCAAACTGCTCTTACCCGGTTAGACCGTATTCTGATGACGGCAGAGTCACTGCCAAATCTTCAAGTGAGTCAACCACGATGGTCTGGTATATCTACTAATCGTGACAGGCATTAACCGCAATGGTGTGTTCTCCCTCGCGGCGTGGATGTAAGCTAATTTGTAGGCTATTTTCGCAACAAATACGTTTAGCCTTCAGCTGGATCAGAATTTACTAGGCGAAGCTGCTCGAATGGTACTCGCACTTCGCTATCACAAGTCAATTGTTACCGAGGACGCGACACAGTGCCACCGAGCGTTCTGGGTGATATATCACCTTGAAAAGCGATACTGCTTCCAAGCGAGGAGCAGCTCAGTACGTTATCCTTACCAGATTGACAGTTCTAACAAAGATAGGTGATTGCGGATAACGACATCGGGTGCCCGATCCCAGATACGCCGGAATCAGTTGTTGCAGACTATAACTGGCTCGTCTCGTCTGTTCGCTTTGGCCGCATATTGTCCGTTGCTTACGCTTCTCTGTTTTCGATATCTGCCTCGATGCAGCCGGATGATACAACAATGGCGGCTATTGACCATGTCCATACACTGCTTGAGGAATGGCGGCTGTCTATCCCGATAGACTTTCGACCAAAGGAACCACTCCAACGACGTCGCCTAATGGACGGTGCATCTAAGGAAATTGCACTGCGAACACACTATTACTATTACCATGTAATCATCGCACTCGAACGGCTCACACTCCACGTCAGCCGAGACATCGCACGAAGCGAGAACGCCATGCGGACACTGCTAAATACCGCAAGGGAAATCATCAACCTAACGCGCTACATCGATGTAGAGCCATATACTCCAGTTTTGTACGTGTTTCGCCTCCAGATGAGACGTGACTAATTTACCTGCAGCATCCTCGCAATTATACCCCTCTCCGCGCTGTTCATCCTATTTGATTTTGTCGTCCACCATCCAAATGACCCGGACATCCGCGGCCATCTGACCCTTCTAGATATCATCACCGGCCACTTCAGTCAACTCGACTACGCCTCGAACGGGGCACTGAAATCCTCATACCTCTCCGGCTTTTCGCACATGGCCAGGCAATACGTGGAAAGCGTCGCGGTATCAAAACGCCCAGTCGAGGCATCAGCAGACCCTACCAGTAATACAACCCAGATACCGGTTGATAACCTCGTCCAGCCGGAATATACGCCTTCGCAGAATGACTCTTTGGAGTTTTCGAATGATCCTACACTCATGGACGGGATCGGGGATGAATATGGGAGTCTCGGTTTGGATAGCCTGTATTTCCTCACGCCGGACAGTGATTGGATGGCGGGGATGTCTTCCCTGGAAGAGTTCGATCCGAGGGAGCATTATGGGTCTATTTTCTTATAATGAGACGTTAACTCTGCATGTATACAGCGGCCCGGCCCATCATTCCTTAATACCAAGCTCAGGTGCTAGTACTACTCAGGCTAAACAGAAAGAAAGCGAGAACTAGTTAAGAGACTGGTAACTATAAGCTGAGGAATCAGCAACCCCTCGGACTTCCGGTCTTGGCATAATTTCCCCAACGGGACTCAGCTCTATCCCACACTCGGATTCCATTTACTGATGCAGCAACTTATGCTTGCAAATAAACTCAGCCCAAGTCTGGAGTCTCAGGCCAGGGATCTAATATTAAAAACTTGTCAACTTGCTGCGTCTGATGCTCAACGAATACAAAGTGGTGACTTACCTCCCTTGCTTGCACAAATTCGTCTCTTGCGTAGACGTTTCCGCACTTTTCGAAGATCATCAGTTGCTCGGTGAAGTCTAACGCAATGTCCTCGGACATGCGGTTCTGCGTCATGAGGATTTCTTGGAACTCGCTCGCGCTCGCTGGGACATAACGAGTCGGGACATTGTAGTCTGGCCAAGATTAGCACAATTGAATAGCCAACAGTATAGGTATAGAGGAGCATACGATTTCCCAGCTCAGCCAGTTTCTCGGCCTCCGACAAGGCTTGGGCCCAGAACGCGATTGTTTTTGTGAGGTAGACTGGACCAGCTTCGAGGATTATGTGGACCAGTTTGCCTGTATCAGCGATGGCAACATTCGGCATGACGGTGTTAGGGCTGTGTGGGAATCTAAGCGTATATCTTCCTGCACCATCCTGACCAAGATATTAGCAATGGGTGTCTAGCAGACCCTACGAAGGAAGCCTTACCTTGGTAGGCAGATACCGGTCAGGAATGGTCAGACAATTCTCGAAGTAATTCGGGAAAAGAATAGTCGTGGTCTTTTCCCACAAATCCGGTTTACGAGTCTCAATATACTCAGTAACCAGACTCTTCCCCTTCCAGTGGTGTACGTTGAGGAATTCGCCTCCGGACAAGGCAACCGGGTCTGGCAATGCGCTCCAGATGAAATGCTGCAGTGTTGGAGTTGCGGCTGCAGCATCGGCGATGGTCTTACCCTGCTCGATTTCAGCAGAGGATGACTGCTTCTGCCAGAAGTCGGTCAGTGCGTAGATAACGTGTGCACCAGTAAAGGCTGCGGCGAGGGCTTCTCTGCTGTCATCCAGGTCTGCGTACTGGACTTCAACGCCGCGTGCTGTCAGTGCTTGTGCCCCGGGTTTGGAAGGGTCCCGGGTTAATGCGCGGATATGGTACAGGTCAGGGTGTTGAAGAAGCTCTTCTACAACAGATCCGCCCTGTGTAAAGGTTAGTGACTCGTATAGTAGAAGTGGGAGGTGGAACGGCCTGCCTGAGAGCCGGTGGCACCGATAACCACAACAGTGTGTTTGGTCATGTTAACGGATGAGCTTTAGATGTATAGATTTTATTTCAAAATCTTCTGATGATGGACCGGGGGTATTTATATAGAAATCGATTCATACATGGCCGAGCTGAGTCCGATTGTGACTGATAAGTAAGCGGCAGACCAGCAGGTTAACTATATACCAAGTGGAACAGATACGGTGGCTTTTCTGCCGGCATTTCCGTGATCATCATAGCATCCATTGAAAAGATTCCGTGATGAACATTATCATACTCCACACTCACCCAATTCACTCGGATCTCCGAGTCTCGCCGCTTAATCATCGGGAAGAATAACAACTGGGTTAGATCACAACGGCGTGTTTACTGTTGGGGATGGTCAATATGCGTAATATAAATACCGAATACCGAGGCCCTCTGACAGCAGGAGA
This sequence comes from Aspergillus sp. B3601, assembly GCA_023625155.1. NCBI lineage: Eukaryota > Fungi > Ascomycota > Eurotiomycetes > Eurotiales > Aspergillaceae > Aspergillus > Aspergillus sp. B3601. The sequence continues at coordinate 226,066 of JAMAAV010000003.1, read as the reverse complement.
GTAGCTCCCAAGAACGTCCGAGTTGCAGCACAATCAAGATGAGCAGGGTTGTACTTATTACTGGAGCCAACCGAGGTATGTCAAGCGGAGTATATGTCATAGGATAGACTTTGAGGCTAACCCGGACTGCAGGCATCGGGAAAGGATTTGTGACATATTATCTTCCCCGTCCGAACACTACAGTCATCGCAGCCGTGCGAGACGCTTCTTCTGAGCAAGCGAAACAGCTTCATACCTTGAGCAGGGGCGGCGGATCGCATCTAATCATTGTGTCACTTGACGCCAACAGCGCCGCAAGTGCTGCCCAGGCCGCATCCGAAATCCAGATTCACCACCATATCAATCATATTGACATTGTAATTGCCAATGCGGGAATCTCTAACTCTTGGGGACCTGTACTGGAAGTGGACGAGTCGGATATGTATCCTCACTTTGAAGTGAATGCCATGGGCCCTCTAAGGCTGTTTCAAGCCATGGCACCCTTGTTGCAGAAAGCGAGGAGACCGAAGTTCATTTACATATCTACTCAGCTGGCAAGTATCGGAGAGATTGGACAGACTTCATCAATGACTGTTGCGTATGGAGTTTCAAAAGCGGCGGGGAATTACCTGGTTAGAAAGATCCATGCGGAGAATGAGCATTTGATTGCGTTGTCACTTGATCCAGGGTAGGCACAGTCTTTCACCCTATTCTTTGAAAATGGAATACTCACATTCGCGGCATTTCAGTCTGGTCCAGACAGACATGGGTGCTCGTGCTGTACAGTTTCTTGGGCTCGATGCGGCGCCAGTAACCATTGACGAGGCCGTGTGTGGAATCGCAAATCAGGTACGTGCAAATGTTGATATTATTCCCGTAGAAGCTTGTTAACGTTATTGCAGATTGATACAGCGGAGAAGTCAACCACCTCTGGTGGATTCTTTAGTTATAACGGAGAGCGCGTGGCCTGGTAGCACACAATCAGATGCTGGGATGCTTTACTCGAATATTTCAATCCCAGCCCTTATTGCAATATTCTGTTACAATAGCAGCAGAAACTTGGAGTCCAAAGGTGAGGGTGCAGACCCCTGCAAATTATGACGTGTCCTTTCTTGGGAATCGAGTTGGTTGGTCGAAGTAACAAAGATCTCTATCCACTGGCTGCACTGGCTGCATCGCATTGGCGGATCCCCGCGTATCAAGGTTGCACAAATGCACAACAACAATGGGGAGGAAACATGCATCCTTAGTTTCTTGTCCAGGTATAAAGCCAGCGTAAAGCCCCGGGTTGGGGTAAGCTGCATTTCGCTGATATATTTCAATATACTCTCCACCATGCCTGCCAGCCCTCCCACCCTGTCCACGAACCAATTAGACCTATATCTCCAGCGCATTAAATACGGCCACAACACCGCTGCTTCGCATAATGATTCTTCCTGTGTCGAGCATCTTAAAGATTCCGTGAAGCAGAATCCCCTGGCGGCTCTGACGGACCTACAACGACTCCACCTGGCCTCTATCCCATGGGGAAACTCGGCCTTGCATTACTCGAAACACCATTCCATTTCCGTCGATCCTACCTCTGTCTTTGAGAAGTTGGTCGTCCGCCGTCGTGATGGCTATTGCATGGAAAATACCAATCTCTTTTACACGGTTTTGCGTTCCCTGGGGTATCAGGTCTATCCGGCAGGGGGGCGCGTCAGTCGGACAGTCACTACAGGGAATTCGGCCGATGAGGGTTATATATGCTTGTAGGTATGCACCTGGTGTGCTGGAAGCGCAAGAGGGCTCGTTCACTTACATAACTCAGGAGCCATATGGTGCTTATCGCGACTATATCTGGTCAAAGATATTTGGTATGCATTTAATACCCACGCAGCAAGTAAATGATATATGAATAAGAATACGCGAAACAGGTCGATGTTGGTTTCGGCCGCAACAATCCTACCAGTCCATTGCCATTGCAGGAGAACTTCTCAGCAACATCAATCCCGCCGGAGGAGGTTTCCCTGATCAAGGCGCCTCTGGCCGAATTCGTGGACCAGACGCAGAATGTCTGGGTCTACCGCGCCCGCAGCAACCCCGAAAGCGCGTGGATTCCGCAATACTCGTTCACGGAGGCTGAATTCCTGCCTGCAGATTTCGCCATGATGAGCTATTTTACGAGTACGAGTCCGGAAATGCCGTTTACGCAGAAGTTGGCTTTTCGGCGGGTCATCCTGGATGAGCAGACTATTAAGCCGGTCGGGCTTTATGTTCTAGCTGGGAGGGAAGTCAAGAGGGTGCTTCGTGGGGAGACTGAAGTTCTGGAGACCTTCAAGACTGAAGAGGATAGAGTCCATGCATTGGATGAATACTTCGATATGCACTTTGAGAGACACGAGATTGAGGGGATTCGTGGGTTGCCTTCAGAGATTAAATAACTAGATAGCACATATCACAACAAGGGCATTGACTCTTCCTTGTCAAAGAGTCAAAAGAAATCGATGTGACAGGCGGAAGTAATATTAGATAACCGAGCGAAGCACTCTGGCGGGTGCAGACCTTCTAATTGTTCCGGGGGCCTTTTCAATGGTATCTGGGAGAATAATGTAGCGCTGGGGGTAAAGGGCGAGAATATAACAAGACAGGAGGAAATACGGGGCCATTTTGATGTACGCTGATCGGCAACCTCGTCTGCCACTCCCATATCAAACCTATTTTAATCAATTGGCCATTCGGGTCCGGCTCATCTGATTCTTATGGTATTGGTTGTTTCTTGCCGCCGGCCCTGATCTGGAGGGTGGCCATTGGTATTGACGTCTTTATCATTCCTACGCCCTGCGGCGGTAGCTGTTCGTGCTGGCGTGACGTGTTTGAAGGAGAGTTCGAAGACTACGTGCCAATAATACATACCGCTCATTCAACAGACATTCGACTTGAATCGTAGTCCGATATAATTAAAACTGCGGCTACCTTATTGGGCTCCGTTTGTATCACGAACCATGCCCCTGGGACCGGATTGAGCGGGGGAAACGCCCCGTGGCGATGGCCCTCTATTGTTGTTTGCTTTTTTATGCCAATCCTATTAGATTGTTTCAGAGCCTGGTGGTGCGTCGATCGCATCATTGGATGCCGCTGTCATTCTGCAGTAGTTCCGCGACGGACCTCCCGCCCAGGTGCAGTTCGAATATATCCATCGTGGTCCGTTACACTTGGACATGGGAATGATTCTCACGGTTACCAGGTTGAATAAGCCAGTGGTGTTCTTCCTAACAACCTATCTGACGAATAGGTGACCGGGTGCTCTGTTCTTGTGTTCGGTCATGAGGCATTGGCGCCTGTTAGGGCAGCGGTTCGCACGGGACTTGCTTTTTCGGGCTCCGAATCCCTGTCGAATCCCTGGTCGCAGCAATGGAAGCACCCACTGGGGCGCTTACCCAGCACATTATAGATGGTCGTAAAGTGAACAGGGAGCGAACCTGATCAAAAGTCCCAGCGCTAAGTGAACGAAAGCAGTGCCCCCGATGTGAAAGAACATCAACTCTTTGTCCATCAACAGTTGAAAACATCAAATATGGCAGAAATATCTCGAGACCGTGCTCGGGAGATTATCTCCGAAATTTATTCTCAGTCCGGTGGCTTTTTGGGTGATAATGAACAAGAGAAGGCACTCGGCGATGTCCTAGGCGCCCCCGTGCTTGAAGCAGCAGCCAAAGCGTGCACCAGCGAGACACGGTTTTTTTACGAACTCATCCAGAATGCCGACGATGGCTCATATGGCTGGGCAAATTCCCAAAAGGAAACACCTTCCCTGAGGTTTGATTTCAAACCGGGTCACATTCTCGTCCAATCTAACGAGGATGGGTTCGAAGAACGCCATGTCCGAGCATTATGCAGTGCAGAGAAGAGCACGAAGACAGGGCAGATCGGGGAGAAGGGAATCGGATTCAAGTCATTGTTTAAGGTTGCTTGGAAGGTTCGCATCCAGTCTGGTCCTTTCTGCTTTTCACTGCAGCATCGTGAAGGACAGAATGGCTTGGGGATGATAGCCCCCATCAACGAGACACACGAGCAGCTTCCTAACGCTGCACGGACTCAGTTCACTATCTTTCTTATTGATCCAGACCGGTGTCAGGATCTCGGGGATAGATTTCTGAATTGTCTCACCATGACTACGTTTTTGCGTAATGTTGAAATAGTGACTGCCTGGCACAGAGATGTACGCTCCACGTTATCAAGGGTATCTACAAACGGCAGGGTTCATATCGAGCTGAAGCAGGATTCCGAAACATCGAGAAGTGTAGAGTTCATTCTCTTTAAGCAGCAGGTAGCTGGCCTACCACCTCGAGAAAGTCGTCCTTTGCATGGTTCGGCCGAGATGACCCTGGCATTCCCACTCGCTAGCAAGTCACCCCCTGCAGTCTCAACGGCCGAACCTTTCGCATATGCCTACCTTCCTCTTTCTGCAGCGGGAGAAGGGCTCAATTTCCTTTTGCAATCCGATTTTGTCGTACAGGATAGCAGAGACGATCTGGCGGTTTGTCCTTGGAACGACCATCTCCTGAAGGAACTCCCTCAGGTGTTTTATGCTGCCCTTAAAGAATTGTCTTCCATGCAGCAGTTTTAATACTCATGGCCCCGATTTCTTCCAACTCAAGACATCAAACATCCTCATTGGGCTCCGTTCAAAGAGAGCGTGAAAAAAGAATTGAAGCATCTTCGTATCTTCAAAACTGTGAAAGGCACACTGAAGACTCTAGAAGAGGTCCGATACTTGTTGCCAGAGCACTGCGACTCCAAAGGGAATCCTTTGTTCGGCGACTCAGAGGAGGACATTTGCCTCTCTACTCAGTACAGCGAATACTATGAAATCCTCAAAATATACGGCCTTCAACCTATTTCGTCACATCAGCTCCTCCACCGATTGCGACGCCGTCTTTCTGGAATAGGCTTTGGCGGTGTGTCCTTTGGACAGCATTTGGATGGTGACTGGTATTCTAGAGTGGCTTCACTTGTATTGTCATGGATGGACTCTCCTCTCGCAAAAGAAGTAGAGGTGCTGCGCCTTGTTCCCGTACAACAAAGGTTAATCTTCGATACTACGAAGACGCTGGAGGTATTGATAAGCCCAAAGGGGACTGACATCTACTTTCCTCACGACACCAGTGGGAACTTGATCCCAAACTCGGTTCTCGACATGGTGTCCGTGTCCAGAGTAGGAACCGGCCCACAGAAGCAGCTATTCACACGGCTGGGCGTCAAACATGCAAAGCAATCTCTTGTTATACAACGCATCTATGATTGGAATGCAAGTGTCTTCCTACCTCCGTCAATTCTCCAATCTGCACAGAACCTTCGATACTTGTTTTTAGCTGCCCCTGATGGGGGCGTGATAGATACCGAACGCATACTTGTTCACGATGACGCTGGAAAGGCCCTGGTGAAGCCGTTGCATGATTCTGCAGACATTTACTTCAAAACCGATGATAAATATGGTATGAGCGAAATCTGGGGGGTGGTCCGGCAGCACGATAAAACAGCCCATGGGCTTCCGCCTCTCTGCGTTCGCTTTCTACATTCCAGTTATACCACTGATTTTCCATCTGATACCGCGTGGACAAGCTGGCTCGAGGGGACCTGTGCAATCCGGAGAGCCCCACGGCTAGAAGCCTCTGGCCAGCCTTCCGATATACTTCGCCATATTGTGGAATATGTCCCTGAGGACTTAATCGGCGTATTGATCATGCATTGGGATACGTATGAGAAGGAGTTGGCCAACGCATCCCCGGCCACCATATCATGCATTAAGGGAGCCGTTGTTCCTACTGAATGTGGCAATATGCCTCTCGAGAAGTCCTTCTTGGGAAGGCCAGATATGACGGAGATTTGGTGGGACGCCCATTTGAAGGGCAAGTTCCCGTTTCTTTCAATTCCGTCCACGTTGCCAAACTATAACAGAGCCAACTGGAAGTTCCTCTCTCAATTCGGAGTTACCACAACTTTGACGGCCGAGTATCTGTTAGAAAGCCTGTCCCGGTTGTCGCAAGTGTCTCCTAGAGAACATGCTAAGAGTGGCTTCTTCAAATTATATGCCATACTGGCTGATGATCTGTTTCCGGAGTTCTGGTAGGTTCATGGGCTCTCATCTTGTATTTATTACTGAAAGTTCTAGGGATCGTGTATCAACCTGCGACCTAGTCTACATCCCCAGGCCAGATGGCTCCGACGAAGTTGTTCAGATAGCTGATTGCGTTTGGGATGGACCTGAATGGTGCTTCAAATATGACCTGGCATGCCTCGATGATTATTCCCATAATCCCAAGGTAAAGCAGCTTTTCCAGAAAGTACTGAGCACACAGGCCCCGGACTGGGAATCAACTCTCTTCGAGCTGTCGCGAATCAAGAAGCACGGTTTCCCAGTTTCACATTCCCCGGTTGATATTTACAGATACCTGATGAAAAGCTCGTACGCTGAGCGTGACTGGGGCATTATTCGGTAATTTTCCTTCGGGCTTTTGTACGAGCAGGGCTTACATTTCACTTAGCGACCACTTCAAGCTCAATCGGTATATCTATATACCAGACAAAGATATTTGGTGCGCCCCAGCTGAATGCGTGTGGAGCGCCACCCCGTTCAGCAAATGGAAATATGGAATACGCCATATCTATCCAGGTTTAGAGGCGCTCTTTTTGTATAGGCTGTGTATATATTCACCCTATTTACGCCATTACGTTGATGAGATAACGTCGGCAGCAAGTGGGGATAAAACCACTGGCCAGATGTCCGTGCTTATCCAAGAGCTTAGCGGTTTTAATCCCACATCCAAAGACCTTGAGTGTCTCCAGCTCGTCAAATTCTTGCCTGTTAGGCACGGGGATACGGGCATTACTTACGTCTCCGCCGGTGAAGCGTTCCTAATTCCCGATGATGAGCGCTTCGAAATCGATTCTTGCGTACCAGTGCTTAATATGACACCACTGGAAATTTGTCGTTCACGAGCATTCATTGCAGCGATGGGGCTTGACAGTCGGTATCTGTCCAGGCAGATCACAGAGTTGACGTTACCCGTGGACGACGCGGAGGAATCCGCAAATCTCACGCATACTTTGCGGGAGAAGGCCGGATTCTTATACCGGTAAGCGTTTTGCCCCTTGATCTGATGTATAGTGACTAACAGTGAGACCTAGTTGCACAATACATTACGGTAGCCCTAAAGAGAGAGCGGGGCAGGTTTTCTCTGAGGCCACCGTATATACCGCGACGGGCTTTGTGCGACACTTCAGCCTTGACGATGGTCTATCTGCAGATAACAGCTACCCGGGCAGGACTCATGTCAGATTACTTGATGACAGACTCCGAATATACGTTCCAAGGGATCCTAGGCAACGAGCCATTTGCTATGCGGCGGAGCTACCTCGAGCATTAGTACGCATTCTCGGGATACGTGATAAGGCGGCATGCGATGCCTTTGCCACGGTCCTCCGTGAGCCTGTTGATATCCTGGATGACATTCTCACGGAGAAGGGCGTGATCCAACTACCTACGACGCAGTCAAGAAGTGAAGGTCTAGCAATTCGTACAAAAAAAGAGGTAGGATTCGGGAAACAGCTCGCAAATTCCGCCCCCAGCTCAGGCTGTGTGAATTTGACTCGGGAATATACCCAAATAAAGCTAAAAGCGACCAGGGGGTACCTCGAAAAACAGGACAGCCGTGAGTATATCCTTTCAAAATCATAACTTGACTAATACATCCATCTGTACAGCGTCGTCACATCTGACGGCCCTGACCCGGAAGTATAACATCGCTGCAGATGCTGAAAGCCTAGACACTACGAGCCCCAAGTTGGGATGTCTGCTTTCAAAGGACAATCGAGACGTTGCAGCCATTGACGTCGCGATGGATTTGGCAGCGCAGAGCTTCGAGCCAACTTGGATGGGCCTCTTGCTTGATCGTTCCGAGATCGATGACCACATCACAATAACAGACTCTACTTTTGAGTTTGCTGTACGAAATGAAGTGTGTGGTCACGATATCACAAAGCGCATACTTGAATACATCCGTCTCTCAGGGCAAGCATTTGCTATCACAGATACACTTGTGGAAGCCGCGGTACAGAACGAAGGATGTGGTTTACAAATACTGCTCATCCTACTTGAATATGCCAAATACAACAAAAGCGATGTGACAATAATCACAGAAGCTGTGTTGGAAGCCGCAGTCGAGGACACTGAATCTGGCGATGCTCTGGTTTCCCTGCTTGAGCAGCAAAATATTAATGTCGCTATTACGGAAGATGTTGTCATCGCAGCCGCAGAGAACGAATACCACGGGTACCAAATGATGGAGCAGCTGTTGAAATATGATAGCCATATCCCAGTTTCGCCAGCTGTTCTTGCAGCGGCTGCAGGAAATATGCAACAAGCTCTAGACATCACAAAGCTTCTACTCCAGCACATAGGGGACAGCACTCCAATCACAGAGGGTGTCATTATATCAGCCATCCATAATTATATAGACGGTTCAGATATGTTGAATCTTTTCAGGCAGCACCAGGGTGATTGCCTCAACGTCACAGAAAACATCTTAATCGCAGCAATAGAAAGAGATGACTGCTATGAGATTCTGAAGCTCCTTGACTTATACCAAGACCCTCCGATTACCACCGCGGCCATTGAAGCGGGAGCAAGGAACGGCGACTGCGAAGAAGAAGTTCTGGAGTACATACTTGCCGTCAAAGGCTCGGATATCCAGGTCACCGAAGAAGCTATGCTCGGTGCTATTTATGACTCGAAAAAGGTTGAGCTTCTAGTCAAATACCAGGGTCGCCTGACTGAAGGTGTCCTAATATCGGCAGCAAGTGACGTCGACTGGCCTCTGACCCGGGCCATGCTTGGTCTCGTCCTCGCTCATGGCCTCCGCATTACAGAATCCGTCCTGGTAGCCGCTGCTGGAAACCCAGGACATGGTATAACTGTGGTTCCATTGCTGCTTGAGTGTGACAAGGAGATTCGGATCTCGGAAAATGCCATTCTTGCAGCTGTCACAAATCCTGGCTCATATGCAGATGGCGTCTTACAGGTACTCTGGGACCGGCAGCCTGATGTTTATATCACCCAGGAGACTATCATAGCTGCAGCGTCGACGCATACCTCTTCGGTTCTGACGATGCTTAAGTTGCTCGCTGATTCCCCTTCTCGGGCTTCTCCTCACATCGGAAAGCCCCTCCTGGAAGCTCTATCAGGGAATAGGACATGCGGGGCGAAAGCACTGCATCTTCTACTCGATGATCAAACTAGAAAGAAACGGCCCATCCCAGTTACTGAACAGGCGCTCATCAACGCAGCAGGGAACAGTGGCTGCGGATTTGAAGTCATGTCGCTATTACTCGATCATGGACAGCGGCTTTTTGAAAACCAGATGTCAGAGGAAGTCTTGGTATCAGCAGCTGGTAATTCATTATGGGGACTCGAGATTCTGGCCCTTCTTGTTGATCGGAACTATTCTTTCGGGCACTCAATAAAGGTCATCAATGCGGCCGAGGAGAACATCTGGGCTGGCGAGGAGATTCTAGCGTTTCTGGTGAGATATATGCGTCCGGATGATTGTGCTGGTGGCTGCTATCCTTCCGATGAGGGCTCAACGTTCTCTGGGGATACAGAGGTGGAGGACCCGGACGTCCCAGAGAATAAGGGTAGCTCGGAAGACGGGTCTGAGGAAGTGAATGAGACTGCGGATGATGAATAAGTACGCGTGGATATATGGTTTGTTCTGTCTGGCTTGTTACCTTCGTCCTATAGTTTGTCACTTAGTACGCGTCCAATCTGATCACGTACCTCAACATCAAACGATTCCTATGAGCTACTAACGATAGACCCTGAAAAGTAGAATAAGGGATAAGAAGACAGGGATGGGTGCAACCTTGGAAGTTGGAACTGAACACCTGTCATTCCATAGTCCATACCCCCCATTCCAGCGCAAGCGAGATTACATACATTCCACACTCCCACCATGACATCTGTAAATGGGAATTGGCGAGGCAACATCCCGAAGTACTTACTTGGTACATTTTTCTGCTCGGTGTTACAAAATCAGAATCGGAATTGTGAAGTAAATGCCGCATCATACAGGGGAACAGGTATTCAGTCAACCGGAATTGTACAGCCAGTGGGGTGGGCAACTATCTCTCCCCGATCAAAAGGAAATCCGCCGATGTAGTTTGTTAGTATTCGGTACGCAGCTTATCCAACCTGAGATGCAAGAATAAAATTCGGTATAAAGCTGAAAGGTATATCCAAGAAACCCAACAAAAGAAACCAAACCATAGTAATAAAAAATAAAATATAGAAAAAAAAAAGGTCTATACAGAAATGAACCCACTAGGGGAGATTAAGTATGACAAAAGAAATGTTGTTTGCTGTTTTTGAAGCCCTATGAGCCAGAGCCAGAGCCAGAACCAGACCTCGTCGACGAAGTAGGAGAAACCACCCCCTCCTTGGGCGTTCCCGGCCGCGAAGACGCCTGCCGATAGAACCGGAAGGACTGGGCCGCCATCGAGTCGACGGGGGAAATAGGAAGACTGGCGCTGCTGGCGTTGCGGATGTGAGGGTCATTCACGCTGGTGGCGTAGTTGCGGCGCTCCTTGAGAGGCCATGTGGACAGACACGCTCGGGGGATGAGCCCGCGCTGGTCGGTTTGGGCGACTGTGCAGAGGGCCTGTACGTATTCCATGTTAGTGTTGGTTCGTATTTTATTGGGCTATTAGGTTACGGTTGCTGAGACTTACCCATCCGTCATCGAATGCCTGGTCCAGGCGCACCATCATTCCCTCGCTGACTTCGAGATGGCCGGTGCTGCGAGCTGCGAAGGGCATGTCGACGCGGTACACGTGCACGCTCCACGGCTTGATTGAGGGGACTTCTGCTTGAGCCGGCTGGTCGGCCAGAGAGGGTTGAGTTGGCAGCGACGGTGATGGCGGTTTTGATTGCGGTGGTGACCGCGGGTGCTGCGGTTGTTGCGGTTGGGACTTGGATTTTGTCGATGTGGCTGATTTGGCTGATTTGACTGATTTCGACGACTTGGATCGTTCAGGCTGCTCATCTTCGCCTGAGATACGGCCAGCAAGGGCATCGACGCTGATGTTCGCCGCTGGGTTGTTCATGGCCACCGTACCAGACGATACACTGCGGACCTTGAATAGCTCTTCACCGATCATCTCGCATGGAGACGGGAAGCGAGTATCCCCCTCCCGGTGCTCCTCGCTCGATTCGGAGACGCTGTTGAGGCTGTTCATCGTGCCCCAGGACGAGAGTCCATTGTTGGACTTTTCAGTTTGAGGTTGGGGCTGAGGCTGAGGTGCAGGCGCAGGCTGAGGTTGAGCTTGGGGTTGGGCTTGAGGTTGGACTGGATCTTGAGCCTGGGGTTTAACATAGGCCTGGTACTGCGTCTGTGTCTGCGGCTGTACCGGGATTTGGGCACCGCACTGGCAGTGACTGTGCTCCTGGACCTGAGCAGGCGGCGGGGGCTGCATGTGTGCCTGCTGGTGCTCCTGGACATGGGCCTGGTAATCAACTTGCGGCTGCTGGGATCGAGCAAGCGATGTCTGGGAGTGGTTGAGCTTCTGCGTCACAGCACGCACGGTCAGGGACCCGTTTTCTTGCACCTTGGACAGAACTCTTGGTAGGCGACGCGAGGGCTCCGGTGGTGGCGGAATGTGCAGGAATTCCTCCGAGAAGCCGTACTCGTGCGCCTGCAGGCTGCGTCTCTGGGCGGGGGAGAGCTCTTTCTGGCGGAGTGCCTTGACCTTGTTGACGGCGTAGCTGGCAGTGGCAGTGAAGGGCGATAGGGCGCGCTGGCTGCGGGCTTTCCATGTCGGCCTCCGCAGTGCGGGATGCGTCTCGCCGGTGAGCAGCACAGGAGGAGGCAGTTGCGTTATGGCGGAGTTGAAGGTGCTGGTGCTTTCGTTGGCGGCCGCAGGACCGTCGTGGATGGACAGTCTGTTCGTGTTGTAGTTGTGGCTGGGGTGCTGATGCTGATGCTGATGCTCGAGGCAGCCGTCGCTGTGGTTGCCGCGGCCCTTGAAGGTGTCCGACATTCCGACTAGAGTCAAGCTACTTTTCGTGTAGAGGTTTGAGGCGAGGTTGTACATGTGGTTTTGTTTCTCGAGGGGTGGGAGGTTTCTCTCGCTGCGGACGGCCATCTGTAGGGCTCGCTTCTTGCGGTGCAGACGGTAGAAGATCAGGCCCAGCAGGAGCAGGACCAGGCTCATGACACCGACAGCTATCCCGGCTTCGGCACCGGGGGAGAGCCTGTGGGAGCCGGAGGATGGCAAGGCGGGGGATTCAGTGGAAGGCAGATCAGAGTGCGTGGATGATGGCGAGTTGGTGGACTTCGTGGTGGAACTTGGGTCTGTGGCGGACTCAGACCAGAGCTCAGGATGCCATTTTCCGTCGTTCATTTGGTCTTTTTCAGGCTTGGTCGAGTCTGTTGAGTCTTTCGAGTCTGCTGAGTCTTTCGAGTCCTTCGAGTCTGTTGACTCTTCGTTCAGTGCATTTGTGTCCTTGTTTGTTTGAGACTTCTGGTTCTGACCGGATGTTGTTTGCTCGTTGCCATGCCACATCCCATCGTCGTATCCAGACTGTGATGAACTTTGAGAGCCGGAGTTGAGTGCATTTGAGTTTGAGTTGGCGTTCCAGTTACTATTCTGTGCAGCGGGCTGCGTGTTCGCCTGGCTCTCTTGTTGTCCTTGAACGGTCTGTCCTTGACTGGTTTGTCCCTGGCCGCTCCACTGGCTTTGTCCATTGGTTTGACCCTGTGTACTACCTGTCGAGCCAGTACCAGAATACGCTCCGTTGGACGATTGTCCGGAGCCTTGTCCTGTGCCTTGTGCTGTACCTTGGGCTTGGGACCCCGAGGCCTGGTTGGTACTGGCTTCCTGTCCTGTGCCAGCCTGTCCGTTAGACTGGCTGACAGATCCAGCGTACTGTGATCCGCTGCCTGAAGTACCTGCGGTGCCTGCGGTGCCTGCACTGCCTTCAGTGGCACCATTAGTTCCGCTGGTCCCGGCACCAGTACCGGCGCCAGCGCCAGCAGTGCCAGCACTACCACCAGTACCCGCAGTACCAGCAGTTCCAGCAGTTCCAGCAGTTCCAGCAGTTCCAGCATTAGCCGAATTGCCAGCTTGATACACCCCATTGACGGATTGTGCAGATCCCTGGGATGAACCTTGGGATTGGGAGCCCTGGGCTCCCCAATAAGACCCGCCAGCAGATGCCATGATGGGTTGGGTTGTCGAAATGGCCGGTAGGTGTCGTGTCGTGTCGTTCCGTCAGAGAACAAAGCCGAGACGGAGGCGAATCGACGTGAAAGCCATTATTATACCACGCAAATACCTCCTCTCGCTTTGTTTTGATTTCGCTGCTACTCTTCCACTCCCAGAATGTGTTTATTGGCAGATCAGGCACAAACGAACCCCTGTGGTGGATTTTGGAATGCCCGCTAGTCTGGTTAAGTGTTTAGATGTGCTTTTGGAGTCCAATGGAGGCTCTTGGATCCGGTTTGCTTGGTGGTTCTGGTAATGAGATATGTGCGGAACTTGCATTCCTGTGGTGTTTACTGCCGGCATTCCGTGGATATGTCAACAAACAGCCGTATACAAGCTGCTCACGGGCCGCATTCTTTGCAGGATTGGTTCAACAGGTAATAATCGACATTCCGAGAGTTAATATCTCATAAACAAGATCCTGCTTGGTAGCACTCGGGTCAATCGAGGGGTTGCAGTGGCCACATTTTGAACCGAGCCATGCGACTTTTGCTCACCGGGTGGCAAATCACAAAGGACGTCCAAGCTATTACTCCCTTTTCTTCTTCAATCAAAGTTTTAAAAAGTGCGAGACTGGACGGGCAGGGTCCGGCGTGGCCGTGGTCCCCAGCCTGGATGGCGCAACTAAGCACCAAGGGACAGCCAAGCCAAGCCTCGAGATCTATTTCATTGCGTAGTTTAAGGCCATAATTATGTGATTCCTTATAATACATAACTCAACTAGACCCAAAGTAGCTTGGATAGCGCGATGCCGCGATTAAACCGAATACCAATATTCGTCGCGGCCAGAAGGCTGATCAAGCTCGATAGGCACAACAACCTCTACAGCCCGATTATAGTTTCTCTATTTAAGGCCTATACTATGACTTGCTTCACGTATGTGCCAAAGAACTTCGCGATTTTGCGGAGTTGTAAATTATTTAACTCGTTTTGTCAAGAGAATGCCCTAAGTAGTCTAAGAGTGTGTAGGGGACAAAATATATATTCCATCAAGTATTTGTCAAAATCGCCACGACGACATTTAACAAGTCCAAAATACAGGGAAAAGGAGTATCCTAACATGCACTATACGTCCAAAATATAATTCTTCGCAAATACTGCCAGGAGAACATTTTCCACTATAGGAATATTTTGAAATCGTGGTTTGTAGTCTCGATGGGACGTGCGTGGAAGATCTGGCAGTGGACATTAAAGGCCACGTGACGTATAGCCAATGGGCTGGTACAATCTGATACATACCCAGTTTCCATTGGAGCATAATAACGTTGTGACCCCACAATAACATCCAAACCTCTGGTACACGACCTTCAACAGTTCAACAGCATACAGATTACCAGGTATAAGGCATAACTGATTCTGATTCACAATCCTATGTAGTGAGATGAAGATACCCCAAAAACCCTGCAGCGTTACATAGTAACACCACATACAATACACAAAGTGAATCGACCAATCGACTCATGGCTATTCTTGGAACACTGGCGGTTGAGGCTTGAGCCCTGCAGACGATCGCTGCATGAAACCTTCCTGTGACAGGCGAACCTCGTGCTGCTGTATGACCCTGCAGCCTTCATGCGGCCAGGATGGGAGCCTCAGGTCTGAGCTGGAAACCGAAACCCCCTTGCGGGAAGACAGCGTAAACAAACCAAGAGTCCAAGACCTTGGGAATGTCGAGCCCCTGCGTTGCGGCTCGGAATGTTGTTCCGTATCGGCAATCGACCCTTGGACTCAGAGTAGATGGACATGCAATTAGGATGGTCGACGATGAAAGAATATCGGCGCGGTTTGATGTTCTTCGCTTGGTGGTTGTATTGACGCTGAGCATGGGCATTAGAGGGCCTTTGGCGAGAATCCATAGTTAGACTTGATGTGTAGTTTACCAGGGGATGGACGTAATCACAGGTGGTAGTTCGAATATATATATACACTCCGTAGACACTTCAGCCTCAACTGCATCACACAAATAGAAAAATTACAACCTCGCCTTCTGAACCCCAACCAACGCGGCAACATCCCTCGCAACCCCCCAAGAAAGCTCATATCCCCTGCCCCCAGCACCATACCCATGAACAATCCTCCCCTGCAGTCCATCAACATCAACATCCTCAACCTCAATCCTAACCCCCCCCTCCCTGGCCGGCCTCCGCCCAACAATATCCCGAATCACATCAAACCGCCCCCCACTCTCCTCTGTAAAGGGGAACCACTTCGCCGCGTTCCGGAGCAATCTCTCCCTGGTTTCGGGAGATGGATTCGGGTCCCAGTCGTGCGGCTGCTTCGTGCCCCCGATGATCGTTCCGCCTTCGAGCGGGCGCGGAATGCAGAAGGACCAGGTGCCGTCGCTGTTTTGGCGCGTGAGTGTTACGGTGCATGGATTTCGGACCAGGCATGTTTGGCCTTTAACTGTTAGTCGACTACTCTATAAAGCTGTTATAAGGGTGAGGGTAAGGGGGAGGTCATACCCCGGATGATAAACGACTTCTCATCGCCGAATCCCATCCCGGAACAATTCACGACGGTCTTTACATTCCTTGTCCCCGTCCCCGTCCCCGTCCCCGCGAGATAGAATGCCTCTTTCGGATTCGCAAGGGTATATTCCCTCGTCTCTCCGCCGCGCAGGATAAATTTTCTTAGTAAATACGCGCAATACACAGGCGAGTTAATACAGAAAGTGCGATACTGAACACCCCACTTCACGCCGGGCGGTAACTCCCCAGGAGCCAATTTGCGGAAGCCATCGAGGTGCGCGTAGATGTCGAACACAGACTCATCCAGATATTCAGCCGGTGGGTTCTCGAGGTGTTCGATTGCGTCGGTGAGGGAGACGCCTGAGGCGGGGTTGGCTGCTTCGGCGCGGAATTGGGTGTAGCTGTATTGGGCTTGGGATTCTTCGCGGATGGCCTGTGGGGTGTGGCCTGGGACTGGGCGGTAGTGGGCGCCGGCCCAGGGGGAGGTGTAGTTTATGGATGTTGTGGAGGGGAAGTCGCGGGCGATGAGGAGGATGTTTTGAGTGGGGAGGGATTGTTGGATTGTTAGTGCGGTGGTGAGGCCGAGGACGCCGGCGCTGTTATTATGAGTGAGTATTCGAGTGATGGTAGGAGTGTACGTACCCGATCACGACGATTGTTTCTTTTTCTGACATGATTATAGTTTACCTTGTACGATGAGGATGAGCTGGATGAATTGGAAGAGATGAGGGGTTAAATCCCCGCAACCAGACTTGAACTGCCGGTTCTCGGTGACTCATTGAGTTGAGTTGGAGTTAATCTATTGGCATATACGATGACTATACGAGGTTGCCATTCACGTCGTTCGATTACGGACTTCTACAACGGGACTGGCTACACTAGGGGAAGGCGAGAACGGATGAATTTCATTATTCTTTAGCTAGCGATAAGAATCGGCTTGAGCCGTCGTTTTCGCTTATGCGGCTCGTCATGCAGTCTGCTCAAGCTGAGGATGCATGTCAGTCCTTCGGCTGCGACGGGGCCGGCCTCGTATACGGGCAAACCGTGCGAGATCGCAAGAACTTCCGATGACCGCAGGGCCTGAACTGCGACGCTGCAGGGTGGGAGTGGGAGCCAGCACTCGGGGTATACTGTATATTGTAGGTTGAGATTATAGTCGTGAGTCATTAATCCAGCGCGTCCGGCAGTTTCTCGATGGTGAATTTTCCGCGCGCGACCTTCATGATCGGAACACCGGGGATCTTGCGGAGTCGGCGGCAGAGGTCTTTATCGTTTGTTCCCACGACGTAGATTCGGTGTTTCGATACCTAAGCGTGTTAGCAATTTCTTCTGGTTCCGGTTCTGGTTCTGGTGTAGGCTCACTCTGTCGACAAGGCAGTCATCGGCGTAGGTGCCCTTGTGCGAGCACTTGACTCTCTCCCATCTCGGGTCCTTGGCTACCCGCAAGGCTAATCGGTATTTATCACCCAGCTTTTCCAATTCGGCAATCGTGCAGTCTGTGAACGTCGGGATACACTTCGCATACAACCTAGTCCTGTAAGTACTTATCCACAGTCCATACCCGGTGTACATACAGATCCATCATCGCCGGGAGCAAATCAAGCTTCGCCCGAATAGCGTGGGAGACGAAGTTGGTATCGACGAGGACACGGTACGGAGGGCCGAGGGCAGTGTTGGCAGCGAAGAACATGTTCGTCGGGGCAGCCTGGACATGGTTGGTGACTTCATCACCGGGTTTCTTCTCCTTTGGCTTTTCGGGCGCTGGCTTGAGTCGTTCGTCGCGGGCTTTGATCGTGCGCTTCATCTGCGGGGGTTAGTGGTGGTGAATTTGAAATGAAAAGTTGGTAGCAACTCACTTGCGCGAACTTCTTGGTTTTCTTTGCGACACCCATTTTGAATGGCTGATGTGTATTTGGGGAAAGCGTTGTAATTGAAGATTTATTCGACTGACGCTGATAAGAAAAATATTTCGGACCGACTTCCCCGAGTCACATGATGGCAGTATAAAATGCATAATTCTAGATTAGGAAAGAGCTCTGTGCATAATGCATAACAAAAGCCGCCAGCATAAATGACAGGGCCACCAAGTCTAATTACATGAATGATGCCTCAGTTCCTGATCAATGTGAGATTCCCTTTCATCGTATCAATATCAGAGCCCGAGAAACCCAGACTCTTCAAATACCCGACCACGCCACCATGCTTCTCATCAAGAATGTTCAGAAACCCAGTCATGCCGTTCGCGTGGACGCCCCAGAGAACCAGCAGAACGGGGTTATTCCACGCCGACTCCCCGTACAGACTCTTCATCATCGTTAGCAGAGCCTCGCGGCCAGGCTCCAGCCCAACCCGGGTTAGTGTGAAGTCGTGGACGATCGCTTCGTCGGCACTTCCTGCCAGACGGTGGATCAGGGCCGCGAGGACCCCGGTGCGGTCCTTTCCGGCTGTTATACTTAGCGATTTGTTAAATACCGTAATAGGTGACCATACCTGAACAATGAAAGAGGAAAGGCTTCTCTGGCTCGTCACGGATATGCTCAAAGACAGCCTTATAGACTGGCGCGTGCGAGGCGAGATAGGTCGTGTACATCTGCACCAGCGTCTCAGTCGACTTTCCCGGATCAGATGGAGGCACCGCCGCTGCGTTCGGCGGCTTTCCGCCAAGTGCATCCGGGATCCAGACGACGTCGACGCCGTCGATGACAGGGCTCGGCTTTTTGGTGCGCTCGTCGGGCCGACGTAGATCGTAGATCTTCTTGATCCCGAGCGTGTTCAGGGCTGTTACGCCGTCGGGTGTGAATGTTGGGACTGGGGCTGCTGAGCGGTAGGCGAGCCCTGGGCGAAGAACTGCTGGGGATGGAGAGGTCGGAATGGTTGCATTGCTGATGTCGCGCAGGTTGAAGATGCCTGGGACGGTGGTGAACGGGGCTTGTGAGATGATCTCGGCTACTGCTTCTGCTGGCAGGGATGTCTGGATGTCGGTTGCCAGAAGCTCTTGCAGATTATACGTGGACCCCATGATGCAGTGATTTAATGAGCGACAGCAGAGTATCTAAAATTGTAAAGAGAACTGGAAGATCGTGGCAGTGAGCTGAAGCTGAAGTGGGGGACTCGTACCGCCCCAGCTGCGCTACTCGACGTATATCGCTCGATCAGGTAATGTCAGATAGAATTTAAGTACCGAATTCGCAATAAGACGAGCCTAGAACATCTTGTCTTATATCTCGTACTGTATCTCGTACTATCTCGTTGACTCGTTTGTTCTGCTTGAGTGCGGGGCATTAAACACGATGAACCTCGGCTGTCAGACTGAAGACAGCGTACTACGGGGTTAACTATAGATGCAACTCTGTCTGATTCAATTGAAATGAATAACTACTCATTCTTCTTCCCCACGAACCCTCCACCCCGCAATCCAAAATAACTAAACCCACAAACCACCACCATCGCCGCAAACATCAGCCAATACGCCGCCCGGAACCCCTTCAACGTATCCTGCCCCGAATGTTCCGTGACAGACGCAGCAATCGCAGCACTCACAGCCAGTCCAACCGAGTTCCCGACCTGCGAGACGGAGTTAAACACTGCCCCCGCGAGAGCTTGGTTCTCGCCGGGGTACGCGCGGGATATTATCAGATTGGAGACCGTGAAGAGGACTTCATAACGTGTTAGTTGTGCGAGAAGAGAGGAGATACGTGATACGTACCATCTGCATGGATAGGGCTGAAAAGCATCGAGACGAATGCTCCGCGCCAGTACACCCACTTGGGGTTTATGAGTGCCATGAGCAGTGGAGAGAGCGTGCTGATTATGGCGGATACAAATACCAACTGGCCCACGGAGATTTTGTCCACTGTGTACCCGGTGAAAATGTTTGTTACTGCGCCGGCTATCACCATTGGGAGAAACATAAGCGATGAAGCGAGGGCCCGGTGGTGCTGGATTTCTTGGAAACTGGATACGTTAGCTGGGTTAGGACTGCATTGGCAGGACGTACTATAGAGATGTAAAGTACTGCAAAGCATTGAGCTCAGCCCATGTAAAGAAGACTATAATGCAGGTCGCGCTGAATAACCTGTTCTTCCAGAGACTGTTAGGGATGAGTGCCGGCCGGCCGTGCTTCTCCTGCCATCCAACCCAGAGTACAAACGTCGGTAGAAGGACGATCGACATCGCGAAGAGAACAATGATATACGGCTCTTGAAGATTATGGTAGTTCTCTGTGATTTGACTATCCAGTATATTAGTGACGTCCAAGGATGGAAAAAGTTTTTGACTCACGCGAGAACGAAAGAAAGCAAAGCCAGGGAAACACTGATAATCGGCGCCCCAACCCAGTCGATGTTCTTCAATCCTTGCAGAACCGGTCCAGCCCTCGGCCTCTCCCTCGGGAGAGACCAGCAGGCAAGAACAGAAAGCAACGCATTGATAATAGCACTAACATAGTATCCAAACCGCCACCCAATCGAATCCGCAAACACACCACCCAGTATCAACCCCACCGAGTATCCCAGCGGCTGTCCCATGCCCATAGATGCGAAACCTAGATTGCGCGCCTTACCCGGTGGAAATGTCCGCGTCATCAGACTCACCGCGCACGGGAGACACATTGAAACTGCGATCCCAAGAAGGGTCCGGAAGGCTATGAGCTGGTTCCCTGTCTGGGCGAGACCGCATGCTAGTGTGAATGCGGCAAAGAGGATACTCCCTGTTAGCCAGATGCGCTTGTCACCGACGACGTCTGCGATGGCACCGAATATGAGAAGCGTACACCCGGCGGCAAGGGCGTATACTGCTGCTGGCCACAGAAGGATCTCGTGGTTTAGGCCGAGGTCGGTGGCCATTCGGGGGAGGGCTACGGTGAGGATGCCCGAGCCCATGGTGTTGAGGAAGCTGACGCCGGATAGGGCCACCACGGCTGTTATTGCTTGCGCTTTGCTCTGTGACTGTGGCGTGGCATGGTTCTGGGCTGTCTTTGCATTTGTGTGGGTGTCGTGGAGGACAATTTCTTCGGTTTGGGACATTGTGCAGGTTACACCTAGAATATAAGTTGTATTATTGCATTTATTTAGGAAGGCGATCGAGTTATAGGCACGTCTGACGGAATCAATTCCGACGGTTTGTAAGCCCGGCGGCTTACTCTGTTCGTATAGTGTCTGGTTACCGGCGGATCAGCACACTGGGTTATATGAACAGGCAGTCGACCTCAATGCTACCAGAGCGATGATACCCTCCATCGTGACAGGAGACGACCCAATACGTAGCATAATGTCTCCAGGCTCGGTTGGCGGCGAGTTGGGTGATACAGGCCATGCTCTCCAGAACAACAACAACCCGTATATGCCCATCCCTCACTATCAAGGCCGCTCGCTTTCTTAGACGACCGATGCCTCTGCTGCATGGACATTGTCTCCAGAACCGATGTAGTCGAAAGACATATGGTTTTTGTTGCTGGCATGAAATATCCGCGGAGCTTTGAACTGGAGAATGCGCATTCCGGTCCACCCAGACGCGGTACGATGGCTGTGACGCGTCTCTGATCGTTAGGGGCAGCTCACATAGTCAATTCCAGAAGATACAGACAATCTCTACTGATTACACTCCGTATAAAGCTTTCTGCGACATATGCGGCAACTCGGAACCGATCGTTCTACTCGTGGAGGAGCTTCTAAAGCTATTCGGCCCAACATCCAGCAAGCGGCAACTTTGACGGCATTCAACACCACAATATGAGTACTTCGGCTTCACTAATCATATATTGCAGTTTAATCCAAGCTAAAGCCATACGGTCAGATAGTCTGGCCTGGTAAACTGGCCAGTTGGTTACGTTGGCGCTAAGGCTGCGCGCAACAACTGCACGGCTTATCAACTCTGACAACAAGGACAACCTGCATGATTACTTTCATTTCTGCATTCGACATGATTCATGAAAAACAAGAGATAAGCGCTAGTGCTACTGCCCCGCACTGAGCTGTCTCGAGGTCTATCTCCGATTCAAGCACCGGACCCATTGTTGTTATAGAAAGATCCATCTACCGCTGTTATGGATGGCGCACGCACGAGACCAACTCTCCAAAACGAGGAAGATATTGCCCATGTCGTCTGGGCAGCTCATATTCTCTCGTATCTTACAAACAAAGGGAATAATGCGGAACTGGCAGATGAAGCCGGCGACGACACCGACACTGATGAAATAGCTGATTATGAGACGGACTGCGAGACGGAAAAGGCAGTGATTCTGTCTGGATCCCGAGAATCTGTTAGACGGAAGTCTTTGGATTGTATCGCGCAGCTATTCTCACACTGTAAGGGGTGGGACGGGGTTACGGGGGCTGCACTGCGTGAGATGGAAGACGACGTTGAGGTGGATATTGCGCGAAACGACGGGTTCTCTGATGCCGAAGCTCTGGGATATTGCAGGATGGTGGAACAATATTTGACGGACTCTATTGAAGGTAGGCGACCACTTGATTTTCTTTCGAGGTGTTGAAGTTGTACTGATGGTGGCCTGCAGACGCAAAGAGTCCTGGAGATTCTGGGGTTGACTTTGAGCAGACTGCTGTGGGTTATATGTCTGAAAGGGTTGACGAGTGGGTCAAGGACCTCCAAAACGTTATAGGAAAGACCAAGAAGGCTCGTCTATGCATTGATCAACAACACGGAGAGGATGCGACAGCTCAAGACTGGACAAGGATGATGGAGCTGGCACTGCAATTCGACGCAGAAACGACAGATTCCGAGACGCGGTTCTCAATAGTCCAACATGCGTACAGATGCGTCAACATTACTGAAGTCCAAGACTTGCTCTCGCATATGTTTGGCCAGGATGGAGGAAAGCTCTGGGACAGGCTGAATTTCATCGCCAGGCCACTAACAGACGCCCGATTACTGAGGTCAATAGCAGCGCAAGAGCCACAATTCCGAAACTGCCGACTTTCACTGGTGCCGACAAGACCGAAGACAACACTTGATGCGAGATATGTAGTGGGGATACCAGAGGCGTGGGAACAACTAGGGCTGGGTCCCATACCAGAGTCGTTGGCCACTTCGTCTAAAATTAACCAGAAGTTCAAGAAGGCGTGCGCAGAACCATTTGGCCTCCATGCTGAGATACAGCTGGTCTTGCATTATAATGAGCGATGTGCACCGCAGCCGACTGCAGACTACTTTGGATGCAGTAAGAAGAGTTGCTTGCTGTGCGAGACGTTTCTGAGGGCTTTGCCAAATCCAATCGACACACGCGGCAGGCATGGTGTCTGTCATCCCGCCTGGGGCGTGCCAGCGTCCGATTCAGCCGGTATACAGGATACTGTCAAGGAGTTAGGAAAGAGCCTCGTGGCTCGCATTCGAGAGCTGCTCAATGGGACGGGCAAGACCCTGGGTGACAACGTCAAGCAGTCAGAGATAGTGTCTGGATTTTCGGTGCTGACTCTGGAGGAGTGGCATCAGAAGGATATGGCCGTACGACAGTACAGAGATAGTCAGACGCAACAGCAAAGAGAGATGCAAATTAAGTAAGGTTCATGTTGTTTATATTAGAAAATACCAACAGGCAACTGACTATCATAACTAGGCAGGGTATTGCGCCAACTACGAGATCCAAACATCACCCACGCCAGGACTTCGAGTCTGAAGACTGCTGTGTCATGTGTAACACCAGCCCAGGGCGTCCATGCGCACGGTGTCGAAGCACATATTATTGCTCCGACGAATGCGAGAAGAGCGACGCCGCTTCACACGGGATGCTCTGTGAACAGTTTGCCACCCAGACTGAAAGACCTTCCCCACAACATAGACGGGCCATATTCTTCCCGGCAGACAGCGAGGAGCCATCCTTGATATGGGTCCCATGTACCCGCAAGTACGACACCGAGGACCGCATGAGCTGGACGCAGCTGAACCCCCACCCCTATCTCGGAACAGATGAACCATTCAAAGGAACCGTGCGAATTGAACACAACCCGGTTCGGTCTCGAAACCTGGGATCTGGGTTTGCAGTCTTTGCCGTTCGTAACGAGGGTTACTGCGTGTCCATGGTGCATCGTGAGGCGTATTTAGTGGACGGGTCAAGGATCAACAAAAGCATTCAAGCCTCCATTGCAGCATCCGGCCTGTCCGCTATCCCACATGAATATCGCGGCCCGATGATTGCTCTGCGAGGAATCCACCATGAAGACTATGAGGATATAACATTGGCCGACTTTCGACACATAATGGATTATCTGGTAAGCTACAGAGACGCGAAGGTTAGGGAAACGGTCCCAGATTTGCATCATCGCGCCCTATCCACCATCCGCGGCGTGAGGATCTGCTGTTACGGTGAACTGGAGCTCCATGGCTCGCACCCATTCGTGGCTGTCGATGTCACCAGATCTAACCAGATTGCGCTGGGGGACGGATCCATCTCGCCAATATCTGTCTGTCTCGGCATGCCGTTACGGCTGTGGAAGGAACCGGACCATGAGTTCCACGAAAACCCGCCTGGATGGGAGTTCACCATGACTGCAGATAGCAACCAGAACGTTGCTTTCTTGATGTTGGAAACGGACCCGTTTAAAGAGGCATGGGGCTGGGCGCCACTGTACTGGAATATGGAGATTGGGAATGTCTGCGCGGTTCGTGTAGACGGGCAAGACCTGTCTATGGACGACGTGGCTATGATGTGCGACTTTGCTAGGCGCAAATTGCAGCCCATGTTTGAGGAGGTGCTGGAATCGAGCACGAGTGTGGCAAGGAGGCGACGGGTTCTGGATTTTATTACTTGGGATAATATGGTCGCTTATTCGAGTGCGAAGAGATCCAGTCGCAAACGGACTGGGAAAGCCTAACCTGCATCAGATTAGGGAAGTAAATTGGATTGGACGATTTGCATAATACCCAACTCACATGGTTTATTTTTCTACGCAACAATAATAGGAGCACTGAGTCGGAAATCCGACTGCTCGGAGTAATACACAGCGGAATGCAACTGCCTTGACTGCCAGGGTGCTACAGAACTCAACATCAAAACCGGGAAACCTGGATGGACACTGCGAAGTCTCGACCAGCCGTACTCGTATCGCGCAGCATGGGATGGACCAGGACGGACAGGGCAACAACAGCCAACCCCGCATTTGGTCGATCCTAAACCAAGGAATGCGAGTATAGTGCCCATGGGGAATGGAATTGGAGGATGGAGATTGGGCCACCGCCGAGACTAAGCTTAGCGGCTTCTTGGTGTTGTTTACTAGTTAGGGTTGCGGACAGTAAGCTGCTTGATGGTCACACGGAAAAACGCCACGCTGCCTTGCACGGGCTAAATAGAGCCGAGATGCTCATTCACGCTGTTCTATTTGCTACCACCCTGGTTCGGATGTGTGGACAGAGGAAGTTCTGTCGTGTAATGCCGATGGTGAAGCCGACTTCGCCATGCATTATCCCGAGATGACTACTCGCCCTGGACTTGCTGTCGTATAAGTCAGTTTGTTCTGGATTCAGTGCACCGCGTCTCCAGTTGAAAACTCCATACTGACCGTCACCATGCGTTTCTATAAGCGCAAGATCACCGTCAACGACAATGCTGTCACCAGCGCCGTGAACTTAACACTGCGCCAGTCGTTGCTGCCTAATGCCCTAGGTATTTCAAACATCAAGAAGCAGATACATTGCTAACAACTGCAGTAACAATCCTGTTCTTCCTCTGGGGTTTCGCATACGGACTGCTCGACGTGCTCAACTCGCATTTCCAGACGACGCTGAACATCACCGCCAGCAAGTCCAGCGGTCTGCAGGCATCGTACTTTGGGGCATATTTCGTCTGCCCATTGACGATCTCGGGATGGATTAATCGCAGATTCGGGTTTCGTGTGACGTTTATGACAGGTGAGTATCACACTCATGACTTGTGCCTGGCTGACCATCAGGCCTTGCAACTCTGGCCGTCGGCTGCCTCCTCTTCTGGCCGAGTGGCGTGAAGAAATCATTTGGTGGATTCTGCGGCAGCATGTTTGTATGCTTCCCCTAAACACAGAATGTGTTCATTGCTGACCAGCAGGTCGTCGGAGCCGGCCTCTCAACCCTAGAAACAGCCGCAGACCCGTACGTCCCCAACCTGATGCATGGAATCAACTAACAGTATAGATTCCTCGCCATCTGCGGACCCCCTCGCTACAGCGAAATCCGACTGAACCTCGCACAAGCCGTGCAAGGCGTCGGAACCTTCGTCGCGCCCCTCCTCGCAACCCGCGTCTTCTTCGCAAACACAGTCGACACAGACCAGGGCCTCGAGAACGTACAGTGGGTCTACCTCGGTGTAGGCGGCTTCGTGGGACTGTTGATAATCCTGTTCTTCCTGGTCCCGTTCCCTGAAATCACCGATGCAGACCAGCAGGCGCTGGAGAGCATGATCACCGACGGTGGAGAGGAGAGCCCGCCGCTGAAGAAACAGTATAACCTCTTCCTCGGCGTGTGGAGCCAGTTCTGCTACGTCGGCGCGCAGATTGCCCTCGCTGGGTATTTTATCAATTTCTGCCTTGAGGCTGGGTATTCGTCTGCTATGTCTTGTATGTCTTCCGATTTTTGTAATTGGCGCTGGCTAATTTAGACAGCCGACCTGCTCGCTATTGCGCAGGGGCTGTATGCAGCGAATAGGTTCATTGCGACCGGGTTGATGATGATGAAGGCGTTCAAGCCGCGCTATATGCTAACAGTGTATCTCGGTCTGTGCGTTGTCTTTGCGATCGCAGCGATGAACACGACCGGGCCGGCGTCTGTCGCCCTCTGCATTCTTGTTTTCTGTTTTGAATCGGTATGCCTGACATTAACATTAACAACCTTGAGGCGATGGATGGATACATGCTGATATCGTAGTGCTGCTTCGCAACGATCTTCTCGCTCGCTCTGCGCGGTCTCGGGAGACATACAAAGGTCGGGGGATCGTTCCTCGTCGCTGCGATTTCAGGAGGGACTGTGTTTCCGCCTATGATGGGCGCTGTTGTGGTATGTATCTCATTCCTTTTCTTTTCTTTTATTTGTTTTTTGTGGGGAATGCTGACCAGATAGACGAACAAAAACGCGCATCTGGCCATGGCGATTCCGATGATGGGGTTTATTCTCGCGTTTATCTTCCCGGTGTATGTGAATGTCTTTAAGAAAGATACTATGGATATGCACCGCAATACGGGGATTAATGTGGATGTTCCTGTTGGGAAGGAGATTGAGCTTGAGCGTGCAGATGCTGAGCAGGTGGAGCGTGTTGAAAGACAGTGAAATAGCTTTTGTGAAGTATAGGATGTGTATCTCAGTAGCAAGAATAATCCTCCTTTCTCTCTAGGGTTGGCTCTGCACGACTGTAATTGTATTCCAAATTGTCACTGTCAACTCGAACGATCGATTCCAACCACCAATTGGTCTTCTGCATGCAGAGTGCAACAAGTCGACATACCGTCCATCGTGCCGGCCCACGAGGTACGAGGGGCGGTGGAGAGTACCTGCCTTGAAGTTGATAGATCATATATCATGTCCATAAATTCTCCCGCGCTGACCTGAGTGGAAATTGCATGACTCGTGCGAAGGAGACCGAATTAGGGCTTGAGAACACGCTCACCGAAGCCAAGTCCACATCTCGAGTAAAACCATGCCAGGCGGCCATTCAGACGCGTCTAGATAAATCTCAGAAATTGGTTTCGATCCGGACATTTGGAATCATGCTGCCAAGTCAGACTAATGTTTCTGTTGCTGCAAGTATGGGCGAATCGCTATCTGGGTGGGGAGGCGAGGATGTCCAACGACGAGGTCGGCCCGATGGTTAATTTATTTCTTGCTATTGCCTTGGGAATGGCACGCTGATACAACTGTTCGTGGATGGTGTGGGATTCAGCTAAAATTCAAATATCTGTCACATTCACTACAACATAAGCTGTTTGGATTACGTATACTGATAGCTATAGCACAATAACTAAAACAAGCCGCCAGATTCAGGTACACGTGTGATCTGCAGTTAAAGTCGATATGTCTGATCATCGAGATCCTCTCCAGGCCATTGGATTTGCACGGCTCCACAACCCTGCCAACTGGAGATCCGATCCACAGCGGGATCTTCCAGTGGAGGGGAAGTAGCTGTGATTTTAGTTGATCCCAGTCGTCGGTCCTGTCGTATTTAGGGCTTGCTCACCGATGGGTTCAATTTCTACGAATGCAGGACGATACACTCGACGCGTCAGTCGGCCCCCCTGAGACTGTCGGGAACGCATGAAACGTGCAGCGTTCTCTATTCTCTAACAAGCATCAAGAATATGGACCGCAGTACGGATGACAATTCCATCTCACAGCGCACGCTGTATGCCACAATCTGGGTGGAATACGGAATCTGTACCGTCGTCATGCTCCTGCGGGCATACTCCCAGTTCTTCGTCCTCCGCAGGTTCACGGTCGATGACTTTGTTATGCTCGGTGCCTACGTTAGTTGCCACTACATACTGTAATACTTCAAGGTGACTCTAACAGACGCAGCTCTGTCAAGGCGTCGCGTCCGCACTCTGCACCGCATCAACACACTGGGGCCTCGGAGCGAGCGTCATGAGCCTCAGCTACAAGCAGATGGTCAACGTGCTGAAATTCGTCATGATCTCGATGCCATTCGGCGTGTTTGCGCCGCTGCTCGGTCGCATCTCCTTCATCCTCTTCCTTCTCTCGTCCGTCATCACGGCCCATAACCCGCGGCGGAAATGGCTGTGGGTGCTCGTCGCCCTGCAGCTTGTTATCAATACAATCCCGTGCATTCTGCAGTTTACGCAGTGTCGCCCGGCGAGTGCATTATGGGATCCGATGAATTTGATTCAAAAGTGTCAGGGCGCTGTTGTTGTTCAGAAGTTTGGGTATTTCCAAGGGGGTGCGCATCCGAGTTCTATACTCCTAATTGTTACTGACCAGGGCAGCGTTCAACGCATTGACGGACCTGATCTTAACGGTAATCGGTCTCGTCGTCATCCTCTCCCTCAAAACCCACCGCTCGAATAAGATTGCCCTCTGCTCGATTCTGTCCTTGAGTTTATTGTGCGTTCACCTGCCCACTGTCCAAACCCTAAGGTCCGGACATACCCTAACGAACGCAGAGCCATGATCGCCGCTATTCTGAAGACAATCCAGATTCGAATTATGAATACGTTCGAGTTCAGCCGTACGTTCCTCGTCTAATATATGTGTTGCAATTCTAACCCTCTTCTCCAGAAGCAATGGGCCTCTGGGCAATCTGGTTCCTGTAAGCACGCACAACCCATCTCCTCTTAATGTAGACTAACAAGCCAGAACCGAAGGAACAGTCGTGATTGTAACAGCCTCCGTTCCCCGACTTCGCGCAATCGTCGTCATCGGTCAGAGACAGAAGTCATCCTATAATCCCTACAACCCTTACAACACGCCTGCAACCCCACGGCGTCGGTCAGGCAACAGCAATAATGTTAATAGTACTGAAAACGGGCTATATCCGTCGAAAGAACAATCTAGCCCGACAACGTATATCAACACGCCCATTGACGAGACATTACTCTTTGAGGAACGGGGGAGGAGTCAGGATAGCCCTGAGGACTTTGAGATTCTGCCTATGGAGTCGGCGACGGAGTTGATTCCAGTGACGAGGAGGAGCGCAGTTTGATATTTAATGTTTATACCTATTTAAATATTGCGACTGGATGTATATTAATGGAAATGAACACGTTGCTAAGTCCTTTGACTGTCTCATTAGAGTATTAAGCAATATAGCATATGTAGGGCAACCGGTAACTGTTCTCCCTAGCTTCGAGCATATATTAAATCACGAAAATTGCAATTAACGCGCCAAGAGCACCGGATACGCTATACTGGCTTAGCCTACTCGCTGCCCCTGTGAAGCCTGGGTCGTTCGGTCCAGTTGTAGTCCCTTCAGGGTCAGAACTGCTGGAGTCCGAAGAGGTCGAAGATGAAGATGAGCCAGAGCCAGAGCTGGAACTTCCATCATACCCGTCTGAGGAAGAGGACGGGTCAAGGCCAGAGTTCGATCCCGAGCCGGATACCCCAGTAGCGGAGGCAGAGCTAGTGGATGAGGCATCATCGTCGTTTGAAGATGAGCCAAGGTCGAGGTCAAAGTTAAAGCCGGAGCCTGAAGAGCTAGAGTCTTCGCCTGAACTTCCTGTCTGCGTCGCTGTTGGTGAAGAACTTGTTGCAGTACCTCCATTGTCGCCATCACTACTACCGCCACCGCTGCCACTGCTGCCGCTGTCCCCGAAGAGTAGATTGAGGAGGTATTTTATAATCTGCATTATGTAGTCGAAGAGCTACACCGTATTAGGCAAGTCACATAGCGTTCGTACGAATACATACCGGAGCAATGCTATTAACCAAGTCGCGTATCTGGATAGCAGTATCGTGTGTTAACAGGATACTCGCATTATCGAGAAGAGTCTTGATCTTGTCAATCACGTCCGAGTTGAGTAGGTCAAGCAGCGTCTGCATTATTAGCCTGTGGCCATACTGGAATAGATGAGATACACACCGGAAGCAGCGGTCCAAGCTGGTCCTGAAGATCCTGGACCGCATCCGAGTTTAACAAGTCGGAGATGGTACCGACAAGTTTCTTGGTGTCGTCGGCCCCTCCATCCCCAAGGAGCGATGCAAGATGGGTAATGATGGAATTGATGTTGTCGAGAGACTGCGGCTTCAACAGATCCAGGATCGGCTGGATAAGCCCTTTGATATTATCGACGATGTCACCTAGATCGAGTGCTCGAGCCATGAGGACGTGCAGCTCATCTTGGGTGACACCGGATACCTGGACCAAGGATAGTTCATCGTGATTGACCGACACGGTCGAAGTGACCGCCACCGGCAGCACGAGAAGGGTGAGGTATCTCGAGATGAGCATTGCGGATGGCGGTTGTCAATGAACCAGACTAGCCCTTAACCCCGAAGCAAATTCTGGGGTGCATAACGGCGTTCATGCCCAAGATATAAGCAACTTCTCCGCTTCATGAGGGGCTCCCTCTATGGCACGTCGTGGGGGCCCTGGTCTCACTACATGTGATGGGTAGCGTTCCTATACGCAGGGTCTCACCAGCTCCATATAGCCTCATTAGGACTCAAATATCAACCAATGTTGTGTGAGGTAACCATCGGTGGCTGTAGAATAAATTGGTGGCAGAGAATGAGAGCGGGGAGTTATGACTCTTGCAGTCTGACATCGAAGAGACTGACTCGAATGCGAGAGTAGATGAAATCCGACAAAGCCTGTATAAACCTACAGGGTCTAGCCAGGTTAAATAATAAACACTGCAGGTCTAGCCAGGCAAATTAGCGGCCCAAGAAACCAGCCCTAAACGAGGCACAGCACATGCCAGATGCGCGAAAAGTCACGTATCTCGGCCCGCGGAATTAGGCCTGGGCTGGTTTTTATGGACATGTCTCACTTGATGCATATTAAAAAGACTGCTGCTTGGTAATATCTGTGTCTTGTCTGGACATACCCCAGAGGTTCATGGTTCGCTTCATTTGATTACCAGTGTCAACCTTACCGCTGCATCAGGTGGTTTCCGCCTCAGGATTCGACCTTGGAAAAAGGCTCAGACTGTATTTTTTTCAGGCTAGCGGTTTTAATATTACAATAGAATGTCAGGACGATTGAATATTTCTAGAGATAGTTGCATGTTATGCCCCATTTGGCAAGTTCTTGCCGGACCGGAGTCGACGAGAGTGTCTTTGTCGACAGGGCTTATTATATTCCGGAGTATAACCATGCAGCTTCTGAGCGGTGTTGTAGAGCGAGTGATTCTAACGAAGTACCTCAGGCTAACTTTACTGTGTGACTCCCATATAAACTCGAGCCATAGATCCTCTTAGTAAATTTCCCGAGACTACTACTGATATATCTGATAATAGCTTTATTTTAAATTATATTTCTGGATTTAATAGTGAACTCTATAATACTTATGATAAGGCCTGTCGACCAAGACACCACCGTCCTTCCTAAAAGAGTAATATCGTTTTAGGAAGGGGCCCTGTTGACTAGGCGTCTTGCCCTGTCCACAAAGACCGTTTCGGAGTCGACTCGCCTGGCTGTGATCTGGCAGAAGCCATGCAAAAGCGATCCTGGCGTATTTATTGGTACAGAGTCTGGCCAGACAGCGACAGTCCCGCAGGTAAGAACTAATGAAGACCAGTATTGCTGATTCAAGTGGTGCCTGGGGCAGAGGTAGCGGCGTTGTATGATGGATCATGGGTTGCCTGGCAATTCATGCTTCCTTCACAACCTGCGAATTCACTATAGCTTCAAGCTATATACAGTGACTCATCTATATTCCTATATCAGGGCAACATGTGAGGGTGGCTGCAGGCTGGTTACACTACGCCTGTCAATTCACAAGTACGAAAGTTATATTCACTAACGATATCAAGGCGGCAGTAACTATCAGCCATATCGCCAGTGAAGCTGTGAATATCTTGTTACACCGAACGCCCTCCCTAGCTGCTAGCGTACGAGTTTTCAGTTATAAATAAGACGCAAGTCGCTGTGTCTGATGGGATCATGCTGTTCTGTCTTCAAGTCTGGACACATACTCTGATATTTTGACACGTTCTATTTTGACCACCTACTTTTACTCTTTTACCTTACACCACCAAGTTTTCAAGATGTTCGATGGGAACCGAAAGGCCGCTTCGATGAGAATCGCCGCTGAGAAGAGAATGGCAGATAGGGACAGAAGTCTGGACAGGCTACTTATGAGTGACGTGTGGGCCACCAGCAATGATGCTGCCATGCAGGGCCAGTCCCCAAACACCATCTACAACAGTCCCGCCAGGAGTCCCACCCAAGCTGCGATGAGTCCAGCCATGGAGGACCGTCTGGAAAAACGGAAGCTCTTGTGCAAAGCACACAACGACACCCGTCCACGCAATCATTTCGAGACCCTCCTCGTGGACAGGACCAGCGAGTGCCCTTTGACCGGCAAGCAGATGAGTCCAAAAGCAGCCTGCGCCGCCATCAAGGAGCAATGGAGAAGGGAAGGCATATGGGATCCCAAGTGGGACGACCACGGTATCCCTTTCGGTCCTTGGACGCCATTCCAGGGACGAGATGCCGGATTCGTGTGCGAGGGGGCCATGTTTGATCGTGGTGCAGACCCAACTCGGCCATGCAAGCGGTTCCAAACGCATGTGCAAATGGTGCGGGACAGCATTGGAGACAGGAGTCCGGTTACGGCTCGGAGCGCGGTCATCACGCGTGTGCGCATGGCGTGGAAGTACTGGAATATCTGGAATCGGAACTGGGGAGCCATGCCTGGACCGCGGGCCAGATGGAACCACGAGATTCCACTGGAGGAGTGGCTGAAGGATGAGATGGGTGATCAGTACGTCTATGATGCTGATACTGCTAAGGAACAGTGCGGTGCTGAGGATCCTGTACCGGCATGGCTCCCATTGCTCCAGAGAGAAGGGGCCTTATCTTTGCCTTCTCTGCCGTTCCGTGATAGTGATTCCACGGGCGAGCCTCTATTTGGTATGGGCAGAATCAGCAGCACCGTCGGACCTTGCATGAAACGACCTCCGTTCGGCATGCGACAAGGTCGGTCCATTTTCGGAAGCCCGGACAGCCCATATCAGTTCAATCGGATGCGTCACCCACTGCAGGATGGCTGGCCCCTGTTCCAATGCTGTCTGACCACTTCCCTGGACGTGCCTTCAACACACGGAGCAGGACGCAAACGGTTGACTATTTTGGCATGCAATCACGGCGATTACGGTGCTGCATCCCATGCTGGAATGTACAATCCCCCCTGGCCAGAATTCAACCAAAGACGCCCACCCAGCACAACTGGGGATGTCTATGCCATGGAGGCTCAGCGGGCACTCGGTCTGGACCACATGGCTCAAAGCGCGAACCAGAATAGGCTAGCCATGGAACATCACAGGCAGAAAATGAATGCCGCTCGCCGGGCAGGCCCTTGGCAAACAGCAAGCCATATTGCACGTCAAATGGGAGTGGACACCCCTCTCACTGGCCAGGCCGAAGACCCTAACATCCAGCCACTCCTGATGGACAGCAGAAGCCCAAATACCGTCCAACACAGCGATCCAACACCAAGCCCCAGACACGAAGGTGTCGCAAGACCTGACCGGATCGACGCGGCCTCTGAGCGTCAGTCCGCACACGATAGGCACGAGCTCCATAGACTGGACCCTCGTTTGCCGTATCTCCGTGAGATACTAGCTCGACACAAAGCTACTAAGAAGGAGATTCTTCCACACGAAACATCGAGTGATGGTATACGTCGAATGGGCCCCGACCCAGCATGTCGCGACTGCCAGACCGAAAGCCCGAACAGGACCCAGCCAGCCAGAATTGACACCACACGCCCAATGACGACCAACCACAGGGATTCAGCATATGACCCAAGGCTCGAAAGTCACAGGAACACCGACAGGCGTCATGGAAATGGTCGGGATGATGTCCTTCGATTGCCCCCTCGCACACGACATGCTTATAGCTACCCCAGAGGCCTGGACAGGGTCAAGCCAGCCCCGGCCACCACAAGCCGAGGTCCAGTTTGTCCCTGGGATTTGCCCTCGAACAGCAGGAAGAGAAGACGTGACGAGCCTGTCAGGTCTGGCAGGAGTGACAGGAGTGACGGGAGTGACGGGAGCGACAGGACCTACCGGACTGACAGATCCGACGAGACCCGCAAGGCAGGAAAGACTTGCAGGCGCAGGAGCCCTTCTAGGCACCGATTTTGCAGGGAAGCTGTACATCGCATGCAAGATTTAATCGACTATTTTGCCGAAGACATGGACCGGGCTCAGCGCGCCGCAGTGCGCAGCGCAACCGCGGACAACGCAACCGTGACTACGGTGCGGATCGGAGGAGGCCCAGCTACCGTCCACATTGGAGGGGAAATCGACCAGAGAACTGCCAAGTCGATCAATCTGGCCCGTGAGGGAATCGCGTTGACTTGGTCGCCAAATGCCCAAGTCCCGGGTAGTCTGAATATGCGTATCACGGTATCCCCTCCCCAGGGTACTGATGGGCAGCAGGGTGCCACTGAGAAGGCTACTACGAACGCTGGTACTGATGAGGCTGGTACTACTCATGAGGGCACCACTGATGAGGACACGACTGACGAGGATACCACTGATGAGGATCTTGTTACTGATGATATGGATACCACCGGTGGACCGACGGAGGATTGGGATATGGTCCCGGGAACCGATGCATGATTATCGGCAGTGGATGTCTGCTACTGCGAATCCTCGGACCCCAAAACGGAAAAGAAAGAAAAGACGAAAAGGAAAGGAAAGAAGAGGACAGAAAAACCTTGTCACAAATATCCTCAATTCAAAACTTAACTCAATGGAAAACGTTGCCTAACATATCGAGCCGGTGATCAATAATGCTTCTGTGGACCGTAGCATATCTAGTCGTAGGCAAACAGGGGCCGTCATTTATAACTACGTTGATGGAAAAGGACAAAAGAAAAGGCATTTACTGAATATTCGTCTTGTTTAATTGCTGTTGGATTTTCGAACTATTGAAGGTGTGTTCCTATTCATACATGGCTGGGCCGGAATGCCTCTACACCATTGCCAGCACAGCATACACTGGATATCGCGACAGAGGTAAAAGCTTATCTCAACGAGTCAAAAAACACGACTGGTTGGCCAGCGAACGCAGCATGCCACTTTCTATAACTAATCCTGGCGTATCCTAGCGCTTGGGGAACAAGATCCGGTGCAAGGCTGCAATAAGCCCCAGCAAGCCCCATCCAGTATCGGATAACTTTGTCCTCCATCATGCCCCATTTCCCTACCCGGAGACGAGTACCAGGGACCCGGGGGAGCTGGCTGCCGGTAACAAAAAGCCGAGTGATTCTAGGGTCTTCAAGAGGAGGCTCTCTTCCTGAAACCGTTAGAGGTGATGCAGTGCCTGGGCCTTGCGGTACAGGGTCTTCTCCGAGAGTCCAGACTCCGGCAGGCCATGGGCCGCGTCGAACTGGTGAGTCTTCAGGAAACAGAACGCACGATTCTGCCTTATTACTATGAGTTCGGCAATTGATGGAGATGAGTTCCGCACCTGGGAGTAACTATGGCTAATCTTTACTCAGCCTATATAAACAGGCCTAGGATATCTTACAAATCGATAGCCAGGTAGTACTTTCCGGGGACGAATTTCTTATTTCCTGCAAGTTTCCAGTCGTTGGCGGGAGACCCGGTATCCATGCAGGACGATGGTGGTATAGGCAGGAATACAATGTCGGAAACATGATCAACGCGACTAGGGTACTCCCCATCAGGCATTGCCTTCAAGTATGGTTCTTTTATAATCATAACCGTTCCTTCAGCAAGTCGGCCGTCTGTGGTAATCTCTGCCTCCCGATTGTGGAGTTCCACCTGAGCAACATCCCTATATTTATCGTCTGCAATGACGTGACCGACATCGTCGGCTGTGGACGAGTGACAGGTCTGAGCATCATGTAAAGGGCACGGTGGTGAGTTTCCAGAGCAAGATCTTTGAACATACATCTCTTCAGTGTATCAAATGCGCAGATAGACGGGGCATAGGCTGGTGGTAAGATTGAAGTACATTGAAATTTGGAATGAATAGGGTTGGTAGGGGGCATTGCCTGTTGGGACATGAGCTGCATTATGGTCATGTCGCGCGAGGGTCCCATTTCCGGATGCTGAGCCTGTCGAGGTTCAGCAGCTTGGAGCTTGAGGTCATACTCGTTCAGAAACCTGACATAGGCGGACTCAGTGAAGCCGTGATGGGCGTCCATTGTGCTGGTTGATGGTGACCGGAACTTGCTTGGGAATTGGATATGGGAAAAAGTGGACGATTGCCAACAAAGAAGGAAGATGCCTGTTGCGTGCCAGTTTTGTATTAATCCAAAGCAGCGTCTTTAATACCGGATGCGTGCGCGCGGTGAATACGCCCGCTCGCTCGTCTGTGTTGAGGCATCCAGCTACCAACACATCCTATCGGATGAAAGCAACGCCCACTGGGCGGGCCTTCCTTGTCACAAGAAAGCGAGTGATCCAAGACGGGAACTCGATTGGCTGGCTTGTGTTGCTGGCATTCACTTGCTCTCATTTACTGAATGTGGTTGCTCCACAGTTCGCTGCAGCTCTGGGTGAGACGGATCCACGAGACTGTGATAAAAAACAGCATAAGGTATGAGTCAAGTGGGTATTAGTCTGCGTTAATCAGCTCCTCCCCTGGTTCGCTTTCGGATACTTAAGACCCTCGACGCTTGCGCCATTGAAGAATATTCCATCAGGGATGGAGCCAAACCAGGAATTCTCGTATCATCTGGGACATCTCCGCCAACCCAGAAGATCGGCAACGTTGTATTAAGTCCCGAAGCCCCTCTCCCCATTCAGCCTCGATGTGTTCTGACTCAAGGAGCAGTCTGGCAATCTCGTGAAATTCGCCGCAGTTCTGCTGGCGGCAAAGAGCAACGACCAGCCTCAAAACATGTATCCCCTTGCTAGTTTTAACATCGAGAAACTGAGTGGATGAGCATAGCATCGCCACCATTCCGGGTTGGGCACAGCGTATTGCTCGCTCCAAAGCCGTGCGGCCTTCATCGTCTCGTGTATTAGGGTCCACTGTGTCCGATTCCAGAAGCATTGACATCATCTTCGCCGCCACCTCGTCTCCAACTGTCGCGCACCACGAGAGCGCTGTACGTCCGTTGGAATCAGTAGCGTCATGCTCACATGTCGGATCTTTGAATAGCAGGTTAAATATCCCCATATAACCCGTTTTCACGGAGTATGTGAGCATGGGGGTACCGTCCGGGAAGCGTGCCATGGGATCAGCCCCAGCAGCAAGAAGGATCTGGACATATCCCTTCCGTGACTCGTGGACAGCTAAAGTAAGTGGTGTAATATATGAGTGATCTTTGTGTTCCATATCCACTTCGCATGTCCCTGTTAAGAATTGAATGATATCCTCGTTGAATGGTGCCAGGACGGCATAGTGCAATGGTGTTCTACCAGAATTGTCGGGCGTATTTGGGTTTGCCTGGGCCTCGTGCAGTACTTTCATGACAGCTAGTCGGCCAGTGTGGTTGCTTCGGCCTTGAGCCGCAAGGGAAAAGGGAGTATGTCCCAGCACGTTTGTTTCATCCACAGTGTGGCTTCCGTGTTGAATGGCGACTCTTGCCACCCGGTCAAATCCTCTCTCGGCGGCATATTCCAAAATGGTCTTCTCACTAAGAGGCCAGCGTTCAACTAATTGCTGGAAGAGGGAATGGCTATTTTGTCTGTCCCCTATCACGACGCTAGTATTTGTCACTGTATCGTTTTGACCAGTATTAAGGAATAGCCCAATGTCTGGAGCAAATTCTACAAGAAGTTCCAATACAGCCTCTGATGAAGCGTAGTAGAGAGTGCTGGCGTGTGCTTCTCTAGATCTGGCGTACATCGTGTCGTATCCTGCCCGCTTGTATTCACCCGTCTCTAGCATCTTCCGCAGTAGGGCCGTGTCTCCAAACTCCGAAAGGTACGAGAGTAAATTGCGTGAGGATTTGAACAGTTCATCTAGTCTCATTTTTCCAAGGGTTCCAATGGATCGCTGCTGCGCTGAATCTGGATGCGTGTCTCCGGGCGTATTAATACCCAATAACGCCCTCGCAGCCGCCTTCTTACCGGCATATAATGCCGCAAGTAGTGGGTATCTGAATCGGCCGCCACCCAGTGCCGGATGACGAGATCTCTCAGGATGGATCCCGATCAGGGCCTCTGCTCCTTGTTCCGAAAGAATATACAGGAAGTGTGTTTCACGGGTATACCGATGATTGGAATGCTTTTGAAAGGTGTTGTAGAGAGGAATCCATTTGTCCAGAACTAAGTTCTCAAGGAACGACGCTTGCGAAACTCCGAGACTCTGTGCGGTGTTGGCATGGTGCATAATGTGGTTCGCTGCGTATTCTACAAAGGGAAACTTGCTTAAGATTGTCTGGGTCTGGTGTTCATCAAATGCAGGAAGCGCGTAATCGGCACGACTGACGTGGGATTTCAGGTTAGCTCCAAGTTGTATGAGGCAGACTCTGGTGAACTTGGCATGGCCCTCTCCTTCGATGTTGTTTTCTCCGTTTGATAGCTTCTGCATTCCGCCTTCTTTGAGGAGAAAGTCTCGCACCGACTCGTGGATGAACTGGACGGTTGGTGCCTTGGACTTTGTGATCTCAGCTAATCCCTTCGACACGTCCAGGATGAACTTTCTTAGAACTTCCGCTGTCACTTCTGCTTCGTTGAAAGGTTGTTGAAGCTGGTCTTCCGATCCGGTGGGAACCACAACCTGCAACTCCTGGGGACTGAGGGGTCGCTTGGCAAACAAGATAAACTGGATACAAAGGACCATCTCATCTATATCTTTGCAATCCCTGGTTAGGATATCAAAGAACAATTCATGCAAACCGGCGGGGATTTCGTCAAGCCTTCGTCTCAATGTCTTGGTGCGACCTCGATCATGTTCTTTGTTCAGAATGGGCACAACCAAGGCGACCCAGAGAAAGATACCCGAGGATTTCCTCAGTATTTCAGATTTGATCTCATCAGCCTGAGGCGTATTCTCGATCTTGAGCTGGGAATCAATATAAAGGCGTATATCCTCTCCGTGATCGCTCTCTTTCTCCAAGACAAGCTGGAGCCCTGTTTTGATGCTGATCTCGGGATAATGGCGGCTGGAAAAACAAACTAGAAGCTGCCCTGACTGCTCACGGGCACCGAGCTCCTCAAATAGAGATACCATGTCGCGGACATCATCCTCAGGGCATTCATCCAATGCGTCGACGTAGCAAACGACACGACGGTGTCGAAGGCGAGCGACAACCAGTGTAAATATCTCTTTGAGCATTTCTGGTTGCCAACCACTGTTCTTGATAGCGTCAAGGCCGTTAGTACCGCAATTATCGAGGCACGACATGAGATCTGGTAACTTGGACATCAGACTGAAGAGAAGCGAGCGATATAGGCCGTTTGTTGACTTTTCTAGAGCATCGCCTCGCGCGTTGAAGAAGAATGATATCACGATGGTATTCTTCATTGACCTCTTTGCTTCCTGGAAGAGAAACTTCATCATGATTGACTTCCCGGCACCTGGCTTTCCCTTGATCCAGAGAAATCCATTGTGCTTCTGCAAGCTTCCAGAGTTAAGCCACTCTTTGTACCGGTAATTTTGGAGCATCCAGCGGCACGTCTTGGTTTGCGCAGCCTTGAGAGACATTTGGCGGGCATCGATCTGATCAAAGCGGAGCATGTTTAGGAGCTGTTTTCGCTGATCATCAGACATCGTGTCTGCATATGTATTTTCCTGGACCGTTTCATAGACCATTGGCGCTGGGTCTGATCGGGCTAATACGGTAGGCGTCCAACATATCAAGAAGGCTTTGGCGCAAGATGCGGCAGTTGCGGCTGCATAGTTCTGCCATATTTTATTCTTATGGCTATCTGCATAGTCGCACACGCCTTTTATGATGACACAGGGCAGGCTGTCCCATACCCCAGCTCCTTCCATTTCAAATCCAATTACCTTCTCCGTTGCGGCGATTTTATCACGGTGTTCACCGGATTTCATTACTGTGTCAGCGGAGGCTGTAGAGCCAAAATGGACGCATGACTTGGGACACTCTGTCCTCAGGCGATTTCTCTGCAGTAGAGCACCCATGCATCCGAGCTTTCTGCAGCTGAGCTCCAGTGCCTTCTCGCAAACAGGGTCACTGCTGTAATCGCAATCCACACAGAGGCAGGAGGCGTCAGGATGCTGGTGATAGTGTTTATGGCGATAATCGGCGGGGAATAATTGATCTTGCGACGTGCCTGGATACTGCCATCTGCCGTCTTGCTGACTTTGGAGGCGCTGCTGGTATTTCCAAGTCTGCTCTTGCAGCTCGTCGTGCATTTTTCGGGTCTTCAGCCCGGAGAGGAAGCTTCTGATCGTTCGATTTGGGCCACCGAGAGTCTCCTTAACAACTCGATTTTGCCTGAATCCATCGGGATACTGCTTGCCAAAGTCGTATTCCACGACTTTATCGCTGACAATAACGTCTCCCAGGATAACTTCAGTGTGTTCAGATGGAAATGGAACTCCGCCGCAGATACCTACCAGGAGGCCCAGATTGACTCCTGGAAAGCTCACTCGTAGGTTCGAGGCAACACTTGCTGCGCTGGCTTTTCCCATTTCAGGAAGGCACGTTAGCACAACATTATGCGGCCCAATCCGGCCTGTCCGGTACCAGTTCGGATCGCCTGGTTGCTTCCCGTACGCGGAGACACCGAATCCATCAAAAGCCTCGTCAAACAAGGCCTCGACGGCGTCAAACTCCAATGCCAAGGCACAAATAATCGCGGTTTCGAATTCGTCGCGAGATCGAGGGCGCATCTTTACTCGGCTTGTATTGGAACCTAATGAGCACACTCACATCGACGGTCAGCGCACCAAGGTCCTGATTCAAGAACCACTCCTTGTGCATCACCAGGCGGGGATATTGGCAGCCTGGCGATTGATGAAGTTGAGACGAAGTGGGAGTGAGGCTCATCAGTTCAGCCTTGCTGCGCCGCATGGATTCACGTGTTGTTGACAGCTGAGTCATCCCACCACAACAATCGTCCAGATTAGGAAGCACAAGCCTATTGAAGACCATCGTTGGAATCGTGAGCTTGGGAGATAAATAAACGATTAGAGCGCAATTTACTTTGTATGCGGGTGGGTCTATTGCTTGTTTGAGTATCCACAGTATATATCACGCCGATCCTCCGGCCGGTCAGTCTATTTCCTGGGTACTGAGAAATATATATTTCACAGGTTTGCGGATAGGAATAACCATTACACGTGCAGGGGCCTGTTCTCTGCTATCTCAACTTTGCTCAAAATCAGCCGGGTTATCCTTAAGCTCTCCTTGTCCATCGATATACTTCTAAATAATCTGTTTATGACCTGAGTATCTACCGGAGGATTTTATATACTACCAAGCTGCCACGACGATTTGATAATCCTCAGTCTAACCTGTAACAACACCAGACTACAAGGCATCAGCCAAATCTATATGGCAAGTTCCATTGGCCCATCGTCGCTAGTGCTGATATTGAAATTGGCCAGGCCCACCGGGCCCAGGCACAGCTCCACAGTTCGCTGCGGCTCCGGTCAAGCTCCTTTCCAGATTTCCGCTGTTGATCTTTTTTTCTGTTTCTCTCTTCTCACTTCCAACCAGCAAGATGAAGTTGACTCCAGCTTTCGCTGTTTTGCCATTCGCCCTGGTTGCTTCCGCAAGACAACAGGCCAACTACATCGGCTGCTTCACCAGCTCGGGCTCGCTCGAAAACCAGGGTTCTTACACGTTCCAGACTGTGGGCTACTGCATTGATCTTTGCAACGGTGGAGATTTCAAGTACGCCGCGCTCCAAAAGAACAACTGCCTTTGCGGCAACACCGTCCCAGAACAGGCCGATATGACCGACGACGGCGAATGCAGCTCCGCGTGCCCTGGCTTCGCCAACGACAACTGTGAGTCACTTCCTCCTGCATCTCGGCTTTTCTAATGATATTGTACAGGCGGCGGTCGTGATGCGTGGTCGGTGTACTTTGGAGTCAATGGATCGAAGCCGGACTGGTTGTCGAGTAGTTCTAGTGCTGTGACAAGCACTTCTACTGAATCTACCTCCACAACCTCTACAACCTCGACTGCTACTTCGGCCTCTACTTCTACCTCCTCGGAGTCTGCTAACTCGTCTTTTGGCTCTGCTTCCTCGTCCGTGAATGAATCAAAGGGTTCCGCATCGTCGACCTCCAGCATGGAGCCAACATCCACCCCCAACAGCGCGAGTCGCCGCTTGAGCTTCATGTTCTAATCTGCCTAAACTCGCTAGTTATTGCACTCAAGGCATTACCGAAAACGGGGAGGATCTGCGATGCAAGGATGGTGGTCTCTGAATATAGCATCAGCAAGTAATATAAGCTATTAGATACCATCCTAAACAGGCCCAAATAAATAGACCATTTATCTAGTTATATTAATTGGTTAACTTGAACCAAAACACCTGCCAGCCTCTTGCACGACCTACGCTTCCTCCTTACCCTGGCCAATGGCGTTAATCTGCACGTCAGTAACATGCTTGTCGAACTTTCGCAGATTAACTCTCTTCTCAAATCTACCTTTGTCAGCCCAGTCAAATCCAAATACCATAAACTGAACTCACAACTCATCAATCTCAGCCGGCGTCCGCCTCGTGACTTCAGGTAAGATAAACCAAGCAACAACAACCGAAATCGCACCGGTGGCCGCGAAACTAACGGCATCAGTACCTATTCACCCGCCCAGCGTGTTCTGATGGGTCAACATACAAAAATCCAGTTTTAACACCCCATTTCGTCGCACCCTCGTTTATCATTAGTGGCGTGCAGAAGCTGAACATGATGGCTACCATGTTTGACGAGGCAAGTGACCATCCGGCGGTTTGGGCGCGCAATCGCTGTGACGGTATCTCGGCGGCGTAGGCGTATCCGATTGCAGAGGCTCCGGTTGTGGAGAATGTTGCGAGGCAGGCGAAGAATATCTATTTACATTAGTTTCAAGGTTAGAGGCTTAATAGAGTGGGTGGATCGTACTAGAAGGGAACTCAATGATGGCGTCGTATAGTCGAAGCATCCGACTATCCCAAGAGCCAGGACGGAGAGAACGGTCACGGCGTAGGGATATACGGTCAGCGGTCGACGACCGAGACGATCTGTGAGGG
The DNA here is from genome assembly GCA_023625155.1 of Aspergillus sp. B3601. NCBI lineage: Eukaryota > Fungi > Ascomycota > Eurotiomycetes > Eurotiales > Aspergillaceae > Aspergillus > Aspergillus sp. B3601. Next base: position 182,582 of record JAMAAV010000003.1, on the reverse strand, counting down.
TACAGGTGATAATCATAGAAATTATCTGGACGCAGGATAGAATAAGCGTAACGAGGAACGGATCCTCGCTTCCGGCGTATTGAACTATCGAAATCAGAGTTGCACTCAATGGGAACTGGGGTTGTCATACAGAAATAAGTAGCATAGGTATTGAACACTGACAACCCAACAAACTGCTGCGTTATCTTGGGCCAACCGGCGATTATAAACCGGAGGAGGTTTCGGCCCTGGAAAACAGCCCACATTCCTTGCTGTTCATCGCGCTGGGCCTGTTGACGCTCTTCTGTGATTGTTGCTGTCATAATGCCCTACTGCCGTTAGCACACTCCAAAGTGAATACAGGTTGGACACACAAGTTGTTCTTGGACATCGTAGCCCTCGACTGTACCATTGCACAGATGAAGGACTTTCATCGCCTTCTCGTGCCGGTCCTTTCCAACTAGCCACCACGGGGATTCAGGGACGGCGACGAAGATGATCCCGGAGAGACCAACCATTGCCCACTGCAGCATATCAATAACACCCCTCGTATGGGTTTATAGTAGAATGACCGACCTGGGTGTAAATGGGTGTCCGGAAATTATACGGATCAGAGGCATTCAAGCGATTCAAGGCGACGGAGGCAAATAACTGGCCGATAACAAACCAGCTGTGAGGACACGATGTTAGTGCCCGAGAAACATGCAAGGGAGGCGACGTACAAGCTATACGCGTTGATGAGAAAGCCACGAAGCTGCGTGGGTGAAATCTCGGATAGGTACAGGGGCATCGTCGACTGCAGCATGCCAACGCCCATGCCGGAGAACAGTTTCGCAACGAGCCAGTGGTCCCAGTGTGTCGCGAAGGACTCGATGAAGACGCTCTGATCGAATAACCGTTAGATGTGATGGCCAAAAAGAAGGGACAGGGTGGCATACAATAACAAAAGTGAGGAAGATGATGTATAGCGCAATCTTTCGTCCATATCCGTCTGTTGCATACTGCAGAAGCTGTATCCCTGTCAGCACTGGTGATATCAGGAATAAGTGGAGAGTACAATTTGCCCAACAGTCTGCCCAGCAGACTGAATCCCACCCCATGCGGAGATGTATTTGCCGTCGATGATGGACGTTTCCGGGTTTGCCATTTGCTGGATAAAGCCCTTATTCGACACAACACCGCCGTTCAGGTTAATCTCTGCACCAGTTAGCGATGGCTTTCGTGTTTGTGGTACTCGTACGGTATCCATCCAGCGACGCGCTGAACGCAGCAGTCATCGCGATCATGGTCACGACTTTGTACCGTCGCAAACTCTCCCAGATGCTCAGATTGTCGAGGGTAGATCGCATCACCGGCTGCCCCTTTGTAGGTGCATTCTCCTCGATGGTTTGGTCTTCCACCCGCTCGGTCTCTACCTTTTCCTCCATGGTGTTCTTTGCCGGTGGTGAGGAAGAGCGAAGAAAATTACAAAGTCCCTATTTCCAAGACTTGGGAATATCATTCACGTACCCCGCATTTGGATTTATAGCACGGGGAAGAGGACGAGATACCTCGGCCGCCGAACTGGCCTAGCAAACAGAACACCCATAGCCCCGCGTGGCATGTCGGCTATTGAGAAAGTCCAGACTTCAGTCGCCGCATATTAAGCATGGTCTGATCATTAATATATTATACTCCTCAAAAGGCAGAAGAGTGAGAGCCACTGGGGTGCCACCGGAGCTATCTCGCAGCACTTCGAGGCTAATATCAAAACTTCAACCACCAATCGGTTAATTCCAGCCAAGTCGCTTGCACGTCACAAGCTTCCAACTGGCTTGAAGGGGCAACCCCTCACAGATCTTGCAGGGATGTGACGGTAATTCGCTGTCTGATACACCGAGCCGGCAAATGCTTCCACACTCACTCTCTGGGCGTTTGCGGAGTTCCCCATGGGGTTCGGCGATCGCCTCATAAGAAGCACCAGGGGAGAGTAGCGAGATATATAGGCTCTATATCCATTGGTAGAGTACATTGCTTCTGGATAACAAAATGATATCTCAACTTAGCGCTGCCTGGCTCTTAAGCCATACTATCTCCGGTGCTCTCGGGCTGTCGGTCAGCGTGCCTGCGACCCCACCGGAAAATGCCAGCAACCAGCTCTCCGTTGCCCCAGTTGGTGTTTCGTAAGTTCACTGCTACCTCTAAAAGGCAGATGTTAACAATCCAGCCTGGAGTTCTTTACTTTCCCCGGGTACATGAACGATGTCGCGGCGACGACAACCTGTCTCGAGAACCTGAAAGACTTGACTGGGACATGGCCGCCCATGAGAATTGGCGGGACTACCCAGTATGTCCTTCGGACTGGAAATGAATTCAAAATCTAATTTGTCAGAGATCGAGCTACCTATGATGCCTCCTCTCCCAATGCTGTTACCTACTCCGTCGATGATCCCGCTGATGCCCCGGAGACCCTGACTTTCGGTCCATCGTTTATATCCCTGGCTTCGGAGTACGCTGGCAGTGTTGTGTTAGGACTTAACCGCCGATTGAATAATATCGAGAACACTATTGGCGCTGCGAGTCTCGCGGTGAGTGAGATGGGGAATTTAAATGCCATCGAGCTGGGAAATGAGCCAAACTGTGGGTTCTGTCCATCATATGAAGACGTTAATTGACATATCTGGTAGTCTTCGGTGACAGTGACCCCATTGCGAACGGTGCCTCCTGGACCGCAGCAGCAGACTATGCCTCCCAAGTTGAATGGCAAGACGCAGTCTGTGGGAACCTTTCCGCCACGGAATTGATATCGGCTGGTGTATATTTCGGCACATCGCCTATGAGTATTCAAGACCTGATCCAGCAGGAAGGGGATGCAAACAGCTACGTGAAGGACTACTGCTCTCATAATTATCCCCAGTCATCGCCGAATTACGACCTGGCGGCATTGATGAGCCATAGTGGGATTGCGTCCCAAATTGCGCCTTTTGCTGCTGAGGTTTCTGCGGCCGCTGCAGCTGGAAAGCCGCATGTTTTTGGGGAGACGAACTCCGGTACGCGTAGCCCCAATGCCGTGATACACTCTTGTCTAACAGATACCGGTGCAGCCACGCAAGGAGGCGGTGGTATCAGTCCGACATTCGGCGCGGCACTGTGGATTGTGGACTATGTGATGCAGCTGGTCACCATGGGCACCGAGGTACGAATACCACCGGACCACGGCCAAACGTTGCCAGTACTGATACTTTTCTAGGCAATCTACTTCCACCAGGGAACGATCGGAAACTGCCAGTACTGCTGGTGGGGACGCTACACCACCGGAGCGCCATATTACGGGGCATACTTCGCAACGATGGCACTGGCCAACGCGGATAAGATCGCGCCGTTGGATGACCAGTCTACTGCGTATGCTGCATACGCGATCTACGAGGATGGCAGTCCGGTCCGTGTGCTACTGTATAATTCGGACTACTACACCACCGGTACGCGACCTTCAGAGACCTTCACGCTATCCGGCTTGGCTTCATCTACTGTTACTGCGAAACGGCTGACTGCGGCGTATGCTACCTCCCGAGTGGATGAGGGCGAGAGTCCGACCGTTGCAGGACAGACGTTTGGGAATGGGGATTGTACTATCCAGGGATCGGAGAGTGTTGAGACGGCGACGGTTTCTGGAGGAGAGGCTACTTTTACTCTGGGTGCTTCTGAAGCGCTGTTAGTCTATTTGTAGACTGTCAAATCAAATACTGTCTAGTGCTCTCGTGTATTGTGGTGAGACGTTTGTGGTGCATACTGTTGTTGTCCATGGACCATAGATGCAGAAATATATACATTTCCCAGAAAATATGATTAAGCATAACGGTGCATGTTGTTGCTAGATTAGGATGGCGAACCTTCTGATTTCCTTTACAAACCGTTACAGAATCTTCAATCAGAATACTGGTTGAAAACTTTAGAAACAACGCCCCCAGCGGCAAAGAGTCGGGGTAAAGCACGCCGAATATAACCGAGGGGGAGATATAAACCGCAGCACCACCAAGAAGGGTCCGACGATCCAGTTTCACAGTGAAGATGCTCAGAGTAACCACCAACGAACAAAAGGTAGCCTCTCTCACTCGCCACCTTCAGGTACTAACCGAGCTAGACAATCAACGAACTCCAGGCCAACTGGGTCTGGGTGCCCAAATGGGTTGATTCGTCCTCGTTGAACACGGCCGGTCGGCTTGTCCGTTTCAAGCGACAGATCTCACTCTCTACTCGACCTATGCGAGCGCTGCTTCATTTCTCAGCGGATACACGATATAAACTGGTTGTTAATGGAGAGCGCGTGGCTGTTGGACCGACCCGGGGAAGTCCGTGGATCTGGTACTACGATACCCTCGATATTGCTCCGTATCTGCGAGAAGGCAACAATAATATCCAGTTCGATGTAATTCGCTATTTTGCAGCTGTCCGGGGTGCAATGCCCTTTCAGCGGACGGCATTCCCGGGCTTGACAGTTATCGGGCGTATTGAGACTGGGAGTGAGGTTGTCGAGATCAACACCACGAACAGCGAGTGGGAGGCGCAGATAGACGAGAGTATTCAGTTTCCAATGGGGTTGGTGGATGACCCATTTCTGCATGTATGTATTCATCCATTCTTTACTCCGTGATACTAACCATGCAGATCAATGAGCGCATCTTTCCAACCGCCCAGTCTCTGCCTGTAACTCCGGTAGTATACGGCATCAAGACTCTAAACGGAGAACTGGCACCGTGGAGACTGCGACCACGGCCTATTCCTATGTACGAGGAGAGCAAAGTTGGTGTTCATACAGTTCGTGCTTCTCAGAGTACACTCTCTGCAGAAGAGTGGACAGCCGGCCTGAGAGATCAGAAAGCGATACTTCTTCCTGAGAATTCATCGCATACACTCGAACTGCAGGCAGATGTGCATTCCACGGCATGCCTTCGGTGGACATTCGAAGCAACAAAACCGTCATCTGTCTGTCTAAAGGTTACGTATTCTGAAGGGTATGAACTGGGCCCTCGAGCATATCCATTCTTCCGTACAAAGGCTGACCGACTGGATGCTACAAATGGACATCTTATCGGCCCATTCGACGATGTGCACTTGGAAGTGTCCGACTCGAAGCCACTTATATACGAACCATTCTGGTTTCGCACATTCCGGTTACTGCGACTGGAGATAACAGTTGGATCTGAGCCAGTGGCCCTTGCCGGGTTTGAAGCGACACAGGTCAATTACCCTCTAACAGTAAAAGCTAGTTGGGATAACCCAGGAGACCCTGATACTGGTGCCATCTGGGATGTCTCGGTCCGCACACTGCGCAACTGCATGTTCGATGGATACTCCGACTGTCCATTCTACGAGCAACTTCAGTATGCCCCTTCATTTCCCATACTCTACATTTCTAATAAGATAGGTACTCCGGTGACTCCCGCTCCGTCGGCCTCTTCCACTACCTCCTCTCCGGCGACGACCGGCTCATGCGCCAAGCAATCACCAACTACGCAGCGTCAATTACATTCGAAGGCCTCACGCAGTCACGGTTCCCATCGCATGTTCCGCAAGTTATCGCGGGATTCTCCCTCTACTGGATCCTGCAGGTATGCGACCACCATCTATATTTCGGGGATACGGGATTCACCCGCTTGCTTCTTCCCCGTGTTGATGGTGTTCTTGAATTCTTCAACTCGCATATTGACGACCTCGGTCTTGTGAGTGGTTTTCCTGAGGATGTGTGGCAGTACGTCGACTGGGTGACGACCTGGGGCGCGACGGATGAGCATCCAGACAAGGGCGTGCCCACATCCGGGAGGAAGTCCAATCGGCACACGTACTTCAGCTTGCTGTATGCGTTCGTTCTACAGAAAGCGGCGAAGTTAGTCCGCGATGTAGGACGGCCGGGGTACGCAGAGGAATACGAGTCTCGCGCGGTGTCTGTACAGGAAGCTGTTAGGAGACACTGCTACGATGGACGGTTCTTCACGGACTCAACGGCCGATATCGCGGGTGCAGATGCATACTCACAGCACTGTCAAGTATTCGCCATCATCTCAGGGACTGCACCCATAGAAGACCGTGCCCGGCTACTGAAGGAGTCTTTTGCGGACCCCCGGTTCTCCAAGTGCTCATATATGATGCGCTTCTACGCACTCCGTGCATTCAGTACAGCTGGGGATGAAGTATACGAGGGGTTCTGGGATCCGGCATTTCAGCCATATAGGAAGATGCTTGCCCAGAACCTGTCGACGTGGGAAGAGGACGATGTGCGCCAGCGTTCGGATTGTCATGCCTGGGGGAGCGTTCCTATCTATGAATACTGTGTGGAAGTGGCTGGTATTCAGCCCATTTCGGCTGGGTGCAAGAAGGTATTGTTTAAACCGAGGCTGGGGCTTAGTGACAAGCTGGCTGCTACGGTTGCACTGGGTGGAGATAATACTGCTAGTATTTTTTGGACTACTCGGGATACTGGGGAGAAGGACATATATCTGAGGTTTACAAAGGAAGTGGAGGTTGCCAGTCGATTGCCAGGTCGAGATCAAGTTGATAATGGTGTCACTGACAGCCTGCACCTGGTATTTCAGTGAGCAGTATTTCCATTCTGGTGCAGTAGATACAACGTCAGCCTCAACCTGCTTAGACCATAGTGTAGGTACACTGGGTCAACAATCTGAAGTCGTTGTGCTTATCCTCAATAGTACACAGCGAAACGAAGGCCTAAATAATAGGGATTATGAAGTGACAAATACATGTTTTCTTGAGGCGAACATTATGGTGTGAACTTTGGCTATGGACCTGAAAACAGTTCCCGGACAGTGGGTCGGTCCTCAGGCCTCCAGCATAACAATCTAGAAATAAACTCCACAAGTGACAGCTCGTCATACTGAATTCCGTCGGCCACAGTTCTAAAGTCGAGCTTTTGAATAAGACTGGGGAACTTGAACTCTCCTAAGAGTCTAGGTTAGCGACGTCTTGAAAGTATATGGAGAGATTACCCTTTTCGTCGAAATACTGGGAGCTTCGCTTTCCACGCTGAAGGACATCCAATGGAGGCGGTCCAAGCAATGAAATAATCCGAGCTACATGCGCCACCTCAGTCCAAGACTCAGGGTCACCTGGCTGGTCGAATGGTCCCCTCCCGAAGAATAATTCCCAGAGCTAGAGATATCAGTCAATGAACTTACTCACGGATAGGTAAAACGTACCACTGCACCCAGGTTCCATATATCTGCAGGATAACTCCACTCCATCCCAAGAGATATCTCAGGGCATTGGTACTTCGCTAGCTGTATGAGATGGCTATGCAGGTTATCACCATGAACGGCATTCCGGAAGCCCTGGATTACAGGCGCGCCCAGGTCGCTGAGTGGTATGTTCCATTTGTTGCGAGAGAGGTATATTGACCGGTCGGCGAGTTGCTTGCGAGGCGACGGGTCGATGAGCTCGGTCTCCGCAACTGAGGCAGGGATGGCTGGGTTGCGCAAGCTCATCATTATGTTGTCGGGTGTTAGATCTAATGCGTTAGTCTCGTCCGCTATAGTATTTGGTGGCATACCTGTATGGATAACACGGCATTCGTCATGTAGGTAGCGCAGTCCTTCTATTATTGCGGCAGTGATAGGCTTTAGAACGTCCAGTGGGATAGCTTTCCGTTCGAATCGGTGTTGTAGCATCCATAGTGGTTCACACAGGGGTTCGAAGACCATGCAGGCGTGGAAGCCGTGTGGACCGGGAATCGTGAAGCAGTCGAGTAGATTTGCAACCAGGCCTCTCCCTGCATGGTTAGGGTTCGCATTCAGGATGTGCTCTGTGATGGAGAGCTCGTGGTCATCCGTGCCCTGATTATCTGGGTTGGCCTTGACCTTGATAGCTACGTATTGTGGTGACCGCCATCGCCATCTAAAGAGTTAGACCGGCCATATTGCAGCAGGGGGGTCATACTGATGTAAATCTTTAGCAAGCCAGACTGTTGATGCCACCCCAGGGCCCAGTTTAGTTGCAACCTGGTACCGGCTGTTGAGCGTTTCATAGAGATGCATGGGATAGAATCTTTCCTGCCTGTAGCCAGGGGCATTTTCCTCCTCGACCAGCTTTGTCGAAGGGAGTAACCTCGCCGGAATCCTGGCTGGGACAGACGGTTTGGAGCGCAGAATCCGTCTGAGATACGCCATGTCGTTTGTTCAACGTATGATGACGCACGGAACTCAGTTGTCATACAAGATTTCCTTATTAACATGCTTTCTACAACTGCCGATTGGATAGGACTGTTTACTCCGTAAAGGGTAATGAATGGTCCGGTCCGGCCCGGTCTCGGCGCCAAGACATCCCTATCATCTCCAGCTCCAAGGCACCAACATTCTTTCTCTTTCTCTTCTTCCGCGCGCAGAATGCCGCGAATCCGGGTCGACAAATACGGTAGGCCTAGACCCAACCTTAAATACATCAGTTATTCTAACAGAATCCAGGAACATGGCTTCGCCTATTCAAAGGGCGACCGACGCGGACAGCCGCGCCCGCTTCTGCTTCTGCTTCAGCCCGCACCAATTACGGGCACAGCCGCGGGTCGCGCTCGCGGCGTGGACACGACGCAGACGAGTTCGAAGAGCAGAGTATCCTGCGTAAATTCCTCGAGAACGGGGCGACAACGATCGCCGCGCTGCTGATGCTCGGGGGCGCCGGGTACGGGTACCACGTGTTCTACAAGCAGCTGGTACTGCGGAAGATCGACAATGCGTTTTCGCCGGGGTTTTCGTCCCTGGAGCTTGCGGCGCTGGCGCAGCATGGGTATACGCTTGAAGATGGGATTGATGAGGAGTTTCTGAAGTTCCGCATTGCGAGGCCCGAGCAGGCGCTTATTGATGGGGTTGTTAGTGGGAGGGTTAAAGGGAATTATTATCTGCTCTTCGGGGAGAAGGGGACCGGGAAGAATTCGATGTTGTTGGAGAGTATGTCCAAGATTCATGGGCAGGGGATTGGGATGTTGGAGGCGCATGGGGATATTGAGGTCTTTCGACTGCGGTTGGGGAAGGCGATTGATTATGAGTATCATGAGGATTATATTGGGGGGATGTTTAGTATCCGCGGCCCGAGGGATTCAACGGCCCTGCTTGATATTGAAAGGGCGTTGAATAAGCTGGAGAAGGTTGCGCTGAACAGGAAGAAGACGAGTGATCGACCGCTGGTGCTGATTATCAGTAACTTGCACTATCTACCGGATAATACGGAGGGACAACAATTGGTTGACTTGCTCCAGCAACGTGCTGAGATGTGGGCAGCCAGTGGGCTAGTTACGCTGGTGTTTACAAGTGATCAGTACCGCACGACGGAGATGCTACGACTGCATGCGACGAGGTTGCAGGTGTTGAATATTCAGGATATACCCAAGGACATGGCAGTCGCCTCATTACGCGCCTTTCGCCAGAGCACCTTTCGCGAGAACGTCCCCCCTAGTATCCTGGATCAGGTATACAGCCTTGTCGGTGGCCGTTTGATCCATCTAGACCAAGTCGCCAGGTCAAAAGACATGCTGAAAACGTGCCGTTCAATCTGCGAGAAGGAGAAGCGGTGGCTGCTGTGTAAATGCTGGATTCTCGGGGCAGAGATGGATGACAAGGCTGAAGACCAGCAGGATTTATCGGTATGTCCCTTTGAATCTATACTACCGTGTACTAACAATACAGTCCGGCGCAATGCTCCTAGGAAAGACTTTGGTGGAGCTGGAGAAAGACCCCGATCGAACGCACTACGTCTCTGGTCTGCCGGGAATCCCACTCCACAAGGCGCAAGAACTCATGACGCGAGCGGATCTCATCAAAGGACTGGACGAGATGAACATCATTGCCATTGATGCCGATGCCATCGTACGCGCAGACTCTGTCCCCATGCAGAACGCCTTCCGGACTGTCTGCGAGGATCCCGAGTTCGAGGAGCACTTGAAGGCCACGCTGGATCGGCTGGACGAACTAGAAGGGCTTGGTAGGACGACCGAGCTGCGCTTGAAGGACTTTATGGAAGGGGAGTATGAGGTTCGGGTTCGTGGTGATGGCAAGGACACATATCTCTCTGTTGAGAAGCCGAAAAGCTAGTCGGTCGTTCATTACATTCCATGGTCTAATACTGCCAGTTATGGTTATTTGTCTATACCCCGACCTCTGCCGACCTCACATTTACCGGGCCATCTTGGTCACCAGCCTTGGACGGACCCTGCTGTAGGTGATCCTCCGACTGACTGGAGATATGGGCCCGCCGAATGGCGCCCCTGGCAATGTCTCTCTTTTCCAGATACGCGATAACTCCAATGAACGGCAGCGTCAGAGCGCCAGTAACCAAGCTGGCTATGTATCCTTTCCGATAATTTGGAGCATCAGTGACTGGATAAAATATCAGTGGCCACCACGTCACGAACGCAAAATCGAATGAATTCATGAATCCTGTTGTAATAGCCCGTAGTTGTACGTCATGGCTGGTCACATCGGCAAGCCAGCTGTACCATACAGCCTGGGGGGCATAGGTAGTCCCGAGCAGGTAGAATGCGAAGAAGTAGCCTGCTGTTGGAGGATCAGCGACCAGGATGGCAGAGCCGATAACGAAGGTCAGTCCGATGGCGATGGACACTTCCCAGCGAGAGCGTATCTTGTCTGAAATGACGGCGTAGATCACAGTCCCGACGATGCCAGTCGCATATACCGCGGTAGGATAGTTGTTCTGCTGCACCGTTGTATAGCCTTTCGAGGCCATCCAGAGGGCCATGACGTTGTTGCTCAGGCTTTGGACGCAGAGCGAATACACTGTTACATTAGCTAAGTCCTTTCAACAGACAGTTGACTTACGCATGAAGATAAAGGGTAGGAGGTAGAATTGCCAGCTCCAGAGAACGCGTTTGAACACGGTCAGGTCCCAGGAGTACTTAGTAGGCGCAGTGATGCGAGTTGCAGCATGCTCTTTTTCTTCAGCATTCAGATACCAGGCAGCCCGATGCGCCGGAAGATCAGGAATAAACACCCAGCCTGTCAAGTCAGCCTGCCATGTCCGCCACAGGAACTAGTGTGGACTTACCGAACAGTGCCACTGGGAGTGTCATGACAGAGACGATGATGAATATCCATTTCCACGCAGGCAGCCCACTCTTCCCTCCTAAACTCTGCAACAATCCAGCCTGGATCCAACCACCAGCCATCGACCCTAGATGGCCGAAAACGCAGAATACGGCGTTTCTCGTCCCTAGTTCCGACCGTTTATACCAGGAGCCGAGGATAAACAAAGCCCCAACGCTGGAAGGTTAGCACATCAACACCAAATAAAGAGTGTCTTACTATGCAATAGCCGAGAACCCTCCCTCGATGGCATTCAGGAGAATAACCTGCCAGGCCTTGGTCATCCGGAATGTGACCATCGTCAGGACACTCCAAGTAACATTTGCCGCGACAAAGACATATTTCGGTCGGACTATAGTGAGCACGCTTGTTCCGGGCATCTGAAATACGGCATAGGTGACCAGGTACGCCGTACTCATGTAGTTGTATTCCTTTCCCTGGAAGTTGAGTGCCTCCTTCATTCCACTGATATAGGCCGAGGAGTAACTGGCGCGGGTTACACCGAACAAAAACCAGATCAGCGAAAAGTACGGCAGTAACGTAAAGTCCAGTTTCGCAAGGAGGGCGCGGTCTCTGGGCTCAGCGCCCCAGAGCCAAATGGCGAGTTTCTCCCGAGTCCCCATCCTCAAAGCTGTGCAGTGCTGGGATTCAGCACTCGTGCCGAATGTTGTTTAAATACCGAGGGGCGGGGGTTGCGAAGCTTGCGCCAAAATGGCGAATATCTCCGATAAGCCAGCCTCCACACGCTGGTTGTGATTTAGTTCCTGATGGTGTGATTGGGCTTGATTGCGAGCTGACTCGCAGTTCTTAGGATCAACAGAATAATCTGCAGTGCCTGCTTCGGTTACCTGCAATGTCTTAAGTACAGATGTATAGAGCCTTGAAGGCGTCGCTTCGTAGTATCTCTAGAGACTGGTAACACGGCCAGGCTGGTGTAGTGCACTTCCCATATAGGGCATGATCAGACATCGCAATTATGACCACCAGGTTTAGAAGGAACGAATCACGGGAAATAGAAGGGATCAATATACAGATAAAGGCAAAGGAAAAACGGATGATATCTTGTGATTTACAATAGGTTTTCAGTCATTTGTCATGATGATACTCCCTGCCGGGAAATGCCCTTCCAGTGCCAGCATCGTCATTCGTTATGACTCCGAAGGGTCTATAGACCGTCTATACATTTATACCCCCTCGCTTACCTTGGATAGGCTGCGTCACCCCAACTTCGACAAACAAATCCACTCCCTTGTCCACCGATAGTTCAATAGCCTATATCCTGCTAAGAGGCTTTCTGCAAAGCGGGCCTGTATGCAGCATTACTTTCACACCGGCATGACCGGTTGAAACTAGGCAGTATCTCGTCCCCCGTGTAAGGTAGCGTAGCGTAACATCACTGATGTGAAACAATAACTAGTTGATATATTTCTCATAGTAAAGTCAGCACGCGTACTGCACTCTCAAGCTTTATTGCTTCGGCAACAGTTTCCGCAACCTGCACCCCGGACTGTTTGCGTCTATAGCCCTTCTGTCTTGGGCCATTCCTGATAACGAGGCTATCTGATCGCACACCCAAGCGGCTCTGAGGTGCTTTTCAGCCTCTGGCGCGCTGCCGAGACCAAAATCTGCAGCTCAAGGTCGTATTCAGTTTCAGCCTTTTCCACAAATAGAAACCAATGGCATTGGTGACTCTCAGCCTCGCATATGCGATGAGGGGTACAAATGCGTCTGAAGCCCTCGACAGAATGTCTGAGCGAAGAAAAATTTTGACTACTGTCGCAGACCCCATTTCATACCTGTCGCTATTATTATAAAAATGGATAGAGGCACCGCCGGGATGCAGGAAAGCGAGCTGGAGCTTTTGCCGTCTAATTCGTATGCATCTGTTCTGCAAAGAGAGGCTCATCCAAGGCCTTCAAGCCCTGCACACTCGAGAATTATCCAGAAGGGATGGCCCGATCAGCCTCGAAGGCTGAAGAGCAACGCGAGCAAGAACAAGCTCTCGACAGTCATTAACTGCATTGTTGCCTTGCTTCCGTTTATTTTTCTAGGTAAGTTCGCTCCGTCCCTTCAGTCGCTACTGTCTTCTGTGTCAACGATTCATGAGCTCATTCCTGCATCAGGCCTTGCCATTTTAGTAATTGCTATCAATGGGTACGAGGTAAACGACCGCCGTCACGCAGTTTTTCAAGCAACTCAACTGGGGCCCACCATCTTTCCGATAGTGTTCGCTGCTATTGTCGGCAGTCTGATGCGCAGCTATCCCTTGTGGAGAGCACAGAACGGTGCGGCGTTGGGGGTAAGTCGAGACCACTGTCACTCGAACTGCACGCGCAGCTAACCGAGAATGCTTAATCCAGCTTATCGAGCAACTCAATGGCAGTACCAGTTTCGCCGGGACTATAGAGCTGGCAGTTGCTCTTCGCCCGCGCGAGCCGCTCATGGTCCTTATACTCGTGCTCTGGGCAATGTCGCCGCTCGGTGGGCAGGCGGCGCTCAGAATGATTTCAGAGGTGGAATCAAGTGTGCCCGGAGACCTCGCGGTTGCATATCTGGACATGAATGTTAGTGCTACGAATGTGCCTCTCTCTGGCGGCTCGTCAACAGAAGATATTATGGCGCCGCTCAGTGCGATATACACAACGCTGCTCGTATCGTCCGAAGAAGCGAAGGCTTCACCCAGGGATGTATGGGGCTGGCCAAAGATTCCTAATCTATCTGCGATCAGCTCTTCTTCCGTTGGTGCCGATGATTCCTGGAGGTCGGTTCCTGAAGATGGCATGGTGAGCTATACCTCGTTAGTTGGCCACGTCTTGCAAGGAATACCTCCTGATGGCTATGCCGAGTTTCCGATCGAGTCGTCCTATTTCGACTTCGATTGCCATATGGTTGCCACAGGTCTTTCCGCAAATGAGACATTTGACGCCATGGGAGGAAGATTGCTGCATCATAATGCTTCCAACTTCTTCGACGATAGGGTCAATGGAAACAGCGGGATTGGCACGGTATACAGCAACTTCTTCATTGATACACCCTACAATATCACGGCCCCCTCGCACTCCCAGTCACATGTGAGTCTATTCTACGGATCGAAGGATAGAAATGAGCAGGGCAACATGTACGGGTCCCTACCCGTGGCACTTTTCACCTGCACTATGGCGTACATCCGTATAGAGGCACAGGTTGCCTGCGAAAACGCATCATGCGCCGTCACTCACTTGCGCCGCTCCCAAAAGGATCCCCTTTCATCTTCCACCTATTCGACGCCATTCAATAGCGCGAGTGACCATTGGTTCAACCCACAGACCACAGTGGACCGCATCATCACCTGGTTCCCGCATGCGGTCCCACTAATAGACATATACCACCCCTCTCCAACAGACAGCTACATCTACGGCGATACCTCCTTCTTCGACCCATTATATTACCGAGACTGGAGGAGTGTCAGTGCGAAGAACTTCTCATCTAGATTCACTACGCTCTTCAACACATTCTATCAGATTTCCCTTGCCACAGGTGTCATTCCCTCCGCGGGCCTTTCTGACCCCGTTGATCTAAACACCTCCAGTCCGTCTTATATCAGGTCGGAGAGCACAACCTATTTTAAAAGGTTCACCGTGTACCAAATTAACCTTCTCTGGCTAATTATATTTATTGTGGCCACTACCCTGCTACTCCTCTCTGCGCTCGCAGGGTTATTCCTCAAGTCGATAATCCTCGCCCCTGATATTCTGGGATTCGTGTCCTCTCTGACGAGAGATAACCCGCACGTTCCCCTACCTTCCGGAGGGAGTGCTCTTTCTGGCGAAGATCGCGCGAAGATGTTGCGGGATTTTCCCGTCCAGCTTGCTGATGTCCAAGAGCACAGGGATTTTGGGCGCATTGCTCTCGTCAGTCTAAGTGGGGATACGATGTGTAAGAAGCTCCAACGTCACCGCCAGTATGAGTGATTGATTTAGCTTCATTGTTCGGGGTAGCTTTTCGGCAGTGAAGGGAGAAACAAGAGAGAAAGTACACAATAATTTTGTTGTTCATGAGTGCGATAATCTACTAGAATAATTCTCGGTCTTTTTGGACCCAGGTTTGCTATTTGGATGTACACTCTCAGCGATGGATGCCGGGGCTTACCTATCGATCCGAGGCCAATTGAACCCTAACCAGGATCCCTGTAGTATTAGAACAGAACTGTAATAAGCGAAACTGGCTGGGCCTTTGCTGCAGTCTACTTCAAGCAACGCAGCCAACTGGTATTACTGGACACGGGACCTGGTTTGGTGGAAATCCATTTGTTATTGTCCTGGACACAGTCTACTGCCGTCAAAGCTAATAGGGTAATATCAACATCCCCTTGCCATCCACGCCCGGACTCGTTTTCCATACACATAAAGCGGGACAGTCATGAATAGAAATGCCAGATGGATCCCTGCAATCTCCAGAAATGTATCTCGCGGCCCGGACGCTTTAACCCAGTCGACAACAAACAGCGAGAACGCCAGACCGTGGGAGTCTACCCAATTAGCAATTCATTCACTCCATATGGATGTTCAAGGACGCACTCTTCAATAAACTCAGAATAACCTGCGCCTCAATCGCAGCCGACTTGTGACAGTCTAGACAATACGTAACAGCTATTGTACTTCCCAGGATACACCCGAAGTATATAAACCCGAAACACACAGTCGGGACAATCCAGTGAGCACGAGCCTCAATACTCCACCCGTAACCGCCAAGAGCAATAACAGTTGCGATCGTCGCGGGTATTATCATCACGAGCCGCGATTCAGCCTCGTAGATGCCCTTGTTGCGGGACGCTTTCATGCACGCGAGGATATCGGATACCTTGCCGCCAACGACACTCCCTAGGATTGTCCCGATGAGAGGGGAGATGTATAGCAGCCCCGTTTGCATCGGTGTGAATCCGTATCCGTCGACGGATTGGAATAGATAAGATACTGTGTCAGCGAGCACCGCGAGCCATCCCAGCGAGAGAGCGAATACGGCGGCGGACCATAGTAGTGGGAGGGAGGTGACAAGGCGAAAGGGCTTAATTGCGAGGGAGAACCAGGTGGCTTCCTGAAACCGTCCATTCCAGAGTGTCATTGTGTTTTTGAATGGAAGCGGTGGCGAGATACTCAGGTTATCGGTGTAGATTTCTCCAGGGGTACGATATGTGGCAGTTGAAATATCCTGTTCTTGTTAGAAGGGTCTGAATACGGACGGTTCTCTTACGTTGCCAGCACCCCGAGCCCAGTACGTTTCCCTAGCAAAAACAAATATAAAGCTGAACGAAATCCCAGAAAGAATAGTCGTAAGCCTGTCATGGGTCAGCCCGTATCGCATATCAAATATCCCTGAGGCATACCATAAAGCCCATCGCCAGCCTAGTCCCTGAATAACGCCTGCCCCAATCAACGGCGCCAAACTCTTCCCAGCAGCCAGGAGCAACATGTAAACACCAAGCCTGAATCCCCGTTCATGGGGCTGGTATATTTCCGATATCGTAACCGAGACCAGAAACTCACCTGGACTTGACGCAATGCCCTGCACAAGTCTGGCGATGATAAGGCTAGCATAGGACGGACTTGCAGCAGCCCAGGCAGACGAGGCAATAAGAAGGACAGAGCCAGCAACATAGACTGGCCGCCGACCAAAGAGGGCGGCAGTGGGTGACCAAACTGCGGCACCTACTCCCAGCCCGAGCATGTAAATACCGATCGTGAAAGAAACCTGCTGGTTGCTTACTCCGAAAGACTCGGATATAGCTGGAAAGCCTGTCGCGAGGATGGGACACAGAGCTGCGCAGAGGAAGCTGTTGAAGCCGACGGTGAAAAGGAGGACATCTCGTCGCCATGCAGGCCAGTTTAGTGGATCATTGGGGGAATCGCTGGTTTGAGCTGGCTTTGCTTGGTTGTTTAGTTGCTCTCGTAGTTGGGATATGCTTTGGCAGGGGCCGATGTTGGTGAACCACACTTGAGTGCCTGGTATTGTTAGCGAAGCCGTGGTAGTGAAAGGACACTTACCAGGTGGGTATGCAAGATGCTCAAGATTTCTGGCTTCGTCTTTGGTATCCATCGTTGTTTGTTCAGAAAGCTCTGGTCGTTGGACTGTACGGTAGCCGGCGGTGGAACAATTTATATACAATCGATAATGCAAGGTCGAAGCTAATAGCCAGCTCTAGCCTCAAACATTCCTCACCCTGATCGGTCTAGACTAGTCCAGTGAACCGTTAAATGTGAGTTCCATGAACTCAGTTAATGTAATATGTCGTGGGTGAGTACCTGTTGAGTAGCCCTACTCCCAAGGTCCCTGCTTGGCGGTGGGCAGTGGATTGCATCAGCCAACTAGATACCTGTCTGCAGGCGATGATAGTGACTTCATATTGTTTCGAACTGTGGAGTCCATTGAAACAACGAGATACTGTAATTACATTCCACGGCCTGTGCCTGTCTACCTCGAGGTACAATCCGGCGACCTCGCCCGACACCTCCGACCTCACAACATCAGTATGAGGCTTTTAATTAGATCACATGCATGAACGCCGTAGATTAAAACGGCAGAGGAATGACCTGGCTGTGGTACCTGGCGACAGGAATGAGCAACTGCTGTGAGCGATTTGGGCATCGTCGGGCGCCACGGCTGACCCTTTGTATGTGCAGCAGGAGGATATCGGTTTCGGCCCGGCCAGGCCATTGCATTTATGCTCTCGGCCGCAGTGTCGATCAAAGCTTGGATTGGATTGGGTGGGTAGGAATGCTGGCTCTGTATCCCTTGCTTGGGCGGTTCTGGGATATCTGGTTCTCTAGGATATCTCCCGGTCACATGGCGGAGATGTGGTAGAGGAATGAACGGTTGTTGGCATAATGGCCGTGTCCAATACTCGCTAATTGGGAATTCGCGCTGGTGGCTTTGGAGAAATTATGACAGGAGGAAATGGTAGAGACTGTTGAGTGAGAAGACTGAGTTGGCCTGCGGTGCGAACTACATCTAGGCAATCTGTGCTACGAACCATGTAGCCGCCCCAAGGCAATAGCTCCCTTAATTGATCCCCATAAATGGCCGAGAGTAGCCTTTTCGAAAATGGCATTACCAACAGACAATAGTGGCGGGTATAGACACCACCATTCCACGACATTCTGTACGGGATCCTTGCAGATAAACGACATTTGCATGGCCCAACACAGATCCAGTGGGACATCAAGGGAGACTGAAGTATGAGAGCACTTAGTGTAGATTGATTAAAAATAACTTGCAACTGGCTCTCCCAACACGTCCATCCGAGGAGTAATCCCCTGTCCAGGCACTGTAGGCGCTGTAATCCGACCATCAACAATATTACGTCTGCTGTTGTGACAGAAAGCATATCCCGGCTGGCCAGAACACACTGGAGAGGCTTTTCTGGAACCGTCCGGCCAAGGTGAACCAGCGGAGCGAATCCAATGTCGGACCCGCATGTCTCTTGCACACTCATTACATACACGGCAGCGATAGACAGATCGCGCACACGACGCGCCTTGGTTAGAATTTCTGGACCTTGAGGTTAATTCCCTCGCCTGCATCCTCGGCGATCATCTGGGTCATAGACGTCTCGGTAAGTGCCAGCTCGTCCTGGATAACCGGGATATTAGTCCGACGGCGCAAAGAGACAGTCCCTCCATGTTTGACATGGCGCTTCGAAAGAAAAGTCTAGACCCTCTGGTAACAGTCTCAACATCCTCAATGCGCCTTCAACGGTGAAACCTCCGTTGGCGTCGACAACGAACCACTCGTCGGGCTTCTTGTCTTTGAATGCCTCGACGATGCGCTGCGCATCGACGGCTGGATCTCCGCCGATTTTTAAGCGAGAAGCCCTTGAGCCTTTCACTCTGTATTCCTCGACGAGAGCCCGCATCCCTCCTGGGCCGCGGACAGGCAGAGACGTTATAGTAGGTATCTTAACCTCGGTACGATCCCCAATAAGGTCACAAACCGGAAGGCCCGTGGACTTGCCGAAGATATCTCAACATGCAATATCCAATGCGGCCTTTGCGTGCTCGTGGCCCTGTAATGCCCCGTCCATGACGTCGTTAATTCGATCAACCCTCCGCGGATCGAGACCAATGAGTCTCGGTGCAATCTCCGCGATACCGGCGCGCACACCCAATGCGTGGGAAGCGATGAAGGTTGCCCCGAATGGAGTGCTTTCGCCCCAGCCCTTGAGTCCGCACTCGGTCGTTATGCGGGCGAATGTGCCGTCGAAGCTGGGATACTCGCGGCCGCCGGAGAGGTAGTATATGCCTCCTGAGTACGGCATGTCCACCCGGAATATGTCGATTCGTTTGATCTCATTGCCATCCTGCTCTGCCCTTTTTCACAACTAAATTTATTACTAGTAGAGCAACAAGGCACTGGGGCCATCAAAGAGTAATAAGGACTGATGGGCATATAACGCTACAGTCTCGGGCCACCCGATCCCGACATCCTTGGATACTCGGCTCAACCGAATCGTCTTGGAGTCATCCATTAAAACGTCTTGGCTCGGGTCGATCTGGAAAATCTCCATCGGATACCCTCCCGGCCAGCCAGTCAAGAACCCCTCATTTGTTTTGGTGTCTCGATACGGAGATTCTGGGCCTTCAATCGTCGAACCCAACATCCCACCGCACCTGATGCTGTCGGGTGGCGGATTGCTATTATATTCTGTTTTATTTGCCAGATGCTGTACGTTGTCCGACGTGGCCGGGTGGTTTTCCGAGCTTCGTATATCTTCTCTCTAACTACCCTGCTGCATGCGCAACATCCCATCACGATTACTCTCATGAAACGGTGCGACACCTATTTCCCAACATGGCAGAACCACGCATCGTCCTTGGCACGCCCTATGTCACCGGCACAGCCTCCGCAACACTACTAGCAGCAAACCTCGAGCTCAGCTTCTGGGGCGGCATCGACGCACAAACAGGCGAGGTCATAGACCGATTCCACCCCCTGAGCGGGCGTTTTCTCAAAGATACTATCCTGGCCATACCAGGAGGCCGAGGATCATGCGGCGGCAGCGTTATCATGATGGAGCTGATCCTTAATGGCCTCGGACCTAAGGCGTTGGTATTCGAGCGTCGCGAGGAGATCATAACCCTGGGGGTTATGGTTGCCGAGGAGCTTTTTGATAAGACGGCGCCGGTTGTGACACTTAGTCCAGGAGACTTTCGGGAGGTTTTGAAATGGGATGGGAGGATTGTTCATGTCCAAGGTGGACGGGTCTCGGATATTGCTGTCGATGGTTCTTCGAACGGAGTTGCTAGTTTGTGCACTGGTCTGAGGCAGTCTAATGTCCAACTTACCGGTGAAGACCGTGCGATGCTAGACGGAGCAAACGGCGAAGCAGCGAGGATCTCACTGAAGATAATCATCCGGATGGCGGAAATGATGGATGCGAAAGAACTGATGGACGTCAGCCAAGCGCATGCAGACGGCGCCTGGTATGGACCGGGATCAGTCGCATTTGGACAGCGACTGCGAAACTGGGGAGGCAGATTCCAGGTTCCCACTACGATAAACTCTCTGAATGTCGACCAGAAACGCTGGAGAGCACTCGGGATTGATTCTGCGTTTGGCTCTGCGTGTGACGACCTGGCAAAAGCGTTTGTCGATATGGGTGGGAAGATTTCATTTACGTGTGCCCCGTATCTGCTTGAGACAGCACCGAAGCTGGGCGATTCAATTGCGTGGGGAGAGTCGAATGCAGTGATTTATGCGAACAGCGTGCTTGGTGCAAGGACACTGAAGAACCCGAACATGCTCGAGGCCTTGATTGCCCTGACCGGTCGAGCTCCCAAGGCTGGGGCGTACATTGATGAGAATCGCCTTGCTTCGATATGGGTGAGAGTGACTCCACCGAAGGGCGCAGAAGACGACTCCTTCTGGCCTATTCTGGGTTATGCACTCGGTGCCATTGCAAATGCTCGCATTCCGGTGATATCTGGACTGGAACACATGAAGCCTAGGAAGGACGACTTCAAGGCATTCTCTGCTGCATTTGCTACGTCGTCTAGTGCCCCTATGTTCCACATGGTGGGTTTGACTCCAGAAGCCCCGACTCTAGAGGCTGCATTGCGTCCAGGTGTAAAGCCAGAAGCCATTGATGTAAACTGGAAGGACCTCGATGCGATCTGGGAGGAGTTCAACCACGGCTCAGAATCCAGAGAAATCGACCTCGTCTCATTCGGCAACCCGCACTTTTCCTTCCAAGAGATCAAAGCAGTGACCAAACTATGCCAGGGAAGAACCAAAACAGACGATGTCGCTGTTATAGTCACCTGCGGTCGCGCCCAGTATGGCCTTGCCTCGCAGGCTGGTTATGTAGGCGAGTTGGAAAAGTTCGGTGTCCAATTCCTGCAAGATACCTGCTGGTGCTCGATTGAGGAGCCGGTTATTCCGAAGAATACGAAGACCATCATGACGAACTCTGGCAAGTATATTCACTACGGCCCTGGTCTGACAGGGCGGCAATTTGCGTTTGGGAGTTTGGCCATGTGTGTCGATGCTGCGTGTACTGGGAAGACGACTGGGGATCCCCCATCTTGGCTGCTGGAAGCTAGGTCTACTCACTAAAACATTGAAGAATGACTATATATGTGTGTAATTCTGAGAGTACTGTAGATACCCTGGCCTGTAAACTCCCGGTGCTGTTCTATCAATCTCCAATATACTCCATGTGGGGGAGTGTATACCGCGCTGCCATACCCGAACTCCCCAACCCACGCCATCGACATGACGCCCCAAGCGCGGACCTTGTTGTCAGTCTGCTGCCGATCTGTGAAGAAACATTACCCCGAAGATCCAGATATCAAGGCAGCCAAGTGCAGTTCTCTCCCCACATTACGACCGACAGCTGTTCGGGGTAGCAGACACCGACCCCCACAATGCCGAGTAGCTGTTGCTTAAATGAGGATCCGCGCGACTGACTGAATGCCAGGAATGCTCCCATGTTGTAGAAAATGCCGCGTCTGTCTGCTACAGCCCTCTTGGCCATTGTGGTCGGGGCCGTTAATAGGTATGCCTGCCCTTGAGAATATTGCCCCATACTGATACCTGCAGCGAAATAATCGTACACCCAGACCACTACGCACGAAGAAGCCAGTTTATTCGATACGGACAGAACTCAACATGCCTCACACTCACCTCATCAAATCCAGTCGCGACATTCGACTACACAACTGAAGTCGGCGGGTTTCCTTTCTTCCACGGAACCCCCGTCTCAGGGGAAGTCCAGGTGGAATCCAAATACTCCGAAGCAAAGGGTGGACTAGACGAGCCATTTTCGGACGGGCCGTGGACATTTTCAAATGGGTTGACTAATACATTTCGTGTCGAGACATTCAACGTCACCGAGGCAGATCGGGTCGAGTCGTTCTTCCAACAGGGTGGACTGCGCTGGCAGAGACTGCGGCTTCTGAATGATGATCGGAATGTCACGATCTGTGGCGTTGGGATACGCTCTTTCAATGACCGGACAGATGTGACTGAGTTGCCTGGATATTTCGAATCCTCCAATCCGCTCTATAACGAGATCTGGAAGCTCGGCGCGCGAACCGTCCAGCAGGCATGCATAGAGAAAGGAACTGCGCCGACAACGTGGGAACTTACCGCAGACGGGGTGCTCCTTCGTGGGCAGCAATCGGCGCAGTCTGCACTTGGGGCGGGTTTCGCAAACTATACAATGTCCTTTAAAACGAAGATAGTCCGTGGCGGGACTGGGTGGAGGGTTGCCACCTCGCCGGCTTCATTTGGTCCTTCGTTTCTTCTTACCAGCGAGTATCCTGAGCACTCGACATTTCTGAATACGAATCGGACTCTTGTACCTCCTAATACGCTTGCCGTGGGTTATGGCTGGAACTTGGTGAATCAGACGTCTTTGCCAACTGGAGAAGTGTCTTACTTTCCTTTGGGATTTAATGTCACAGAAGGGCAGTGGATCGATATCTCGACCAGGATTTCTATCGACGGATATGTCGTGACAATCAATGATCACAAACCTGTGACTGTCCTCCTCAGTGAGCTTCATCTCATGTCTAACGACAGATTCTCCTCTGGTAGCGTGTACTCAGGAACATGGGGCTTTGGGCCATGGCAGGACCAAATAGCCTACGTCAAGGACGTCGTTGTGCAGTCAAAGAATGGATCGACCCTATACCAAAACACAATGACCGACGAGACCATTCTTGAAGAGTATGGTGTTTCGGATAATCCAGCCTCAGTCTGTCTAGATGGCGCAAAGCGAGATCGACTGGTGTGGTCAGGGGATTTCGCGCATGCCCATCGCGTCGTGAGTGCCAGTACACACCGACCGGACTTTATCAGGGGAACCTTAAGCTACCTCTTTGAACGTCAAGAGCTCTCTGGACCTATGACCGGATTGTTTGCAATGTCGCCGGCCATGGGGCAGTCGGCGGAGTATACCTCCGTGTACAAGTCCTACGGCTTGCTGGACTACCAGATGCTCTTGCTGAACAGTTTCGCGCGGTACTATCTGGAATCTGCGGATAGGGTATTTCTCACCAAATGGTGGCCGAACGCTAGGGATGGCGTTGAGGCTATCCTGCCACTTGTTGATAAATATTCTGGACTTGCTGCTACGTCGTCGTTAGGTGCTTTCTTCCTCGGAGATGGAAATGGCACTGCTGCTTCGGCTCTGTTTGCGTATACACTGACGCACATGGCTGACCTTGCGGATGTCATGGAAGAACCTGATACATCAACTCTGTGTAAAGGTACAGCTGCGAATATCACTCGCGCAGTCAACCAGAAGCTGTGGAATGAGGACCTGGGAACGTACAGTTCGAGCCTCACCTCCACCAACGATTCATCCTATATCGGAACCGCATGGGCTATCCTCTCCAACACAGCGAATACCACCCAGACGGCGTCATCAATCGCAGCCCTCTCATCCCTCCGTCTCGGAATCGGGTACAAACTCAGCACAGACATGGACGATCCCGATCCGGAAACAAATCTATCCCCAAATCTATCAGGGTTTCTCCTCGAAGCGTTATTCGCCCATGTCCGGGACAATCCACATGATAAGCCCACGGCCGAAACAATAAACATCTTGCTAAATGGACTGTGGACAGCAATGGTCGACCAAGATGAGTACTACACCGGCACATCCTGGGAATATGTCTATCCCGACGGCCGCCCGGGGTTGGATCTGTTTACCTCGCATGCGCATCCGTGGGGCGGTGCGCCGACGTATATCTTCTCGGAGTATATCCTGGGTGTTCAGCCGACTGCGCCTGGGTTTGAAGAGTGGTTGTTTGCGCCGGTGGTTGTGGATGGGCTTACGTGGGCGAGGGGGAGGGTTCCGACCCCGCGTGGGAGTATCCAGGCGGAGTGGGAGGTGCATGATGGTGTGAGTGTTGTTCTGAGAGTGCGAGCTCCGGAGGGTACGAAGGGAGTTGTTGGGTTATCTCTTCCTGCGGCGGGTTGTCGTGTCACTGGTGATGCACGTCAAGATTATTGTGGCAGCGAAGGCGTGCGTGTGGTTGTTGATGGGAAGTGGGCATCTATCGATGTCTCTTTGGCTAAGCCTATATCTCGACCTTAAGGTGATAATGGTCATTTCCAAGCCTAAAGTTATTTCCATATGATGATCCACCATTTATTCCATATCCTACATAGTACGTAGAACAGGCAGGACTTAAGCGGAATTCCGACCGCCTAGCTTATCCGCGGGAAGTACAAGATAAACTTCACAGAAACGACAGGCTGGACTCTCCGACGATCATATGAGAATTCACGTCACATTCGGACTTGACAAGACGCGGGCGAGACTCCGATTTGCCCACTGCGCCGCCTTCTCCAAGTCTGTCGCCGGTCGCCGACAGCATCGACATAAAGCAGAGCACTTACCATCTTCTAATTAGATGTTTACTCTCTAGATGTCTTTAAGCTCGAGATCTTTCAGCTCCAGATTGTTCAGGTTCATCTCCGGCTCGAGATCCCGTGCTACCAGTATGACCAAACAATACAGCACCAGCACCGCCCCCTCGGTCCTATATACCAAGATCGACAAGCGCCCGCCGGAGATCGTACGAAGCCACGGGAATTACCTCGAGACCAGCGATGGGCGAACAATATTCGATGCGAGCGGTGGCGCCGCGGTCGCTTGTCTAGGACACAGCGAGCCCAGGGTGAAGCAGGCGATCATGGACCAACTGGATCAGACGGCTTATGTTTACTCGCCGTTCTTTACTGTACCCGCTGCCGAAGAGGTTGCTACGTATCTAACCGAGTCGACGAACGGGGCTATGAGCAAGGTGTTTATTGTCAGTTCTGGTATGGCTGTTAGATCTATTTAAGGGATGATACTCATGAATGCAGGCACCGAAGCGATAGAGGCGGCGCTGAAAATGGCCAGACAGTATTTCACAGAACTCCCAGACCCGCAAATGCAGAGAACGAAGTTTATTGCGCGCCGTCAGTCGTATCATGGGAATACTCTAGGCTCGCTAGCAGCAGGCGGACATAAAGCGCGACGAGCGATCTTCGAGCCGATCCTCGCGTCAAATACTTCTCACGTTTCGCCGTGCTATGCATATCGGGGTAAGAAACACGGTGAGACTGATGAAGAGTACGTTGCGCTTCTTGCAGCGGAACTAGAGCAGGAATTCCAGCAGGCTGGGCCCGGGAATGTATGCGCTTTTATCGCGGAGACGATGTGTGGCACGGTAATATCCTCCTCCAGTACAGTAAGATCCCAGCTAATTGAGCAGACACTGGGCTGTGTCCCCGCTGTACCTGGATACTTCAAGGCAATGAAGGAAGTCTGCGACCGCCACGGTGCACTGCTGATCCTGGATGAAGTGATGTCTGGGATGGGCCGTACGGGCACGTTCCATGCCTGGGAGCAGGAGGGCGTCGTTCCTGATCTTCAGACTATTGCGAAAGGCTTGGGCGCTGGTTACGCCCCTGTCGGTGCATTGCTCGTTGGATCTCGGGTTGCTGATGCACTGGCAAACGGCACGGGGAGCTTTACGCACAGTCAGACGTATCAAGGCCATCCTATTGCGTGTGCGACGGCCTGTGCTGTGCAGAAGATTATAAAGGAGGATAATTTACTTGAGAATGTGCGAGTGCAGGGAGAATATCTGGGCCAGCTGCTTAATGAACGTCTACGCGGGCATAAGAATGTGGGAGATGTGCGAGGGCGAGGGTTATTCTGGGCTGTAAGTGCCTCATTCTTTCTGTGACACCATCTAACAGATACAGCTCGAGTTTGTCGAGGATAAAACAACCAAAGAGCCGTTCCCAGTTGAGGCTGGTATAGCACAGAAGGTGCATCTGACCGGGCTACAAAAGGAACACTCCGTTTCGGTCATTCCAGGGGTCGGCGTCGCTGATGGGAGGAATGGCGATATCATCCAGATCGCCCCAGCGTATAATGTCACCAAGGCGGATATCGAGGAGATTGTTCGGCGAGTTGAGGGCGTGGTCAAGGCCGTCTTCGGGGAGTAGTTACTGCCTACAACAGTGATTCTTTGGCAAGGGAAAGAAATTAATACAGATTTATAATTGTAGTATTTCCTCAACTGCCCGAGTTAGAGGGCGCAGCCGCATCATGCGAAGCCAGTAGAAGTGCGCCCAGACGTCATCCAGATACCCCGGTCCAGTCTTGATGTCGAGCACCCTCACAGCGGATGCCTGTTGGATGTAGAACCAGATGCGTATTTCTGTACTGTCTGATGCAGCCGCCCCGGCCAGACAAACCCAGCTGAGTAGTGCAGGTATCTGGGTGATCCATAACTCGATGTTGACTAACGCCAGTGATGCTTGGAGCTCTCTTGTCAAGAAGTCTATTTTTATTGAGTTCGTTGCATCACCAGGTTTCGCATGCATAATCAAGTAGAATATTGTCACTGCTAGGTAGCAGCAGTGGAAGAATGGGTCGTCATTGTTTGTTGTGGACTTGCTGTATTCGTGCGCTTCGGGATGATTAGCTGTGTTAGTCTGATAGTCCAGTTTGAATGTCCGTAGATGCTCAAACATATTTAAGATATGTCGAACCCCCGGAATGGACAATGCCTTTGAAGGATTAAGGATGCGGTCCTCGAGCCCGACTGGGGGTGGTAGGGTTGAACATGCTGTCCGATCCAAATCAAACACGATGTGGTAGATGATGTTATTCCTGTACTCATTAGCAATGTTGATTGAGTGAATCGACGACATACATCTGTATTAGGCCTCCCCACTATCCCATCGCAGCCCAGCTGGTCACGGCCGCCTCTCATGTCTACCAATTTGCGAATTCCTTCTATGTGAATGTCGGCTGTCCGTCGATCTCCATTCATGTTCTACCACAGTTAGATACCAGAACAGAAGACGGAAATAAGGACTCACTGCAAAGATCGACAGGGAGATAATCGCAAGAATGGTTTTATCATCGGCGGCAGATTTCAAGTCCGAAAGCCGTTCATTCAGCAGGCGGATCGCCTCATTCTGATGGTATAAAGTGATCAAACTTTGCCCTTTCCCTTCTAGAAATTCACAGTTCGACGACCCCGCGTACAAAGTGGCATGGAACAGACACGGCTCGCTCAGGGCTCCTTGCATCCAGTGCGTGCGGATATGGTGGGCTGTGCTGTGGTCATCTACCTGAGGCAGCCGGCATGGGCCGAGACCCTCGACGACTACTAATTAGTGCGAATAGCTACCGAATTATTGGGTGGAGAACGTACATTGGTTGACGAGCCGTGGCATGTACCAGCGCGATGCTATGGGGTAGAATGTTGGGACGTCTGGGGAGTGGATTGCCCACGATTGATACAGTTGGCTCGAGACGACCACCCACAGTTGGTTCACAGAGTGCTCGTCAGGCAGGCTGTGGGGTGGGTAGGAGCACCTCCGCGCTTGTCTGGTGGCGTCAGATCTTGTCCACGACCTTGGAGAACATACCTGGTAAGAGAACATACTTGGTACATCGACCGCAAGGAGATTGGCGATCGCACTTTCTTTTTCGCTGTCGACAGGGATCGCAAGCAACGAGCATCGCCATGTCAACGTCCCGGTGCCGTTGACCGCGATGTGCCCCACGAGGGAAGACGAAAGAGTCAAGCCGCAATACCGCAATCGACGCGAACTGTACTGCTGACGTGGGCTGCAGGTCTAATCCTATTCCAGTTGGTGCGGATCTTCAGCTCGGCCATCGATCAATACGAGCCGCACTGCCGTGTCTGTCTGTTGCTTTCTACGTTCGGAAGTAAGCTGGACTCGTCTAGTGCATACCAGATCCACCCAGTCTCTATGCTTCGGGGATTACATGTCGACAGCATCAGCCAGTCTAGAGCCCTGATAAACCAACTATGTCTACAGGTGCCCACTAATACACGTTATCATCCCGGTTTCAGGGTCCTGGCTTATGGAGATATACTGGGGGTGGATACGCCCCCCTCAGTTAATAATAGGGTCGATGGAATAGTTTAGACAGTATAGATTCCGATACAAGCTCGGACGGGCCATCAATGTGAATGCAGGGTCGGCAGCCTCCAGGTTAAGGCTCGCCTGGATAAGCAGGCATGACACGGAAAACGTACCTAAATTAACTTGACCGCGGGATAATTAAATTACTAATCAATAGGCCTCGGTCCAGCAGGATAATAGAGACCTAGGGTTATTTTAAATAGACTATGCCCTTCCCAAGAGATAGACTTCACAATTCCATCTTTTCTACCTACCAAGCCACCATGCCGTTCACCAGTATCTTACCTCCTCGGGACAGGCCTCAGAAGACTCGAGGCCTTGCATTGGACAGGCTCATCTTGAACCATCTTTCTTTAAGCTCGTGGTTGCTCACCGGCTGCCTCCTTCAGTCAGTCGTCAATGCCTTGACGCCATCGGCATACTCACAAATCCCCATGCTGGCTGCGCTCGCCATTCTGGGAGTACGCGTGATCAAGGCAGTCCTCATTACCTATGGTCTTATAAAGAATCCATACCTTGAAGGAGTCGTCCCGCAGAAATACGCAGCCCAGGTGCCCAACGCAGAGGGGGAATTTTCAGCTGTGCCTGCGTCGGAGCGCGTTGTCTGTTTCCACCTTGGGGCGAAATTCCACCACCCAGCTGGGGTTTTTGCCCCGGATTCCCGGGCGATGGGAGACCACCTATCAAATATGATATCCGAGCTGGACGATAACATGGGCAGTAATGGCTTCCTAGGGGGCAGTCACTGGCAATCCTACGACGAGCGAGGCGCACTGGAGAACAATTTCATCGCCTACTGGCGTTCTATCGAGGACGTGCACAGGTTCGCGCACGGCGAGAAGCATCGCAAAGCTTGGGACTGGTTTAACTCCCTACCAAAGGAGCGGTCGGATTTCCTTGGTATTAATCACGAAATCTTCTCCTCCGAGCCAGGCCAGTGGGAGGCGATCTATGGGAATTTTCAGCCAACTCTCCTTGGCGCAACCACCTACCTGAAAAAGGGCGACAAAATGATCGGCGGAACTGTGGAAGATAAATGGGTCAGTCCTCTAGTCGATGCCAGGAGGGGGAAACTAAGAACCAGTGCCGGAAGATTGGGGTGGCAGCCCGATGTGTTGGAACAGAAATACAACCGCCATCCAGTTAATCCAGTGGATGGAAGCACTCGATCATGACAACTGGCGACCTGTCAACCTCTATTCGTCAAGGTAAATATTCCCTCGGGACTTTGTTTAGCCGTCCATGAACAAGGCATTGGAATGAGATGACCGCCGGGGCGCGGGTTTACGACACTAGATATTATGATCGCGGCAGCTTATAAATCCTGTAATGCATACTATTTATAAGGTAGATCTAAAGCACATCAGATGTACTGTGAATTAGACTCGCTCAGCTGCGACATGGTAGTCAAGGTTGACAAAAGCAGAAAGCTTACCCCAATTCCTCCAATGCAACGGAGATCTTAATATTGATGAACTGGCTAGTAGCACAATCACTGAGGCCAGGCATAAAAATAAAAGAAGCAAGTGGATTTCTAGCTTGAAAGGGGCCCCACCCTTTACTTTCAGGATTATTCATCAGCCCGAACAAGTGGGACCGAGTTCGTTCATGGTGTACGGAGTGGATTCTCAGTCATGATGCCAAATTTCTGCAAAGGGAGTGTCTAGTC
Source organism: Aspergillus sp. B3601 (assembly GCA_023625155.1). Taxonomy (NCBI): domain Eukaryota; kingdom Fungi; phylum Ascomycota; class Eurotiomycetes; order Eurotiales; family Aspergillaceae; genus Aspergillus; species Aspergillus sp. B3601. The sequence goes on along the minus strand of JAMAAV010000003.1, from coordinate 152,405 downwards.
CTAGAGAAGCCAATGATAAGAGCCATTAGACACCAGGGCTTCTGCGATTGGGCAGTACAATACTGGCTTGCCCTGTATCTACTCGCATCCAGTGGTTCATCAATCGAGTTAATCAGGCTCCAGGATAATCTGGTGTGCTATCTAAATAGACATCCATCTTGTGCTGCACATGTGATTCCTATAGAGCCGAGTTTGAACTGTAGATCATGAGCTCAGTGCTGGAAGGCTTATGAAGCCCGTTGGTTTTACTCATTGGGCTTCAATTATTTAAAGCGCAGAGTTCGAGGCAGTAACTTCGTACTTTTCTGAGAAGACATATAAGGTACATTCTGATATTTCCTCCCAGCATCGATTCAGCTCCAGTCCTTAGCTATCATGGCCACTTCACGCAGTTCCAGTGATTCAATACAGTCCACCTGGCGCGGGTGGGATCGAAAGTATTGGCACCCGGGTCACTGGCTCCTTGAAACACTTCGTCTTCATCATGTCGACCTGGACAGAGCATTCCCGGTACATCTAAAAACAGATATGGTCCCATATGCTCCAGAGTGGCAGTTTCACCTCTGGATCCTTATTCACGCTTTTGTTCCACTTGCCATTCACCAGACCTATATAAATTGTTTCCGTCACAATATATCAGCAACGGCTGCATACGTGCTCTATAGTCTCTCGTTAAAGGCTATCGGTATTCGTCAACTTCACCTGCTCCGCCGTGTTGGGCAGAAATACGGCTTCTTTGATGGTGATAAGCACGAGCGTGATGGTGTCCCCGACGTGGGTGTCTGGAAAACTTTCAACTCTCTTCTTGGTGCTATTGCCTTTCGTCCGATGGTCGCTACTATATCAGCCTATCGAGCCGACCAGGGTCCCTCGTCGATTCCATGGATGTGGCTTCCCTTTAAAATTGCTGCTTATGCGGTCATACTCGACTTTTGGTACTATTGGTATCATCGTCTGATGCACGAAAAGGCTGGCCTTTGGAAGTTCCATCGCACGCACCACCTCACCAAACATCCAAACCCTCTTTTGTCCGGGTACGCCGACACAGTACAGGAGACTTTTGATATTGTGGTCATCCCTCTTATGACATTCGGGAGCATGAATCTCCTAGGCCTTCCGATCTCCTTCTATGAATGGTGGGTGTGCCAGCAGTATGTCATCTTCACGGAGCTCCTTGGACACAGTGGGCTGCGCATTGAAGCCACTGCAGTGAATCCGATGACGTGGCTGCTAAGGATGTTTGACATGGAGCTTGTTATTGAGGATCACGATCTTCACCACCGCTACGGTTGGAGATGCAGCCATAATTATGGCAAGCAGACTCGAATTTGGGACCGTCTCTTCGGGACTACAGTTCCCCGCATTGAGGGTTACAAAGGAAAGATCGACTATGTCAACACAGCCAACATCCCCTTGTGGTGATTGTATGCTTTCATTTGCATATCCGATTTCACTGCCATGCACTTAACGAGAAACGCCCCCATACATATACCACATTGCGTGGATTTTGCACGATACACATTATAACCGCCAGTATAGTTAATTCTCAATCTTTATTAAATTCTAAATAATATTCAATTTTTGACTAATATTAAACTTTAATTGATATTATTAGTTAAAGAATCGTCTCTATACTTACAACCAATATTCTGAGAATTTTAACTAATATTGAACTGAGCCACCCTCTATGGGGGTACGACCGCAGCCCTAGGATCAGCTTGGTCGGAAGCACAGGCCACAACAGCCATCTGTTCTCGTCCATCAGACCCCGTAATCGGAGGTGCAGCCGACGATGGTTTGATTAGTGATAGATGCGAGCCGAGGAATCTTGTTCCCCTCGGGCTTGGTTCATTGCCCTTTCAGGGGAGGACATTATCTTAATACAAAAGGGAATTCTATATTATCCAGGTGTATCAACATTCCTTAATTTACTCGACCTTCAAGCAACAGCTGCCATTGGATTTACCCCCAATGGCGTTCGACACTGCTTTGACTAGGGCTTTGGGGATCCAGGTGCCCGTCGTGCAAGGTGGGCTGCAATGGGTCGCCTACGCTGAACTCGCAGCTGCGGTGAGTAACGCAGGAGGACTGGGCATTATAAATGCCCTGACACAGCCGGATCCCGAGCACCTGCGTCAAGAGATCCGAAAAACCAGGTCTCTAACGCAGAACCCCTTCGGTGTCAACATTACCCTTCTCCCCGCTCTCAATCCTCCCGATTACCCTGGATTCGTCCAGGCAATTATCGACGAAGGGGTCAGAATTGTCGAGACTGCAGGAAACAGCCCGGGCCCTGTCATACAGCAGCTGAAAGCTGCAGGCGTGACTATAATCCACAAGGCAACAACGATCAGACACGCCAAAGCCGCGATCAAACTAGGGGCCGATATCCTTTCAATCGACGGGTTCGAATGCGCTGGCCATGTCGGTGAGTCTGACATTGCCTCCTTAATCCTGAACAGTCGCGCCCGGCAAGAACTCGGTGACACTCCTTTTTTCGCCTCGGGCGGCTTCGCGGATGGGCATGGGTTGATGGCAGCTCTGAGTCTGGGGGCTGCAGGAATCAACATGGGCACTCGGTTTATGTGCACAGTCGAAGCTCCGATCCATCTTAATGTGAAGCTCGCGATTGTCAAATCCGACGAGCATCAAACGAGTCTCATCCTGAGACGGTGGAAAAACACGAGTCGGATGTACTCCAACCAAATGACGGCAAAGACGATCGAGGTTGAGTCTACAGGTGCCAATGCAGAGTTTATCGAGGTTGCTCCTATTGTTAGTGGAGCCCGTGGGAGAGAAGTGCTTTTGCATGGCGATATTCAACATGGAGTGCGAATCCACCCCCGTCACCTCAAGTTATGTAGCTAACCTGACTGAGAACAGGTCTGGTATGCTGGGCAGGTGATGGGCTTGATCCATGACATTCCAACCTGCGCTCAGCTTATGGAGCGTATTGTAAAGGAAGCCATGGGGGTTCTCTCGGGTCTTTCACAATGTGTGGAAGAGCCACGTAGTAGACTGTGACCACATCAGAATTCTTTGGAGATATAGTTACCTCAACTACAAGACTACCTATTCTATATATAAGTCCTGAATTTCGACCCAAACAAGTCCAGAATTAATCCCCAACACCACTGAAGGATAGTACAGAAACAGATGATATATGGCAGCTCGCACTCTTCGCGTAGCTTACAGTGATCGGCCTTCCTACTAATCATTTGTTGATCGAACTTTATCCTAAAACTCGATGCCAAAGTTTACAAAGTAGGTTAGTGAACATTACGTGACCATAGAAACCCTCTGGAATTAGAAATGTTTATGAATACCAGTTGTACCTCAATATTTGCTCTTACATCCGAGGCTCCGTTCATATTACTTTGGATAGTAATCATTTATGGACCGAGGTTATACCTCTGATATTCGATTCTTTGCAATATAAAACCAGAGCTCCTAGAGCTTCGAAGCTGTTTGGGTCTCTTCCTTCTCTGCTAGCTCTCTGAGCTGTCGCCGAAGAATCTTTCCAGTTGGGTTTTTGGGAATTTCATCCACAAAACGAATGCCACCACGGAGGCGCTTGTGCGGTGCTACCCTACTATCAAACCATCTCCTGATGCTGAGCTTCTCCGCCTCTACTTGCTGGTCTGTCTTTCGTGACCGAACAACATATGCCCGGGGTAGCTCTGTTCCCTCCGCCGAACTATTCACGCCGATGACCGCGACATCACCGATCGCGTCATGCTGAATGAGAATGTTTTCCAACTCTGCCGGTGCTACCTGGAAACCTTTATATTTTATGAGTTCCTTGACCCGATCGGTGATGTAGAGGTTTCCATCGATGTCCTGGAAGCCAACATCCCCGGTCTTAAACCATCCATCTGGCGAGACTGCGGGTTGCTGATGCCCACGATATCCCATAAAGATATTAGGTCCACGAAGATATATTTCTCCAGCTTCACCGTGGGGGACTTCGACAGATATGACGTCGTTTTCCGGGATTGTCATGTACTTCGCCTCCATGTTAGGTAGCAGTTTCCCTACAGAGCCGGCCGCCCTGTCCCAGTCTTCCCATGTTTGTATACATGCGGCCGGACTAGCCTCGCTAAGGCCATAACTCTGCTTTAAACCAACTTTGATTTGGGAGGAAGCCCGTTTGATCAATTCGGCAGGCAACGGTGCGGCACTAGAGTTCAGCATCCGGAGACTGGACAGATCATATTTTCTGATATCAAGATTGCCCAAGGCCAGGGCAACTGGCGGCACAATATGTGCATATGTTATTTGGAAGTTCTGCACGTTGGCGCAGAATTTCTCAACGTCGAATGTAGTCATGAGTACGACCTCAAACCCACGGTACAGTGGCGAATGTACACCGCATGCCAGTCCTGTTCCCCGCGTCAGCTTTTCTCTAGGCACAGGGAATAAACCTCTTACCGTAGATATGGAAAAGAGGCAGAAAGATCAGGACCCTATCCCCTCTTCCATCGGCTCCACCGTTATGCGTAAGCTGGCGGCCCTCCACTGCATCCATTTGAAGCACATTCGACACAATATTGTAGTGCGAGAGCAATGCGCCCTTCGGGAGCCCCGTCGTTCCTGAAGAGTACATGAGATACGCCGGGTCTTTCTTCGGTGTTATAAGGGGTCTCTCCTGCACTGCTGAATCCAGGCCGCCAAAGATATCCGTGAAATGCCTGATTCGAGCCTCCGGATCGCGGACGTCGCCGATAAGGATGATGCGTTCCCGTGGAATACCAGCCACGTTTGCTGCTTGTAAAGCTACTCCGAGCATTGGGAATTGCGTCACCATCGCAGTGGCACTGCTGTCTTTCAACTGGTGAGCAAGTTCTTCTGCGGTGTATCGTGGACTCGCGGGAGACACGATTCCCGCAGCCCATAGAGTGCCGAATGTGACAACCGGAGTGTCAATACAATTCGCAGTGAATAATGACATGACGTCCCCAGATTTCCAGCCGAAATGGGTCTGCAGGCCCCGTCCGAAAGCAATGGCCGCATCTTTAGTCTGCGCGTGTGTGTATGTTCTCCTGGTGTCGGCATCTTGCCACAGTACTGTTGACAGTTAGTAGAGACTTCACAAACGCTGTATCTAGTTATTCATTGAAAGAAGCATACCCTTATTATCCGGATAAGCTCGGTCTTTGCGCTCAAAAAAGAACGTCCAGAGATCGACCTCTGGAATGTCAATCGCGGGATAGGTAGATTTGACAGCCATCGTCGAACGATTATACTTGGTGTAAGACTAAGAAAACCAGAGACTAGGATGGCTGATTAACAATAATTCTCAAGTTGAGATTAAACTCGCAGCGGAATGGATTCAAGCGCCCAAAATGAAGAACAGCAACCGTCGGTCAGAATATTACCAGAGTATCTTTTATTCATCTAAAAAATGGGGAAAGCTGAAGACTTATATCATCTCAGAGCCTCGGTATTTCACTCATAGAATAATCAATTAAGCTTACCGACCATGTCGGGTTATCCATTCGGCGCTAAGCCCTTTAGGAATATCGAAAATATTACCGTATTTTTAACGCAAATCACGGATCACCCGGTCACCCCACTAAATTCAGCTACGGCTGAGACTTAAAGCTAATCACAACAACCAAGCAACGCGATTTTTATCTAAAATATCCTATCTAGGCGAGTAGGACATGCATTTCTCTTATCCCTTGAATCCCAGACCCCTCTTTATTCGGTAGGTGATGCCTATCTGGCGGATGTTCCGGTTCAATACTCATGGGCTAGGTTTCAGCCGGTGAATTCATGGCGGGTTGAAAGGTTTAATAAGGCTTTTCTGATATGAATTTGTCTGATGATTAATATCCTGAATTACCCGGAAGTACGGCAGAGTACCTGGAAGAGTTTTCTAGCAGAGGCTTGTATCTGCTAAGGACCCGCTAGTCTTCAATAAGGTCAAATCAAGTATATTGTATTAATAAAATTAAATGACTGAAAGGGAAGTCACAGTACCTCATGAGATCTGTATACTAAGACAATCTGATATTATAGATTAAAATCTTCACCTCTACTACTCGAGCATTAGCGTCTATTGAAAGGACGCAAATTAGCTTGTAGTACTTGGTAAAGGCCACGAAGGCTAATGATAAATTCGGTCTCTATCTCTATATATGTTCAATGCCACCAAACGTCTGTGCTGTTGAATGGTTGAGTCGATGGTGGGAGATTACAAATTATCCTTTGTTGGTTATTTCCGCTGTTGCTAAGCCATCTTCTGTTTACTTCTCTACCTAAACCAGTTTCTTCAGAATAAACGGAAATACCTGCCCTACTGTTGCTGCGAGTGTGTCGTTGGAGTAAGCAGCAGTCAAGCGGGAACACTCCGAAGGGCGGAGTAACCCGCGCAGAATACTCCAACATTAGCCTTATAGGGCTTCGACCACGGCTTATGTTTCGGATGGCTCCGCTGCTGTCCCTGAACCCTTGCGGGGTCTCCGCATTCTATTGTCTGGTCCGGGGTCCTGTAAACGCCTGTTCATTATAAATATGGGGAAGTGTCCCCTTTCAGCGAGTTTCCATTGGAAAGGCCAGCATTGCCAACATGTACAGCTATCTCAACCCTCTCCCGCGGTTCATGAATGGCACCGCTGCCAAATGGGCCTATGTATCGTTAAGTGCCATTGCTACGCTGCCGGGGCAGTTTAACCGATCTGCCTTGGATGCGCCGTGGGCGGATCCTGGTGTTTCTGATAGCGGCCTTTCACGAACGTAAGTTCCTATTTCAACTTCTTAATGACTTCTAACACCTTCTTTCACCAGCTTGAGCTTCCTCAATACAACCGACTTTGTTGCATACGAGCAAAAGTTCTTCGACATCATCGGTCCGGATGCAACAGTCGAACACGTCCAGAAGCTAGCTTATCAGTCCCATGAAGCCCCGTGCTACATCAAAGACACGAACCAGGTATTCTTCGTCGAATGGGGCCCCCCAGGTGGCGACAACGGAACGCATTCCTGGCAGTACCTCCTTGACGTGGAGACGAACAAGTTGAACAAAATCACGACTGATCCACCATTATACAACGCGCATGGATGTGTTGTCTATAATCACTCGCTGTATGTCGTTACAGACGGGCATGGCGACGGGCAATCTGGCCAGCTTGTCAAGATTGATCCGCATACTCTCAAGCAGGAGACGTTACTCAATAACTACCTTGTTCAGCCCTTCGCTGGATTCAATGACTTGGAAATCGACCCGCGGGGAAATCTCTACTTGACGGACTCCAAATCCGGTTGGGTAGGTTTTATATCGATATCCCAGATCGAAGACTAACGTCAACCAGGGAAGAGAGATTGTCCACTTCACGCCACCAACAAGCCCAACGGTCTATTTTGTTGAGCGGGATACGTTCCGTGTCAAGCCTGTCCATGTCACTGATGGAAACGCCAACGGTGTCGCCATATCCCCCGACGGCCAGACCCTGTACATCCCGGACACTGGCCTCTCAGAATTCCGCCCATCTGTGAAAAACCCTCACGGGAGGCGTGACCTATCCGCATTTGATATTTCGAAATCCGGCTCGGTCCTTTCCAATAGACGCCTCCTGTCCAATCCGATCTCGTATTTCTGGGATGGAGTGCGCGTTTCCAGGAATGGGTGGATCTTCAGTGGTGCTGGGGATGGGGTTGATGTTATTGACCCGGAGACTGGGTTTACGCTGGGGACTATCCGGGTTGGAGGTGGTGAGAATCTTGCAGTTAGTATGACTTTTGGGAAGAATGAGCTGTGGATTGTTGGTCGTGGTGGTATTTGGCATGTCAAGAATATTCGTGAACGGCTGGACAGGGACTGGTAGTGCATTACTTATGTATCTAATAGAGGTCCAGCTGTATTTATCCACCCAGCTATAACAATTATATACTTGTCGAATTATATCACTTCGCTCAGCCCCCTCTTCTCCAGGTCCAAATCCTCGCCTACTCTCTCCCAAACCGCAAGCCTGGCCGCATCATTCGTACAATATGGCATTGCCTCAGCCTCCCAGATCCGATTAATATAATGTCCTCCACCCTTTCCACCAAGCAGTCCCACGCCCTGAACATCAGGATTCGGGCCAAACTCCTGGCTCGTAGCCGCATAGACGATAGCCCGGCTACCTTGTTGAGGAGTGATAGCGAACAGAGCAGCAAGGGGTTTCAAGAACTTCATCCCTAGATCCAACCACGATTCCCGAACCTCTGGCCTGGGATTATTCCAAATTCCAGTGTTCACGTAGCCCGGGTTGATCCCGTTGATGGTGATATGTTTATACTTGTCGGTTAAATGTAGTCGGCGTTGTAACTCAGACAGCCAAGTCTGGAAATATAGTTTGTTGTTTCCGTATGGATCCCCTGCCATTCCGTCTTCGCCGTTGAAGTGCTCCAGGTCGAATCTTCCTAGGAAGTGGAAGCAAGATGTTGTACATACGACTCGTGGCTCCGCACTCTTTGCGAGGGAGTGCAGTAGCCGGAGTGTCAAAAGCACATGGGATACAAAATTTACCTGCTCCATTAGTACTGAAGCTTTTAAATGTGGTGAGAACCAACCTGATGCAGTATCTCCAGTCCATCCCTTGTTAAAATTGGCTTCTTGGACGCCGTCGGACTCATCCCGGCGTTGTTGCAGAGGATATCAACAGCGCGCCCAGTTGACATCCACTTCTCTGCAAACTCTTCGACGCTGTTTAAGTCTGCCATATTCACCTCCCACCATTCTATCGTTGATTCATGCCCAGCCGCCTGTGCCAGCTCCGTGCATTTCTCGACCGCGGCGGCCGGGTGCAGTTCCCACGCTGGGGGCTCGCGACAGCCAAGCACAAGATTCGCCCCGGCTTCAGCGAATGATTTTGCTGCTTCAAAGCCGATTCCGTTATTTGCGCCTGTTATAATGACCCATTTCCCGGTTAAATCGGGCGCGGGCACTTCTGTCTCCGTGAGAAATGTGCTGTTTGTCCCGCGGAAGGCGTTCCAGCTGCACCAGAGGGAAAATGGATGCTTGTTGATTTCCATATTCATATATACAATATAATATAAGTAGAGTATTAGATGCAAGTTGGTTCAGGAGTCGCGGCAATTTAAGACACAGACAACCTCGGCGTTGACTCGCTTGCCGAATTGGGAATGGCACGCGAGATTTCCTAATCGGGTCTCCCTTGCGAGCTCAACCAAACATGTGAAGTCGTCTGAAATTAATGCGTTGCCTTGCATACTATGATGACTATAAGGGCCATTGCCGGCTTGGTATACGGCTGGTATGTGGCTTGATGTCTGTAAATGTTTTCGGTTCATATCTTTAACACATCAATATATATATATATACCACCTTATCTGGTGATCCGTGTTTAACACATTATTTACAAATACTATCGTTACACATCAAGGTATCAACAATGAAGATGGGGTATAGTACTAGCAACAAGCAGGACCAACAGTATGGTTGCTCACCAAGGCAAGACCAGAGCCATTCCCAGAGTCAGCGAAACCGCCAAAGCACCCATAACTCTCCGCCAGTTGGACTGGCTCGTCCGCAATGTCGACGCCGCATTTGTCCCACTCCCCGAGTGCGAGTTCGATACATCAGACGGCTTATGCATGAGGTAGATCGGCCCGGCCGCTGACACGGGTATAAGGTCGGAAGCCTCACTGGCGTTGAATGTCGTGGTAATGGCAGTTGGCACCATCGCACTAGACGGCACTGATGGGTACAGCACCCCCGTCGTTGTGGTCCCGTTTAGTGGAAACGATGTCGTTGTAAGGTCCGGGAAGTCCTCGATTGTGGGATACTTCCAGGCGCATCCTGTGGAAATCTCACGCGGCGGTAGCGTTGAGTAGCAGCCGGCAAGGCTGGGGTGGACAGTCATCGAGCTGTTAAATCAGATCAGCTAGAGGCAAAGAATGACGAGGGGACTTCTTACCTCGGGCAGCATGCGATTACGGTCTCCTCGGGATCTAGTAGGGCTCCGAACACGTCTCGCGGCTGATAGCTGTACGGGAACCCGGCGTCGATGGCTTCATAGCGATCATAGTCGTCCACCTTGAACAACCCGGACGATGTCACTGGGCCGTCGCTGGGGCGGGCAATTGCACCGACGGTCTTCCAACCACTAGGGCAGGATGGACCAGGTGAATAATACGCGACAACGTACCAATTTGACGTCACCTCCTTTGCCAAGGCTGAGTCGGTTGGTCTGACGCCGCACTCTGCGTTCCATACCGTGGTGGAACATTGGTTGGCCCACGCAGGGTAGTCAGACGTAGCGGTGGCTATTTGGTAGCTGGATTCGGTGCACCAGGTAGGAACAGAGTAAGTGGTCGGTGCAGGGCCAGCATTGGCGAGAGTCCAATCGAGGGTAGAGGTTGCAGTCGGCATGTCGAAGAGTGGGACGGTGCAGAGGGATGTGTAGACCTTGGGGGGAAGGGAAGGTTTTATAATTGGGCTCAAGCACTAAATAACGCTCAATTAGAGCCGCCTCAGCGGGCTTGAGTCATGGGAACAAGGATGGCAAATAGAATTGCTTCAACAAGCAGGGTGTGATTGCAGGCTGCGCTTAGGCGCCGCTAGCTGTGTTGGTGTCTCACTGTCGACTGATCTAGTGGTCTGGTAGACTGGTAGGCTGCGGATTTTGTAGACATCCTGGACTGAAGCTGTTTATAAAGCGTCATATAAGGCATAGGCCACTGGTACTGCCACCGGCTTTTCTCTGCGCAAGATACCTCAGTTTGGGATTCAAACTCGAGTTATTTAAGATATCTTCTCTGATGTTAATTACTGGTGCAAGCCCTAGTCAAGCTAGCTGCACTAGCAGAGATTTCCACAAGTGGATTCCGGCCAGGCCCACCACATCAATCACTAGAAGATCTGAGCGTGAACATGTCGGTGTATAAGCTCAAACATTGTGGATAACATGGTCCGGTGCTAATTCATTAACAGTTGGGCTTGCTTTACGGTTTTCTGATCGAGGGCTGTTTTGGCCCACATGTACTTGGTTCTCGGCGTCGCTATGTTTAGTCTTATTATATAGGAAAATACTATCTCTACTCTGCCTTCTCAAGAGGCCGATACGTCGCTTCCCACATTTGGACGCGAATCCACTCCTCCAGTTCGTTCTCATCACTCGGGATTCCCTCTTCCTGCGCATGTCCTTCCTCAACCGCCGTCTTGATGACAGATTTGGCAACGTCCAAGCTGAGCTCTCGTACATCTTCAACATCAGGAAGAAGTGGTTTGTTAACGTCTTTCAGAACTGGAGCTTTGGCCGCTAGAGCCTTTGACGCAGCGACGACCATCTTCTCAGATAGCCGGCGGCTCCGTGAGAGGACAACTCCGAGGCCGATGCCAGGGAAGGCGGTTGAATTGTTGCATTCCGCTGTAATTGTTAACACTTACACGTACTGTATTATTGTAGGAGGGCCGTACCTATCTCCTTCTTCGTCCCGTTATACTCAACAGGAGGAAACGGGCTTCCCGTCGCGATCATAGCCCGGCCATCCGTCCACTTGGTGATATCCTGTGGCTGCGCCTCGTGCAGCCGGGTCGGATTGCTCAGGGGGAATATAATCGGGCGGTCGACGTGTTTCGCCATCTCGCGGATGATTTCCTCAGTGAAGGCACGGGGTTTAGTCGAGGTGCCGATGAGAATATGTGGCTTCACGCGCTTGATCACGGAGAGCAGATCGATCTTTTCGCCTTCCGGCCATTCGCCGTCTTTTCGCGCGAAGTATTCTTGACTAGGGGTGAGTTCGTCTTTTTGGGATTTTAGGAGTAGGCCTTGTTTGTCGATGCACCTGTATTATCAGTACAGCACCTTGATAGAGTATAGGAAGCGTACCATATCTGCTTCATTGCTTCGCCCTTGTCTATCCCGGCTTCGGTGGCAATGGCGTCGCTTATTTGGTCGGCGATGCCAGTGCCAGCCGACCCTGCGCCGAAACAGACAACTCGGACGTCTTTCAACTTGACATCACTGACATGAAGCCCGGCCATCAGGGCAGCAAGAGTGACACAGCCCGTTCCCTGGATATCGTCGTTGAAACAGGGTATCTCGGTGCGGTATTTGTCGAGAATGCGTTTGGCGTTTTGGAGCCCAAAGTCCTCGCTGACTGGTCAGCCTACGTCCATACTTTGACAAGAGAACATACAAATGTATATATGCGTTGGGGAATTTCTTCCTTGCGGCCTGGACGAATTTGTCAATGAACTGGTCGTATTCCTCGCCGCGAGTGCGCGGTTGGCGCAGGCCCAGGTAGAGGTCGTCGTTCAGCAATTTATCATTCTACATAGTTAGTACCTTGCATTTTCATGGGAGGAGAGACGTACGTCAGTCCCGCAGTCCAAAACAATAGGAAGCTGTCGTGATGGATGGATCCCAGCGCAGACCGTTGTAATGACCAGCTTCGCGACAGATATCAGAACTGCACCGACGCCTTGGTCTCCAATCCCAAGAATCTACCATCATTAACACTAAATACAGTGATGGATAAGAGGAGAAGAAATACCTGCTCCCCATCGCTCACGACGATATAGTCAATATCATCCCCTGTGGAGAAATTATCCAGACTCTCCGCAATCCTATCCTGGTCGCGAATATTCAAAAAACACCCCTCAGGCTTGCGAAAAAGCCTAGAGTAGTCCTCGATAGCATCCGCCTCGGTCGGTGTATAAATAACACTGAACATCTCTTTCAAATGCGACTGGAGCAGCTTGTAGTACAGCACCAGGTTCTGGGCCTTCATGCTGGCCATGAAGGTGTTCTTGGCCAGATCGTTCGGTCGGCTTTTGTACTGCTGGTATGCCCTGTCGACCTGCTCGTCTAGGGTCTGGATGTTTGGTGGGAGTAGGCCGTGTAGTTTGAATTCTTTGCGCTCGCTCTCGGGGTGCGCAGAGCCTTTGTTGTATGTTGCGCTGGTGAGCAGCGAGGTGCCCTGGTAGGGGCACTTGACGGGCCCGTGGGCTGCCCGGGGGAGATGTCTGAATCTGGATAGACTCATTTTGTCTGTTGGAGGCAGAAGGATTGCTGCTGCAGGACGAGGAGGGAGTGAAGTTATGTTATTTAGAGCTGTCGATCTATGACGCAATGCACTGTTGGCCCACGTGGGAGGTTTGTCAGAGCAGACATTTGTACCATTAATAGATTTGCAATATATATTATTATTTTGAAATGGTTATATGTATTATCTGCTTAGGGTTATGTATGGCGAATGCAACATACAGCCCCGTATACAAACTTTGATTTATCCGCAGCAATCCTAATATACATACCTGAAATGCAAGTTCTCCTTATCCGTCAAGTCCTTAAAAGCAAGACGATCACGCTCACTTTCATTCAAACCCAGACCTGCTCGCTGTCTATTCTCCCTGAACCACAGCACAGCCAGAACCGACGCGCACAGGATGGTAATGCAGTAGCTGAATATGTTAGTTGACGTTGAAGTTCTACATGAAGGTGACTCACCAAATGATGAGGCCAGTCCAGAGATCAGGATAATGATCGGCCTTCTGCTGGGTATGGATCAACTGGGGACCGACGATATTGCCGACGCAGTACGCGACGAACACGGCCGCGGCCATGAAGCTCTTCTTCGTCTCGCCTGCGATGTTACTCGCGCCGAGCGAGATGGTGATGCCGACGACTGGGCCGAAGAAACCAATCAACGAATATCCGGCGACAGGAGTAGCGGGTTTATATCCCCAGGTGGATTTCCAGATCATCACGAAGCCCGCGATTACCGGGAGACAGCAGAGGATTAGCAATATGACGCGGATGTTCCGGTAGCGAGAGCATAGCAAGCCGGTGCCGATGATTCCGAATGCAGATATACCGCCCAGGGGGAACTGGAAGAGAATGCTTTCGAGGGAGGAATATCCGAACGTCGAGACAATAAGCGGCCCGAAGCCAGATACTGCGCCGTTCACAGTGTATCTAAACAATCAGCAACGTCTCGATAGACAGGACAGTATACATACGCAGCAGCCATGGTCAGGGAAACAAGCCAAATCCGGATATCCAGGATGGCCTCCTTCAGTTGGCCGGTCTTGAACTTCTTATGCTTCACTCCGGTCTGACTAGCCCGGAGTCTCTCCACTGCCACAAGGCGCTCTTCCGGAGTGAGAAACCATGCGTTGAGAGGATCATTCGGAAGAAAGAAACACCAGATCCCAAAGAGGAACGTCAGAATGCCAGCGAAGATGTAAATATACTGCCACGGCTTCAAGGAACCGCTATCAATCTGGGCAAAGCCATAGTTGAAGGCGCCGCCGATGATGGTGAACCATCCAGTCCCGGAGAACCACCAGCTTTGGCGTGACGACTGCTCTCGCTGTGTGTAGAAGCCGCTCACTATTACCATGAATCCGGTTGGAATGATCGCTTCGGTGAAGCCTGGGGAATTAGCACAATTTCAGCCTCAGTTGGCAGGGGTCTCACCGAGGAAGAATCGCTGCGCGAAAAGTCCTTTCCAGGTGGTTACACCTGCAGTCGCAGCGCATATAATGGCCCAGATAATCACAGCTGGACCGAGGACGCGTCTTGTTTGGAAGCACTGCAAGATGTACGTCATGGGATAAGAGCCGGCAAGCTGGCCAAAGTAGAAGATGGAGGTTGCCCAGCTCAGCCTGGATGTATCAGTCACTGGGGGACTGACTGAATTGTCCGTAACCGATAGCTGCAGGTCTGTAGTCATTCCGAACAGGACGGCATTTCCCAGAATTGCCTGAACAGTCAGTAAGGAAGTGGTACGGGGTCGAGCGTCCCACCTTGTCATAGTACACCAGACCATATCCTACACCGTTAGTGGACATCTTCCAAGTATTAGGAATAACATACCAATCACCATCGCCGGCATCAGAAACAGATCAATCTTCCGCAACACTCGCCGCTCAACCTCGGGGTCAATCGGCTTGGCCTCCTCGCCCAGCAGATCAATTCCGCCGGTGGCGATTGTCTTTTCGTCAACGCGGGGCGGGCCTGCATCCTGCGGCTGCTCCTGCAGCGAGTTCGACGCCATTGCACCGTTCATCCAAGCTGCGGCACTGACTACACTACGAAGACCCTTCTGCGAGCTCCCCTGCTTAAGTAGGGAGGACGTGATTTTTTCGTGGCGGACGCAATATCGGAGTAATCTCTACCGGCCAATCAGGATGAATACATAGTGGAAAACTCCACCAGGCTTGACTGCTACGGGAAAGGTCGATATGACATCAAAAGTCAATATGGAGCCCCACGTGTCCAGCCACGGTTGATGCTGTCATTAATTTATACCGGACGCGACAATCCCTTTGTGTGAGTGGACGGAGATCAATCATGCTGTAGCCTGCCCTAGTAGATCATTCCTCTCCCACTCTATATCTTTCCATTGTTTATTCAAACTAAATACAAGAATCGACAATATATAATATGAATTGTTTATTTTATTTGGAGAAACGGCCTATTGCGTATAATAACACCAGACGACGTGATAGCCTGACTCGGGGTTGGAGTCCACCGAAGACGCCATGGACCATCTGTATGATGTGACCGGATGCATGGCCGTTGGAGATAACAGCATAAGCATACTGAATAGCTAATACTGAACAGACAGAGACATTCACGATATTTGGAACCTTTTGAATGTCCTGATAACCTCATGCGAGAAAAGCACTATGGCAACAACAACGATTGAAGCACCGCCAATCTCATATGTACAGGTCCCAGAAACATCAGAGGACCTTGAGTGGGCTGATCTGAGGACCCTCGATCTGGCCAAGTTCGATCAACCAGGTGGAAAGCACGAGCTGGCCGCAGAGCTCACCAAGGCGATCGAAGATGTTGGTATGTAACACCGTCTGCGTTACTGTGCCGTATCTAATAAGACGCAGGATTTTTCTACGTTACAAACTACGGCCTCAGCAAAGAGGAAGTCGATGCGCAGTTCGGCCTCGCAAAGACCGTCCTCTCCCTTCCGAACGAAGAGAAACAGAAATACCGCGCCGCGCTGGAACAGGGAGATTATAATGGGTGGAAGCCAGCGGGAATTCGCACGCTGGTTCCTGGTGTGAAAGATAACTTTGAGATTTATAACATACCGAAATTTACTCCCGAGCATGCGGATCGGAAACACCCAGACGTTGTCAGGGAGCATTGGCAGAGCATTGAGCACTTTTCGAAACATATCCACGAGAATATTGTGAAGAAGTTGCTTACCGTATTTGCCATTGCGCTTGGATTAGAGGACGAGGAGTGGCTGGTGAACAAGCATCGGTATGAGCAGACTTCAGGGGACCATCTGCGGTACATGAAGTACTACTCGCGCAGCCAGGAGGAGAATGACAAACTGGGCGGTGTCTGGCTTAAGGGGTGAGCTACCTACACCATTTCAATGGTATTCAACTGACAGATTAGACACTCTGATATGGGAAGTCTGACCCTTCTTTTCCGCCAGCCTGTCGCAGCACTGCAGGTGTTGACCAAAGGTGGTGAATGGAAATATGTCAAGCCGCAGATGGAGGCGCTCACTGTGAATATTGCCGATGCGCTGCAATTTATGACCAGTACGTTGCCGCTGTTGTAGAATGAGAGTATACTGATGTTGTAGATGGATATCTCAAATCGAGCATCCACCGCGTCATCGCGCCGCCAAAGGACCAGGCGCATATTGACCGTCTTGGGGTGCTGTACATGGTTCGCATTGAGGATGGCAGTGACCTGGTGCCAATCGAAGAGTCCCCTGTTCTGCGACAACGGGGACTGGTTGGCGACAAGATCCTCGGGGGCGATGGACAGCCGCTTAAGGCTGGGGAATGGGTGAAGCAACGCGTTATAAAGAACCTGGGCGAGTCTACTGAGAAAGAGGGCGACAACGAGGTGAACGACGTGGAAATCCTCAAGGGTGTTAAAGTGACATATTACGATTGAACTTTTATGTTTATACATACAGTTTAGTACACGTTATCAACAATAATAGGATCCCTGCCACTCTTGATAACTTCCTCCACCATATCCAAACGATCCTGTCCCCAAAACGTCTCCCCTCGTAAGGTGTAAAACGGGGCACCAAAATACTGCTTCGATTCAGCCTCCTTCGTCAAAGCGGCTTCTTGCTCGGAGAGAGATTTCTCGCTTTGCGCCCGTTCCAACAATCTCTTCCCTTGAAGTCCAGCCTCATCTGCCAACCGAGTTATTGTCCCCGGGTCAGCGATGTCAAGCTCCCTCGCCCAGACTGCCTCGAGCCCAAGTCGCGCATACTCCTGGACAGCCGGACTATCATGACCCGACTCTTCAATTGCAGCCAGCAGCACCCGATGAGCAAGAGAAGGATCGGCAGGATAATACTTCGGATGCGTCACGAGTGGAATATCGCGAATGCGGCGCCATCGCTCCATCTCAAGTAACCGGTAGGTCTGGCGCTGGGCGGCGCGTTGTTTCACGGGGAGACCGCCGGATATCGAGAAGATGTACATGAGATTAATTGGTTTGAGGATCACTTTCGCGTTGGTTTCTTGGGCTAGGCGTTGGAAACGCCGGCTGCCGATGTAGGACCATAGTGAGACGAAGGAGAAGTAGTAATCGATTACTGGGCGGGACATGGCGGAGTGTTCAAATTGGGGTTTTATTGCGATATTCTTGTGCGTTTAAATGGAATATAAAATGAACTGATCAACAGGGCATGTTAAGTTGTGAGGTTGATAGATATGGCGTTTGCACACGCGGGAATGGCGACAGATGACACCACCTGCCACTCTCCAAATCTTTCAATTGGAGAAAATCATGACTCGCAGATTAGGCATTTAATTTGGAGACTGAATTAAATATATGAGATGCGTCCGTAATACTATGGGATCCGCCATGATGGGATAATGACGACCTACGATTGATTGAGAATGGCAGGTACTTTAGATCTTTAAATCTTTAAATCTCTAACTGCGTATAACTAACATGGCATTAAGACCTGATATTCGGGTCACGCTACAGCAGCCTAAATCTCCACGCCGCAAAGCAAGCAGCCAGTATGACCGCAATAAAAACCCCAACGATACCAAAGAACCACGCCAGCGAGCCCTCCACATCATCTCCAGGAACAGTGACGTTCATCCCAAACAACCCAGTCACCATATGCAGCGGCACAAAGATCGTCGCGAGGATGGTCACCTTGCTCAGGCCCGAGTTGAGTCTCGCGCTCAACCGCATGTTATGCACACTCGTCTGCGCGAGGAAATTCGACTGCAGTCTGCTGGTGATTTCGTCGAGATGGGCGAGTTCCGCGAGGATCGTGACGAGGTGGTCCTGGACGTCGCTGAGGTAGACGATCAGATCGCCAGCCGGGAAGGCAGGGTGCCACCGTTTCGTCTGGCAGCGCTTCACGAACCCGTTCAGCACGTCGGATTTGCCGGAGAGCGAGTGCGTGAGGTGGTTGATGCGTTTGCGGGTGTTGTAGATTTGCAGCATCAGGGGCGTCATGTCGTCGTCGCGTGCGATGTAGATTTGGTCTTGGATTGCTTCGGATGCGCGTGAGATGCCTTCGATTTTGGGCTGGAAGCTGTCGATCACGTCGTCCCTGCTGCTGTTAGTATAACGATTCAGAAAGGGTATTGCAGACATACAAGAGAGCATAGCAGATCCAGTCGCTGGATAGCACGGAGCGGTCGTGTTCTCTGGCGACTCGACTGCGCACTCGAGTGACATGCCCAGTGCCGCTGCGGGAGAAGGTCACCGTGCCCTGGCCGAAGACCAGGATGAACAGCATCTCAGGGCTTGGGCGGCCTGGGATTGGAAGGAGGGGACCGTCTTCACTGATTTTGGGCTTCTCTATCTCTTGGACCTCGTCGAGTGACACGGACAATGTACGCTGCGTGATGAGATAGTAGTCCGGGAACGTCTCGATCTTCTGCCGCGGTTCCTGCAGGGCAATATCCTCCACCGTCAGGGGGTGGATGGACAGCAAGCGAGCGACGGCGGCGACGTCCTCCTCTGCGCCGTCGCAGACGTCGAGCCACCAGACATCGTCTTCGGACTTGGATGTCTCCTTCTCGAAGTGCGGTGCTAGTTCCGCCCAACTCGATGCGTGCTGTGCCTCCTGGGCATGGCACGAAAAGAAGGTGAACTGGGGAACTTGGTCGGGGCGCATCTTATCGGTGCCATTAGGCTGCAGTCAAAACTTGAGGTGTCTGGACCCATTCAATGAGACCACGCAGGGAGTGCATATATCTTTCCATGTGGAATAGGGAAGCAAATGGACAGCTGACAGCGAGCGTTCGTTGCATGAAGTTGCAAGGGGTTGCAGAGACGACGGACGAAGGGAAAAGCAGCAATTAATAGATGAATAACAGCCAAGCCAGACAGCCGATAGTGCCGGATTCTGGCCATTTTGTAGGGCTGAGAGGTTGCAGTTTGTCGTCCACATAAATCTCTGAGACCCACCGTACACTCAGGCAGCAGCATTCCGCCACCTTTTCTAGGCAGTTCGTCATGAATACTTGGCGGTCGGACCGTCGCCGATTTGGACTGTTGAAGTATTAATATTGTTGGGAGACTCTATGGAAGACTGCTAGTCCAAGTGCAGTCACGATGGCCAACCCTGCGGTGTAAGTTGAAACTAAACCAAACATCTACGGTATGCTGACTCTCCAGACGACTGACAAGGGCCATTTGGAATCTGATTTGGCTGTTCCTGCTGCGACCGCTGGGTCTTTTTATTGCCACCGGGGGGGTCGTTTCCCTGGTTCGCTACGCCCTGTCCGTCTGGGGTTCTCCACTGCGTAATTGTGAGTTCATGAGATGATGATAAGCAATCCAGGTATTAATTTGTTTAGCAATCAATTGACAACGGCACTGTGAGATAACAATTCATCATGGTTGGCATATAATGCAAATAGAAAGACGGCGAAATAACCACTGGGGCCTTTGTTGCAAAAGTACTTCGATAATGGCATTGTTGTTGACTGCAGACTTATCTATAAACTGATGATGAATTAATTATGAAATGTTCTGCAGAAATGCCAGGCCTGTAGTAATACGGCTGCTCTATTCAGTAATCAAACCTGACCAGCAGGTGTCTACATTCTTTGATTCCACACAGCCTCGCCCACCAGCTCCAGCAGATATCGCTCTCGGTGCTCCAGCAGAGGTCTCGCCTGATCGCGCAGGAACTGGCGACATTCTTGTTCCATTCGGGCGATCTCGTCCTCGGTTCCATTTTCCAAGTCGTCGCGCGAGAGGCTGATGGTGTCTAACGGGGCAAAGAAGCGATGCTCTGGCCACTTCCGGGCGATCCAGACAAGAAAATACTCGAGCATCTGCTTCTGTTCGAGAAATGCCAGGATTATCCCTAGAGAACCCGTCTCTGCGAGGTCGGGAAGTCGGGATTGTGCTGCTTCAATCGACGCCAGACAGTCCAAGGCATCGCCCACTGCATCGTCTTCGACTCCGTCTTTCTCTTCGATGCTTGTAAGATCAGGATTGATCATGATCGGTCGGTCGTAGCCCAGCTTTGCCTTCCAGTAGAGATTGCCTGCGATCATGACCACAATAGTCGGGATGAGGACAATGTATCCCCACCACATCTTGGCCGTCACCATCGCTGCCATTCCTGCAACGACCCCATTGACGCCGTTGGTGCCTGCATGCCACTGGAATCTCCTGACCCTCTGTCGTAACTTCGGTCGGACGGTCTGGACGGTCTCATCAGACCGACAGGCTGAATATCGAACCTGGAACCGGTAGACCAGATACCCAGACCAGCAGGCATTAACCAACCCGAACACCGCTGCGAATCCGTTCCCAACGAAGCCAGAGAGGAGATTGCTGGCTAAGAAGACGCGGTGGTCAGCGCCCCAAATGGCCATGATGGTGCCCGTTCCGACCAGCAGGGCGCCGAAGCCCATCAGCATATCCATAAAGATGCGATCGATGGACTCTGTGCCGAGTTCGCGCGTGTTGACTCCGAGTGCCGCAGAAGTCTTGCCGTCTGTGCTGGGAAGGGAAAGCAGCGCCTGCCGTTCGGCGTAGAGCAAGGAGACGTTTTTCCAACTGAGACAAAAGTCGCGGACGGCGACCAGAGAGACAAAAAGGGCAATAGGGCCTCCGATGGCCATCAGGATCATCGCATGGCGAGGGACGGGGATCTCGTTCCAGACGTTGGCAGCAAAGTCGCCTGCGTTGGCGAGTTCGAGATAGCCCACCCCCGCGAGGAGATTGTTTTTCAGTGCTGCATGGCCGACCGCGCGGTATCTGCCTCGTCGAGATCGCTCGAGCGTGACTATTTTTGTTGTTGTTTGCTGGGAAGGGGTTGGCGAGCCCCCAGCCACGGTCGGCATAGTCTCGCCCATGGTGGTTGGAGAAAACAATGAAAGCCGGGGATCAGGATTGAGGAACTTGGCATTGCCCCGTAGGGCTGACCCGGCTAACCGGATTCCCCTGATTTAATGGTGGATCTAGTGGACAGTCTGTGTGGTGGTCGTGGTTAGGCACCATCATTCCCCACTGGTTGCGTTGCTCTTGCTGTTACACCGTAAATTCGACGCTGTTCTATTCCAGTTCCTTCGCTGTGTGATAGATCCAAACAGTCTCACCGACATGTTAACCGTCACTCATTTGTCCCGAAGGTTCCTCGCGGCCAGTCGATTAAGCTGCGGAGCAGTCAACCCTGGCTATAACGGATTAAATGAGACTGATCTCGCTATATCTGTTGGCATATAATGCAATTAGAAAGACGGCCTAGTACCGCTAGTGGCTCTGATGGTCGCACCGTATTTCCATAATATCTAGTTGGTGTAAATATATATATTTCTACTAGACCCACTGTATTTGATCAGGCGTATTAATATTTATACCTATTATTCAGGTTTTATATAAGTTTTATATATATTTCTACCTGCTTATAACGAGATTTGTATAACAAAACAGATGAACTATACAAATTATCAGTATAAAGAGATTTTAGCGAGATAGATAGGGTTTTTAATTTTGACATGGTGGTTTCTCGCTAAAAGAGGACCTGGCTATACCCGGGTTCGGTACAGGCGAGCTTGACTGTATAAACGCAGTATTAGCCCATGTCAATGCCAGTCCCTCATTCACTGTATGACCCTGTATAACCCGGTTTGAGATTATTCAGGCAATAACGTGTTTCAGCAATGTTCGCATACTGATGCTCGGACTGTTGATACGCCACCAGATGGCAGGATGGCTTTGAATGCCAGGGGAGTGCTACGGTCGAGAGGAGCAAGTGGTGACAATGGACTCAACCACACCTGTAATGTCTGTTAAAGAGTGACAGCGACATCTTTGTATGCCAGAGGACCGACTGGTCGTTTAAGATGTGTTTCTGTCCCTCATGGGCTGTCACTGGAAATGCGAATCCACTACACCAGCTAGTCCCCAACATCGGATTCTTTTCCGGCGACAGAACCCCCAGTCGGTCGAGATTCTCATATTGCGATAATGAAGCTGTGATTGCGACAACGAAGCTCACAATCCCTATTCACAGCCTCCCGACCTTGTTGTTAACCTCTCGAACGATTGTTAGCACAATGTCCGACTCGGACGACTTTCGAGAGACGGATGCCGACCAGTATGAGCGCTTTCCACCGTATAGAAAGGCCATCATCGTCGCGATCCTGTCATTCTGTGCATCCCTCTCTCCCATGTCGTCGACATCAGTCCTGCCTGCTGTTCCGGAAGTGGCTGCAACGTACGACACCACAGGGAGTGTGGTCAACGCCAGCAATGCCGTATACCTCGTATTCATGGGACTCGCAGGACCGTTCTGGGGACCATTGAGTCAGATCTGGGGGCGCCGTCCGGTTTGCCTACGAAGCCCTTAAATGGGCAGCGCACTAACGATTGATAGATCTGTCTTGTGACTGCTTTCCTCTTCTTCGCATTCAGTGTTGGGACTGCACTGGCTCCGAATCTCCCTGCATTCTATGTCTTCCGTCTTTTGACAGCGTTTCAGGGGACTTCATTCCTGGTCGTGGGCAGTTCTGCAGTTGGCGACATATATGAGCCTCGAGCCCGAGCAACAGCCCTGGGCTGGTTTCTGTCTGGCAACATGATCGGACCGGCTTTTGGCCCTTTTATCGGAGTGCGTACGTCTGTTACGTTCATACTTCGCTGCTAACGACTCCGCATAATAGGGGGTTATAGCGACGTTCAGCTCCTGGCGCGCCATTTTCTGGCTCCAGTCCGCCATGGGGGGATTTGGTACTTTAATGGTCTTCTTCATCTTGCCGGAGACATATCCCCATCCATCCAAAGGAGACCTTGTCGGACAGACACTGACAGAGAAAGCGAAGTTGCTTTGGCACAAAGTAAACCCATTTCGTGTTGCTGGGCTTTTACTCTCGTATCCAAACTTGCTTTTCGCCGCCCTGGCTACCAGCGCTCTCGTTTGGAACCAGTATTCTCTGTTAACGCCCATCCGGTACGTGCTTAACCCGCGGTTCAACCTGACAACGCCTCTAGAGTCTGGGATACTGTATATCGCCCCGGGTGGTGGGTATCTCATAGGTACTCTGATCGGAGGCCGCTGGGCAGACTACATAGTGAGAAGCTGGATCCGTAAACGCGGCGAACGCGTCCCAGAAGACCGACTCAAGTCGTCTTTGCCGTTTATGCTGGTTATCCTTCCTGCGTGCATGCTTGTCTACGGGTGGACGGTGCAACAACGTTCCGGGGGCATGGCTGTTCCAATCGTGGTCATGGTTCTGCAGGGGATTGCGCAGCTTTTCGCTATACCTAGTCTGAATACGTATTGTCTCGATGTGATGCAGCCGAAGGGGCGCAGTGCCGAGGCTGTCGCTGGTAACTACATGCTCCGGTATGTCTTTGCAGCCGTTGGATCTGGGGCTGTTCTCCCTGCTGTGCAGGCTATCGGGGTGGGTTGGTTCAGTACGATCAGCGCAGGCTTCCTCTTTGCCTCTGGGCTTGGTGTCTGGGCGACCTCAACGTCTGGGACAAGGTGGCGTGAACATGTTGATTCATCGGATTAGACTATCCTATCGAGATCTGTCGTATAGAGTAGTATAATCTATATTCTGCTCTCCCACCGAGCTGTCGCCCATCCCCCATCAACCAGGATATCAGTCCCGGTAATAAACGACGCCTCAGGACTACACAGGAACGCCACCGCATTCGCAACATCCGACGCCGTGCCTACGCGCGCGACCGGGTTCTTCCCAATCCTGTCCTGCATGTGCTCGCCCATTGGTCCTGAAAGCTCCGCGTGGCCCATCGGAGTGAGTATCAACCCTGGACTAACGGTGTTGACGCGTGCTCCTTTGCTGCCCCAGGCTGCTGCAGATGCTTGCACGCGGAGAATGTTCCCCCGTTTTGACACGCCGTATGCCGTAAACCGGGGCCCTGACTCGGCGGAAGTAGAGGTGACATGTTCGATATCGGCGTGGTTTAGCAGGTCGCTGGTGGGAGCAGTGGCCAGATGTCGCTCGAGTTCGGCGGATAAATGTCCCTGCGCATTGTGTCCGGCGACACTGGCGATGATCACTAGAGATGTACCACTGACGGCCACGGGGAGGAAGGCGTCGATGACATGCGCCACTCCTAGCAGGTCGACCTTGTAAATTGCATCCGGCGGCGACTGTGCAGGCGACAGCCCCGCGGTATGGGCGATGACCCTAACCACGCCAAAACGTGCAGCGCTCTCGGCGAGGTTCTGGACGGCGCTTGCGTTGGAAATGTCAGCTTGCACGGTCTCGATATCGTGGCCTTCATGTCGAAGGGTCTGTGCAGCGGAGTCGAGCTGGGCTTGGGAAAAGTCGGATAGGACGAGACGACAACCACTGCCCAGACGCCGGGCAATGGCAAGGCCCATGCCGCCGCATCCGATAATCACAATCACAGGTTGGGAGGACATTTCGTGTTGGATAGGGAAGGGTGGCAGGACAGATGGGGAGGCAGATTTATACCCCGCAGGCAACTCGTATTCTTATGCATGTGATGCAGTCATAGCATTGGTTAACTCCAAGACTGGATGGGCCTACTCCATTCCGTTCTGGACGCCTGATGCATAAATGTGCCTCACTGCGAATGCATAAAAAGTTGCAGCCGTTCATTAGGGGTAGATTCTGCTGAGCCCTACTCGGCAGCCAAACACGAGATAAGTGCATACAAAGTCTTTCCATTACATATCTGCTCCAACTGATTCTCGCATACTCATCCAGCAAGATATCCTTCAAGTTCAGCAGGTCAGTCGAATGAAGCGACTTCATCACTGACAGCCTCCTGCTCCACCAGAACCTCCTCTTCCAACATCCACGATCCCCCGCTTTAGTCGGATGTTGAACCAGATCATGGTGAGACTGGAAATCACCTTCAATTTCCATGGACGGTCTTGCTTTCCCACTCGGTTGGAGTAGACGTACCGGTCTTGTACAACTCACCAAACCGCCTCAGTAGTGGTCCAGGACGCAGCAAGCACATACATCGACTCGACGCCCACTTTTGCTGCAGATATATATCCTGTTGGCATATAATGCAAATAGAAAGACACTTATAAACTACTAGTGGGGTTTAGTTAAATAGTACTTTAATAGGTTATAAGCCCGGGTGTATCTTAAAACAAACGCCCCTGAGAGGGAGGATAGAGTATTAAGTTACAAAACAAAGAAAGTTAAACCACCACCTCACAAAGAAGATTAAAAGGTTATTAAGCTGACTTTCTAGGTGGATTGGTATATAGTGCAAATACAAAGAAACTTAATAACCACTAGTGGGTTTTTGATCGAATGGTATTTCGATATATGCAAGCCTTCCGTGGGTTCGACGCCAGTTCAGCTGGAAACGTGAGCCCCTTGCTGATGGATGATGCAGAGATCGAGGGGCGGTGTACACTGTAGCCAGGGGGATATGTGATTATATCACGATTAGTTCCTGCGCTGTATAAATCTGACACCGAACGCCATAATCCAACCTCAACAGTCCCCTTCACGACCGGTAATAGAACACGGACTGTCGGAATTATGGGTTTCTTCACCAAATCTAATCCTGCGACACCTCCTAGGGTTCCGACAGACACAGTGCTGCCAGCCTCGCTGTGGGATAACAGGGGAATCGGGCACACATGGTGTTTGCATTATTGCTACCGATTCAACGACGTGCTGGACCCGGGTGAGCTCCGGATCTCGCTTGAGCGTCTAATGCAGTTGGGGGAGTGGAGGAGACTTGGTGCACGGATGCGGCTGAATGTAAGTCATTCCTTCTCTGCTTTTGAAGGTGAAGATCCTGACCAGGGAGAGTAATGGGGTGGTGGAATACCATATCCCGGATAGATACGATGAACGCAGGCCCGGTTTTACCTTTACCGTTACCAAATATGATATCCCTGTTGAAGACCATCCCCTGGCGGAGGAGTTCCCCAAGGCCACAGCGCAGCCAAGTTTGCAGGGAGGCCAGGAGGAAGTTATGAGATCGTTATGTCTCCATCCAGAACACCCCCGGACACTGGATGACTGGTTGTATTCCGATCGGCCACTTCTCGATATCCACGTCGTCGCTTTTGAGGATGCAACGCTAGTAACTATAACCTTCATGCACCTTGTCACAGGCGCGTCCGGTATGCGTCAGATTCTTCGCGCGTGGTCGGATGTCCTGAATGGACGCGAGGACGAAGTCGGTGCACTGCAAGGTATTGGGGATGATCTACTGACAGACCATATCAATGAATCTGAACCTAGCGAGTACGTGCATTATGACCGAAGGCTAACGGGGTTCAAAAAGCTGGTTTTTGCGATCTATTCATTGTGGGACTGGTTCTGGTTTCCTGCCGCGGAATCGCGTCACATCTGCATCCCCGGTGTGTATGTGGACAGAATGCGAGACCGGGCCATTCAGGATCTATCGCAAGGAGCAACACCAGGACAGGAATCACTGTTTATAAGTGATGGAGATGTCCTGTTGTCCTGGGCCACCCGCACAGTTGTCAAAGCCCTTGGAGCGTCCCCCAGCCGACCACTCTCGGTGTTGAACGTATTCAATTCGCGCGCTACACTACTCCAGAAGTCTGCGTCCGATAGCACCGCCTTCATCACAAATGCTTGCTTGATGGCGCCAACATTTCTCTCAGTGGGAGACGCAATGAACCCCTCGCTGGGCCACCTGGCCTGGCAGTTCCGCACCTCGTTGACCCAACAGCGGACGAAAGCCCAATGCCAGGCGCAGCTTGCCATGCAACGCCAGGGCGTAATTGAGACCGGCTCAGCTCCTCTCTGTGTGGACCCGGCCTCCGTTATAGTGGGCTATACGAATTGGCACAGGGCGCGGTTTTACGACATTGACTTCTCCTCGGCAGTGCGCTGTCCGAAGGGGCCTTTGGCGGGCCATAGTAGCAGGATCGGGAGGCCAGCATCTATACTAGTCAGTAGAGATCTGCCAGGCCCGGGGATTCCTAATTTGGGAAATGTACTTGGCAAGGATGGTGATGGAAATTGGTGGCTCACTTGGAGCTTGAGCAACCAGGCATGGCCAGCGTTCCAGCAGGAGTTGGAAAGCCTGGGAACCAGGAACGATGGTCGATAGGGGTTCTATGAAGCACTTTTAGATTCTTTGGATCAGTGAGGTATAGACGCCCTGTGGTTTTATCAGGGCTCCACATATATAGACAGCGGAGCCCTACATAGATAGCATGGATCCATTGGGAATCCCATCTCTAAGATTTCTTGCGTACGTGAAAGGTAATCGCAGTGCAGAATTCTCTCTATGTATTTGAACGGCGCATCTCAGTGGTTATACAACTCGGCCATCAGAATACTGATGACAACCTAAGTACAGCGCTATTACTGCCAATCAGAGGTGAATAATGGGAGTCCTACGTGACTGCTTCCACTCCCCCATTGTCACCCCCCGTCCAGCTGGCCATCGTCAACCCCTGAAGGAAATGATCCGCCATATGCTGCTCCCTCTCTTTCCAAGTAACCATAGCCATATCACAGAATCCACAGCGGCTGTTAACGGAATCAGAGCTGTTCTTCAGAGACCCCAAATCCGGTGCCCACCCGGCCCACTTGCGACAGCCATGGAACTTGTACAGGTGCTGCCACAAGTGGTCCTTGCGGCTGAAGACTCGCCCACTAGCGGGACCTTGAGAGCAATTCTCGAATTCGTGCGACCGGAAGTGGTCCTCAGTAGGTGATGCGTGCCCGCAAAATATGCACTCCGGACTATCTTGGCCAGTGCGCCAGATCAGGAAAGATTCGTTCGGGGCTAGAGGGACAGCACAAACCCAGGAGTTGAGTTTGGGCATATGCACGCTTATCTCGTGGCGTCTCCAGTCGAATCTTTTCTTAAACATCCGCGAGCAAAAGGTGCACTGAAATCGTGGGTTGGATGCGGCAGTGGGACCTTGGTTGGTCGAAGCTCTGGGAGGCAGGGTGAAGGCGTCATTGCTTGTACCCAGACTGTAGAGGTTGGAGTTACTGTCATTTGAACGGCAGTAACCGCTCGTCGAATCCGGATTTGAGGAAGTATATAACGACTGGGGTTGACTGTGAAGCCAGGAGTCTCCACTCATAGACGACGATGCGTAGCCACTTGCACTGGCTGGCGTTGAGTCCGTATAGAAGCTGTCATTCAATGCGGTCTCCAGCACGGCAGGTGATATCGTTATTGGCTCGTCCTCTGGGGGTGAACAGCGCCAGCGATCCAACGGGGACATCATGCTCAGCGGTGATGAGCTGGGCATTGGTGATCCTTGCGGTAAGGTCTTGCGTTGGGCGACGACCTTCTCCGAATGTCGCCGGCGCCGTCGGGCATTCAAAAACCAGTTGTTAATTTGAGTCTTTGTCAGACCAGTCTGCTTCTCTAGGTCGGCCTTTTCTGCTTTTGTTGGATATGGATTGGAGGCATTGCAGGCAAGCCATTCTCTCAACGGCCGTGTTCGCTTGACGGAGCGAGAATGAGAACCAGCTCTCTCGCCCGCCTGTCTTGACAATGATCTAGGTGATTCGTTGTTCATATCTAGTGCAAATACTTCAGATTCGCCAAAATCAACAGTGTCGGTGCTCCCACCGAGAAAGAAGTCGTCTTCCATGATACCGTGTAGCTGGTCAATCACCGGCCGATTTGTCTCGTAGTGGTGCGGCTGCCGCTTGTGTTGTTCTGCGAGACTGCATTGCCGGAAAAGAGCTACGCAGCTGGAGCAGGAGGTGACTGGATTTGGATTGGCATCTGTGGTCTGCAGTGAGAAGCATTGCAGGCGCATGCGGCGGCAATACGTGCACGGCTCCGGGGGCCTCCAGGCGCCTTGGGGAAGGAAGAAGTCATGGTCATTCCAGGGTGCGCCTGACCCCAGAAAGGGGCTGTTCAAGGTATCGTGCAGCGAAGTATCATTGGGAAATGGGTTTTCCAGATACTTATATTTGTTCAGAGCGGCACCGGATGATTCATCGATTGATTGCGGTGCGGCAGCAGAACAGCTTGTTGAAGGCCCTGATTCAGAATGCTCTGATGCAGACCAGTCTGCCCCGTGGAGCCCATGGTTGGGCCCATCCATTTTGGATGATAAAATCGCTACTAATCCCCGACATGGCAGGAAGATGAATCTCTTTGCCACAATCGGTCGAGATAGGCCGTGAATTAGTCATCGGGTCACGTGTTTGTGAATGTCACGTGGTTATTCACTTTTGATTGGCCAGGAGGAGGAGTGTACGTAATGGTATATACAGATCATACTATGGGATCTCGAGGGGAGAAGGATGAAGAAAATTAGACCTGAGTAATGTATCAGAGTACCGAAGATGCGGGTACGTTGTTTTGCATCTCGGTAACCCCAATTTCGAACCCATGGGGAATACACAAGGCTTACATGGCACACCCGTCAGCATTCCCTTCGTCCAGGAATAGATCTCTTTGACACACCTGTTACAAGGATGAGTTTCGTAGCACCACGACTGCCCCATGAGTTTGTGGGTGGGGACCTGATGTCTACTGTCAGCGCGGAGGCTGCTGCCACCTGTCGCTTCCAGTCTACCATTTTCATACCAACTTATCATACAGCGCTGTATGTGATCCGGAGAAGGGTTCGTACGCTGCAGACAGTTTCATGTAATATTAAGAAGGAGCAAGGCAATACCCCGAAGTGAATTCATAGTAATTGGATAGATCTGGATGTATTTGGATTCCTAAATAATGACAGGTCAAGTGTGACCATTCAGGAATGGCCCAAATTGACTGACAAAATCAGAGACTGTTTCCTTAAACGACGTATACTCGATGCCGGGGAAGTCCCTTTCCAATGGCCCCTGATCGACTTCAACATGTCTTTTGATAGCCTGCATCCCCGTCGGAATCTTTCCCTTTAGATATGGCAACTTGTCTTGCATAACATCCGAAGCAATTTGGTATGTAAAAGGCTCTTTTGCCACTGGAATATACCTCCTCCCCCCAGCACCGGGCGTGAGAAGAGCCTGTATATGAATATTTGCCAAGTCGCGAACGTCAATCCAGAAATTGAACTGGCAGGGGGGAAGCTCCTCAGAGACAGATCCACTGGCTACCTTCCACAGCATCTTGTTGGACTCGTTCAGGTCGTCCAACGATCGAGGACTTCGTGCCAGTGGCCCAAACACCATGGACGGGCAGAGTGTTACCAGGTCGAATCGCGGGTTTTCTTCGCTTATGAACTTCCAGGCTTCCTGTTCTGCGAGTGTCTTGGACCCTCTGTATGCCTCGCGCGCCGATGCGTGTGGCGATGCGGCCTCAGCGTACGTAATGGGATTCCAATCGTCGGAGGTGTATTTCCAGGGCGCCTCCTCGGGCCTAGACAGATCCATCACAGATCCAAAGGAGGACGTGAGGACAACGCGATTGACTCGGGAATTCAAGCTCGCGCGAAGGAGAGAGCGGACCCCCTGAATGGCAGGGATGATCAAGGCTTGCTCGTTGTCTTCGCAGTCGTATCTGAGAGGCTGTTCCGGTTTGCGTGTTAACATTCTTCTTAGGAAAACTAAGCTGTTTGAACATACACTTGCCAGGTGGATGACCCCTGTTACATCTTGTACAGCGCTGTCAAACGCCCCCGGGTCCGTCAGATCTTGGATGAAAACCACGTCCAGCTTGTCGCTGTGCTCTCTCCTGCTCGCAAGGAACGCATCGGCCTTCTCCTTCGACCTGACCACGATCCTTACCCGGATTCCCGATTGAAGGAGTTTGTCCACTACGTGGGCTCCGATCAAGCCCGTTGCGCCAGTAACCAAGACGTATCTAGTATGTCAGATAGGAAACCAACCGAGTGGGAGAACTTACGACTGTTGCATGGTGTAGGCATAAACTTGAGGATATCATTGTATCCTTCGGTGGTGGACTGGGTATATGACAGACCCTTTGCTTCAGTTTTGATTTGGGAGGAGCGTAGATCAGATAAGTCCTGCCGGAGGAGCTCCTCCCACTCCCCTAACTCCACCAACTTTGTCCCTCACTCCTCTTTGACTGCAATTGAACATGATAATCACGATAGGAAATTGTCGCAAATGCTGAGCTAAGGCAGTCTGCCCGCGATGGCGAGTGACTCCGGGCACTCCACCGACCCTGAGTTGATATATATTTAGACATCATAGTAGGCAAATTGCGCACTGATAGTTATCTCACTTCTGAATCCAGACACTGCATTGTATCTTGCATGAATTAGTCACCATGTCACTCGGAAAATTGTATACCTACCCCAAGGCCCCTCGGTCAACCATGGTGGTGTTCGTCGCCAAGTACCTCAAGCTCGACGTCGAAATCTGCAACGCCTTCCCGATCAAGGTCTATCCAGAGAAAGGGGGCGTCGGAGAGGAGTATTTAGCCAAATTCCATACTGGAAAGGTCCCTGCGTTCGAGACTACGGACGGCTTCTGTGTCTATGAGAGTAATGCCGTTGCTTGGTTCCGTGAGGCTCCATCGGTTCAAAGTGATTGATTCCAATAGACCCGTCTACTAACGGCAAAAGTCTCTCATCAGGACTCTAAGAGTACACTGCACGGCTCGAACTTACGAGAGGAGACGACGATTCTGCGATGGGCGTCTTTTACTAACTATGAGCTCCTGCCGCCCATTATGGCCTGGATCCAGCCTATCATTGGGAGAGCACCATCTAGCCCCGAGATCCTGGAGAAAGCCGAGCAGGGCTGTGAACTCACCATCCGCGCTATCGAACAGGAAATCAAGGGGAAGCAGTACCTGGTTGGGGACACCCTGACTTTGGCTGATTTGTTTGTTGTCTCGGGATTGGCGAGAGGGTACCAATACGTAAGACACAACGCTTTTTATCATGTCCTCTACTAACACGTCCTGTCAGGTCTTCACCAAGTCGTGGGCAGCGAAGCATCCTGGTGTCCATGAGTACTACATGCGCATTCGCAACGACAGGGATGGGATCTTTGACAGTATCCTCGGCGATAATGTGATCAAGGAGGTGGCTAGTGGGACTTATCCTGACTACGACGGGCTGTAGCCGGCTTATAGACCTATTAAGATACATATATGCAGTATTCATTACTCGTAACTGTTACAGAGAATCAAGAAGTGGAAGCACCGGCCTCCGCAAAAACCGCTTCAATCCAGGTCGCGACGGGCCACATGTTTCTCTTTGTAACCGCCGCCTCGACGCATGAAAGGTATTGGGCTTCGTATCCATTAAGAACAGAAAAGCCTGTTGCGCTCCCAGCAGTTACTCCTTGTTGCCCGTCTGCATGTCTGCTCACCTTCTCGTCCTTTAGTCCTATTGAAGTTAATATGTTCTGCATTAAAACCCTCGCTGAGATCTTGTAGACATTTGAATGAGAACCAGAGCGTTCTTGGAGTCCAAGAGCCAGCAGGCGCACAGTACGCCACCCCATTAGACACGACTTGAAGCCAAGTATCGTTATGAATGGATCCTCCGGCGCGCAGTCGGTACCTTGATTCATAGCGCCGACAGAATCCATGAGCAGCGCCTGGATATTTTCCAGACTGGCAGCGACCCTGATTACATCTCGGTCTTCGTAAACATCTCGCAGATGCTTTGACCTCGGCTTCCCCAGCTCCCATGAGGTAGAAATTGCAGTTGGCAGTCCGTACTCGACAACCCCATTGGTGAGCAGTCCATCCTGGTGCGTTAAACAGAGTACTGTGTAGTGCCATGCGATCCACACCTGGTTCCACAGACCGACATCAGCTGTGGCCCCTCCGTCCAATTCGTGAGGACCGTGGTTTGCCTCTGTAGTTTCTCGGACCTGCTGTACCGTTGGCATCAGGTCAGCGAGAGTGTTCAGCGCCTCCATAACCTGCGCCCGGGCGGACTCGGGTACAATTGACAGACGATGTCTTTCCTTATCATCTGGGCTTCGGATGTTGTGGTACAGAAAGGTACTCCCTAGGATCAAGTCCCGGACCATCATCTGGATTTGCATTACCAGCACAAGTCCCGCGAAGGCAGACCTCCACAGCAGGCCTAGACGTTTACCAGGAGGGGCTGGGCTCATCAGGTGCATGAGGGTGCTGTAGAGATCGCCCTGCACAGGTCGAGGATTGCGGTTTGCGGCGTCGTCTTCTGCTTCGTTGAGTGAGCAGTCCTGATCGAGAACGAACGACTGCCACGCAGACGCTGTTGGCGCAGACCAGATGTTTTCGCTGCAGGGGAGGTCATATTTGATTTCTAGTGCGGTCAGAAGGGGTCGGATGTTGCAGCAGATGGACATCTGGACGTCTAGATAGTAGAGAGAGTATATAACACTATGCTTGTTAGCACACTTCTTAAAGCTACTAGGGTATACGCACCGTTTACGTGCCTCGATTGTAACAGCAGAGCGCCAGTCTCGCTCGACATAGGCCCCTGACAGGAGAGACTCCAGATCTGGAATTACGGCCAGGCCATCGCTCGGCTGGCTGTCTTGGAGGAGCTGATATTTCCTTAATGCATCTACCAGCCTCCGGTGAATGCCCAGAGCCATCTCAAAGAGGGTATCATCGCAACTATGAAATGCGAAGTACTCGAACAGCACGTAGGCTTGGAGAACCCACACTTCGCGGAACCCGGCACACCCATGTGTCTCTACGTATGAATCTAGAGACTGAATGCCAGACTGTATTAGTGCAAGGCTGATGTCGCGATGGCCACCGGAGAAATGGTAGACGGCACCAATACACGCTACTGCTTGGAGGAGAGGCTCTGGTGTCGACGCAGCGTCGAATGTAGGTTGATGGATAACCGGCAGGATGGGTTGAAAGCCTTCGAAATAGGCTGATATGAATAAGGGAAGTTTGAAGATCCACGAGATGTTGGATGCTGAAAACGTAGCTGACGATTGCGGCATGGATGGACCTTCACACGCCTCACGTTGAATAGAGGCAGTATCTACATTCTGCTTAGCAAATGTTCCAGGACTCGAAGTAGTAGCTGGAATTGACGGCTGGACGGGTGCCGATAGCTTGGATCCATTGTTAGGGCCGTCAGTATCATTGGATGGGCTTTCGACTAAGTGATATTTCCTGATATGCCGCTTTCTAAGATCACTGAATCAGATAATATGGTCAGCATGTCGACTGCTTTTGACATATCAAACAAACCGTTACGAACCTCCTTGCGAAGCCAACACCACACTGTGAGCAGGAATAACGCTTGAGGTTTGGCTGGCGATGAACTATTAACTGCGTGAGTACGCCTTACCGAAAAGACGTAGTTATACGCACCGGAGGCAGTATGTCTCGTCAGATTCTCCTAGTCCACCAGCTACTATTAGTTCACATCTCACTTGACTACAACCAGACCAACCTGTCTTGTAAAGCGCACGGCACACGTAGGACAGGCAAAGGGCTTCTCCTGGTCGCCCGGTGCCGGAATCTCCATCATATCCATGACGAGGAGTGAGATCGAGTGTCCGCTGAGGATTGTCGGATCAAGGCGACGGGAGGATACCCCAGCTTGAGGACGATATCTGGGAAACGGCCTGTTGGAGTCGATGCCGCAATGTCCTCTGAATGGCCGCCACTATCAAGCTATCTCGACTAGTTGCTTGGTCTCCAATCTCCCGCCAATTGCAGGACTTGCTTGGATGGAGATGGATTCAATCAGAGGGTCTCCTCTTTGTTGTCTGTCCTCCTGTCCTCTTCCCCCTCTCTTCCATATGTCCTCCCTCTTGACATCATACTCTGTCCTCCGTCCGCCATATTATAAACTCTACTTTTTCAGGTCGTACCTTTCGTCCTCCGCTTTATCCTCTTGGCAACATCACGGACCATCCAGGTGGTGTAGTCCCGGGAGCCTACGCCTCGTACTGTCCTGGCGTACTTAAGCCATGGAGGGTATTGTGACCATTTGCGGTTGCGATTCACCGACCTTCAAACAAAGTAATCCAGAAGTGGACATCCCAATCTTCGTTCAATATGTCTGCTCCATCGCTCCCCCATTATACACCTGCCGAGCCCACCAAGGAATCTCGTATGTCCACTCCATACTCCACTGAGTGTACTTGTTAACGTCAACTAATATTGGCAGTGGATTATGTCCAGCTGGTCAACCTCGACCTGGCCAAGTTTGACACCACCGCCGGTCGGGAGGAACTCGCCAGCAGTCTGTTCGAAGCAGCTACAGGCCACGGCTTCCTTACTCTGACCAACCATGGGATCTCTGATGCCGTGTACCAGCGGCAAATGCAGATTGCCAATGGAATAATGACATTACCTGCGGAGGAAAAAGCCCCTTACGAAGGTAATCCCAGAATAGATATATCGTGTCTGGAAGGGCTCCTGATTCCTCATAGTGACCCCGGAAGAAGATGCTCGTGGTTTGTATGTCGGGTTCAAACCTGCAGGACCCCTTGGCCATAAAGGCGGGTTCCCCAAGCAACTTGACCACTACAACATCCTCGTACATGACCCCAAGAATCGACCACACCCGGAGATGCTGCGGCCCTATCTCAAAGAGACGCACGAGGTCATGCACTTCATTCGCAACAACATCCTGAAGAAGCTGCTTACCCTCATGGCCATGGTTCTGGAGATGCCTGAAGAGGACATTCACGCCACACATGCCCTTGGTGGGTCCAAGACCGAATATATTCGGTACATGATGTGCGAGCCCCGACCGAAAGACGAGAGCGAGAAATACCGTGACATCTTTCTCTCTGGCCATACCGACTGGGGCTCGTGGACATTCCTCTTCTCACAACCCATCGCCGCCTTGCAGGTCCTCGACCACCGCGACGGCCAGTATCGCTGGGTTCAGCACCAGCCGAACGCCTTGGTGATCAACTTCGGCGAGGCACTGGAGCGTCTTACTGGAGGTCTGTTCAAGGCCACAATCCACCGAGTTGTGCAACCTCCGGTCGACCAGCGACACCTCCGGCGTATTGGTGTGATATACTTTGCGCGGCCCGCTGACGATCAGGAACTCTCGCCCCTTAAGGGCTCTCCTGTTTTGCGCCGGATGGGCCGTGACAAGCCTATGGACGACCGCGTCTTTTGTATGGCTGACTACTTGGATGCGCGTAAGCACGGTTGGAAACGCTACGAGTATGATATTGACCGTCCGGCGGATCCCGCGAAGCATGCCGACTTCTTCGCTGGAGAGTATCCCGATCCTGAATGTCACAAGAGCTTGGGCAAGTTTGATGATGTTCCCAGGGAGGTCTACGTTCCTCAGCTGAAGACATAATCGACCGAGGAAGTTGGTTTACACTGCTGTTTTAATTGCTCGTATATGTTTTATAGTTAGTGTCACAGAATGTCATGTATTTTTTCTAAATAATAACAGTAAGAATCTATTCATTCTGGCCCGAGTACTTCCATGTCACGGACTCCTTCCTACGAGTCATGTTAGACCTAATAGTCTCCAAAATTCTAACTCGACAGGCTTCCCCGCATTCAGATCAGTAAAAGTAATTCCTTCCGTTATCATTGGGCCAAGCGGAGCGCCTCTTGTCCTCTGAGCCGGATAACATCGGCGCAGTGCCTTTATCTGTGGAGCGCCACACCGGGGTCATTTGAGGTTATCATCAAGATAGCGTGGAGATACGCAATTGCCATCTGCAGAAACCGGAAACCTCGTGATTATAGAACAATTAGCCGGTAGAAGGGTAGATATTTGATTAGCTGAACTCCACTCCTTTTCCGACATTCAGTTGTGCCATTCTGGAATCATCAGTCGCCATACTCGTCGGCATCAACCCTTATTCGTTAGCCAGAATCTGTAACTACATCAGACTACACATCATGGCCATTAAAGCGTTTGTTCAGATCCGTCAATATTTCACCAGGGCGAACCAGTCTCCCTTGGAGAAGAGGCTGGTCTTGAAGCTTGACTTTTTTATCCTGACGTTTTGCTGCCTCGCATACTTTACGTATGGATCCAATCCTCTCATACTGTCCTAGTTATACATGCTAATATCCGTGGCTACCTGGCAGGAACTACCTTGATCGCGCTAGTATAACCCAGGCCTATGTCTCGGGCATGAAGGAGGATGTGGGCTTCCAGGGTGCCCAGTTGACCACTGTACAGACGATATACGCCATGGGCTACCTAATGTTGGTTGAAAAGCCCCTAGACTACCACCGTGATAACTTATTGTAACCTTCAGCGGCATTGTTCCAAACAACCTCCTCCTCACCTACTTCAAACCGAGACATTTCTTCCCGGCCATGATTACCGCGTGGGCAGTGCTCACTATGATCAATGCCGTTGCGCGAACACCGCAGGACCTCATGGCTATCCGTTTCTTCCAGGGGTACTTTGAGTCTTGCGTCTTCGCCGGGACTCAGTATATCTTGGGTTCTTGGTACACCAAAAGCGAACTCGGTCAGCGCACTGGGCTGTTCACTGCAAGCGGACTGGCGGGAGGCATGTTCGGTGGTTTCTTGCAAGCCGCCATTTACTCTTCTATGGACGGTTTCCATGGTCTTCCAGGGTGGAAATGGCTGTTCTTGGTATGTTTCCATGGATTCAGTATTGTAAATCATTCTCTAACGCCGTCTATCAGATATGTGGTATAATCACTATCCCCGTGGCCATTTATGGGTATTTCTTCTTTCCGGATACGCCCTACACCACCTCTGCCTTCTACCTCAATGACGACGAGAAGCATCTGGCACGACAACGTGTACCCTTGCTCGAGCGCGGCGAACCCATTCTCACCAAGAGCTTCCTGAATCGCGTACTTACCTCCTGGCACTTGTACGCATTCTGCTTCCTGTGGATTTTGGGCAATAGCTCGGAGTCCCAGGGAAACCAACAGCTCTTGAACCTTTACATGCAGGCACATCCCGAGCGAGGATACACCGTCTTCGAAATGAATAGCTGGCCAGCTGCTGTGCAGGGTGTTGGTATCGCCAGTACGCTGATCTGGGCTATTGGAACAGATATATGGGGTCACCGCTGGGTGTCTGGGTACTACGTAGGCATTGTCTGCATCGCGAATGCTGTCATGATACTCGTCAAGCCGACAACAGTGGCCACCAAGTTCGCGGCGTATTACTGGGCTGGCTCGATCTACTGCATTCAGGCGACGTTCTTTGCGTGGGCTAATGATTCGATGAGGGGACAGCCTCCTGCTTTGCGCTCCTGTGTCATTGCCTGTATGAATTCCGCGGGCAATTGCTTCCAGGCCTGGTGGCCGCTTATCTTTTACAGGGCGGATGACGCACCTGATTTCACTGTACGTTTCCATGTCGCTTTTCATATGTTCAATTCGGCTGACTATCCACGATGTAGATTGGGATGTACGCTATGATTGCAGTGGGTGCGGCGATGCTGGTCTGGACGACAGTGCTGGTGTGGACGGACAGGTGCACTGGAGTGCAAGTCATCGATGCCGTTGAGGAAGAGTGCCGTCCCAGTGTAGACAGGAAATCTGGAAAATGCGACGACATCAATCAACGTGCGTGTGAGGTGTGATTTTGTCGGGGGATTGCATCTTCATTAAATTAACACCTCTTCCAATCAGATTAGTCGTTCTACGCACAGCTTTGTTCCTCCTGATTAACTACTCAAGATTTTACCTTCACCTATTCCACCCCTTCACTCGGAAGATTGTATACCTACCCAATGGTCCCTCGGTCAACCATGGTCTTGTTCGTCGCCAGCACTCGGTTGGTTGTTAGGTTAGGAAGGATTTGCCTTGGTCCTGCTGAGTAGAGGTGCTTCCAGGTCTCTGCAATTTCAAGGCCGAGATGCCACTCCAGGACCGGACCAGCTAACTCTAGGGGTAAATGCAGCCGCAAGACTTTTCAATAAATTCAAGCTTATTTTTGTACCCTTTCCACCTAGATGGATTAGGTCCTGTTTCTTTCTATATATCTCTTGGATAAGTGTTGTGAATCGAGGCTTGAAACAGTAGATGATAGGGCCTCATATACTGAATTTATTTGGGTTCAATTGAGACTGATTGGAAATCAATTCGAAGCTTCACCCTGTGTATACTGTATATAGATTATGGGTTATTCTCCAGTGGCTAGCTACAGTGCATACGACTATCTGTACACTTACTCAGTTTCCACGCTATGTACATTTACGAAAATCAAGGTTTCTCCAGTGGCAGGCGGAATATAAAGTGCTGAGTGCTCCAGTGCTCTCTTTCTGAAAGGAGATTTGAAAATAGAAATCAATAGGAGATGAATTAGAATAATCTGCTTCAAACGCAGAATTTGATCACGGATACCCTTCCACTCGTGCCACAGCACCGTTCTTAATTGCCGAACGCCGGCGATATTCTTGGGGAAGCCATAGCTCTTTCATACCCTGTATGGCCACCCACTGGCCTGCTTGTATGATAGAAATCCCAGGGGAGGTTTCTTGGGAGCTTAGAAAGCCGATATCATAGAGCTGGGCAATATTGAAATTTGCCACATTAGTTATGAGGTGCGGACTGTTAATAGAGAATCTAACGCTGGTTGCACCACGCTCAGTATGTATTGTATACATCAGACCTCCAGTGTCACAATCCCATATTTTGATGGTTGGGTCATTGGAAACAGACACCAGCCGTCGACCGTCAGGTGAAAAGGCGAATAATCGAACCGGGCCGGAATGGCCTTCATGGGTATACTTCATATCGTCAGTATCAGGATCCCAGATTTTAATGGTTCTATCATGGGAAGCGGATGCCAGCTGTTGGCCGTCAGGTCGGAAGGTTATTGATACAACTGAATTAGAGTGGCCTTTAAGAGTCTGCTTCAGTACTCCAGTTACAGGATCCCAGATTTTAATAGTTCTGTCATAGGAAGTGGACGCCAGCCGGTGGCCATCAGGTGAGAAGGCGGCTGACTGAACCGGACCACGATTGCATTTAAAAGACTGTTTTAGATATCCAGTTGCAGAATCCCAAATCTTAATAATCCTATTACTAGTAGATACCAAGCGCTTGCCGTTGGGTGAGAAGGCAACTAATAGAATGGAATTAGAGTAGCTATTAAGAGTCTGTTTTAAATAGCCAGTGGCAGAGTCCTAGATCTTGATAGTGGTATTATTAGAAGTAGATGCTAGGTCCTGGCCGTCAGGTAAGAAGGTAATAGACAGAACTGATTTAGAATGATCTTCTAGAATCTATAGTTCCGGGCTCTAAGTCTCCTTGACTCTTGGGTATCCATCCGCCCAACCAGGAGAGTCCTTTCCGAATTTTCGCCTAACTATTGACCTCGCTGGTGCAAACAGTAGGCCGGAAGCGTAGATCTGAAGAGGAGCAATATCGGCTATCTGGCTGTTCTTCAAAACAAACCGCTCCGCATCATGTAGAAATTTAGATATCTCGGAGCTCTTCTTGTCCTATTTAGTATAAATCATTCTCATAGGAGCAGTGGGGGCTTACTTGAGTTACTGATTGTAATGTACGGATGTTCCCCAGAACTTCCGAGACAATTCCCAATATGCTCATCACTTCCACCGAATGAAGAAGATGAACATCGAGAAATGCAACAATACAATCAATCTGGCTCCTAGGATATCTGCTTCTCGCTAGGCGGTGGATCCAATAGCGACTCGAGTACTGCAGCTCCGGTGGCAA
Source organism: Aspergillus sp. B3601 (assembly GCA_023625155.1). Lineage (NCBI taxonomy): Eukaryota > Fungi > Ascomycota > Eurotiomycetes > Eurotiales > Aspergillaceae > Aspergillus > Aspergillus sp. B3601. The sequence continues at coordinate 111,460 of JAMAAV010000003.1, read as the reverse complement.
ATGGTTACTCATAGACTGGCTGTTGATAGTCGTGCGTTCTACGCCATAGCTGTGAAGATTGCAGATGTTCTTCTTCAGTTTCTGTTGCATGATATCAAGGCAACGGGATGTCAGTTTCTGGTTTATTTCCTTCTGATCAATCCACAATGGCGAGCGCTCACGTGTGTCGGCGTTAAGAAGGAAGTCACGTAATGATATATGGAAAAGCCTTATTGGTGTCGTCTCATGATGTGGTACGTCGAGAATCGAGTAAAGGGAATTCAGCCTGATATGAAGAAAATGCTTTTGGACTCCAAGGAGAGTTGCAAGTGCATTGAGTGAGAGTGGACTTTCAAGAAGGATTATTGTCCCAAGGACTGTCCGATATTCCTCAATTAATTGCACCTTCTTTGACCCATCGCGTGCGACCAGGAGGTGATCCAGTACCGGAAGGTATGTTCCATTCAATTGTGAGATGTCAGTGTGATGAATGAGGATTTCTGCGAGACTATTCTCTGGGTCCCATTGGTAATCTAGAAGAATACGACCGATAGTGACGGCAAAAATTAATAAAGGCACTGACATTGTGATAAGCATCTGGGTGTTGGTGCCTCCTGGCCAGCCTGGTGGGAGATACCGCTTCTTCCGAATCCTACCAAGCCTGTTCTCCAGGAACAAAGAAATATCTTTCTTGATGATATGGTTGGGGACCCGATGAAGAATGAAGTCTTGGTGGTCATCTCTGACTTCCTCTTGGAAGCCTAGCCGTATTGCTAGTTCAGGTGGACTGGTAACGAAGATGCTCAGGTGAACCGAGCGTATTTACTTTAGTTGTGGTATTAAATGTAGAATAACGCGTATATCGTCGTCGCTTTCGCATTCATCTAGTGCATCAACCGCAACCACCAAGGTTTGGGTCGGGAAATTCGATTCCTCCAAGCCTAGCAGCGGCTGGAGAACTAATTTGTCAAACTGCACCTTGAGTGTCTTAGCTGATACTTTGAAGTCTTATTTGAGAGTATGCATTATTATATGCTTCATTTTTGGTATCTTTGTCAATAGCTGCTTGGTTATCGTTGGGAAGAACCGAGCGGCGGTGCCATGATCTCCTTCACCTCTTTTAAAAAAGAAGCTTGCGCCCAGTAGTCCTCGCTGTGGAAAATATTTTGCGACAGTTCGTGATATCGTTGATTTCCCGGTGCCAGCCAAGTTATTAAGCCAGAAGATGCATTTGCCTTCTAGTCAAGCAGCCCACTTTTCAATATCAAGGAGAAGCTCCTTTCTCGTCCCGGGAAGATATCCCTCTTCATGTTGGTCCATATAATTTCCAAATTCAGCTCCTGCGGCAACTGGCAGCTCCTTCAGCATGTAATCTTCGGTTATAGCGTTGATTTCCTTAGCTGATTCGCCGGTAATGATCCGAAGATCATGAACATTCCTAGAAACATCTTCGAGTTGGTTTTGAATACCTGTTAGATATACCAGTTAGAGATGACACAATGATTGAGCAGTGCTAGCACTAACCATCCAAAACTTCACGGGTCTTCCGGTCGGGGTTTACCCGCTGAGGGACAATCTGATGGAGGAGGTCTTTCGTATATGCAGCTGCCGCCATGGCTGCATAGCCTTGCCATTCTTCGTATTTGTGGGAATCAGCATAGTCGCAAATTCCCTGAATGACCAAGCAAGGGAAATGGTTCGCCAGTCCAGCTGCCTCCATTTCAAAGCACAAGACTCCTTTTTCTGCCGCTAGTTTATCCCGAAATATTGCATCTTTAATAACCCTATTTCCAGACGCGATCAACCCGTAGTGAATAGCAGGATTGTCTTCATTCTCGGTTCGCTCCGGTCGGAAGACTAACTCGGAATCATCACAGAGTTCAGCACAGGTCGACTGGCTATCCAGTATATGAGTAAATTGGCTATTGTAAAGCCTGTCGCTTTCAGCGGGAGGCCGCGCGTATTTCCGTTTCAGTCTTTTGTTACCCTCAAGCACGCTCTCAATGCTTTCCTTCAATTGATGGCCCTCCTCCTCATATTGCGCCTGGAGTCCAGATACGGCTGTGCGCAGAATCGGAGGTGGTTGATTCAAAAGCCCAGTCTGATGAAAGCCTTGGTCTTGAACTTCTTTGACCAAATCATATTGAAGCAAGCCGCCATGTCCACTCCGGGATGAGCTGACGACAACGTCGCCGAGACGGACGTCCTGGGTGGTAGGGGCACCACCACCAATCCCAACCTTCAGCCCAAATCGAACATTTGGAAAGCTGTGCACCATATCTCTAGCAACGCCAGCAGCTGATGAAGACCCGTGTTCTCCATCTGGCAGAACCGCAATCACGATGTAGTGCCCCGCGATTTCTCCTAGCGTGTAGTGATTGTTCTCACTTGGTGATAACATTTCGGGTCGGCCATGCTTCTTGTCAAGAAAGCTCCGCGCAGCAACATATTCTGTCTCCAATGCACATATCCAACCAACAGTATACTGATCTGTGTTTGACATGATCGACGTCCAAGTAGCGGGGTTAGCGGCGGGGTTTTCCTAGGCTACATCGATAACTTTTATCGTCGTTCGTCTAAAGGGGAAGTATTCAGGGGAAAAAGGAGAGTGAAACCCTGGAGAAGGGTAATAGATTCACAACGAACTCCTTGTATTTCGGGGCCCCACGGCCAAAAAATCAACTGTAAGTAGGTGTACTTACGACGAGTACGAGGTGCGGAGACATAAGATTACCTGCTGGAAGCACGTGCCTACTACCTAGTGACCCTGGTGCAGCGGTAAAGTCTGTATTACCTGATTATTGGGGAGCTGCGTGTAGTTAACTATATTATTAGCCAGCCGAGCCATTTTATGTAAGCTGCATTGTTAACTAGTTAGATAACTACGTAGTTAACTTAACTCGGGTGTACGTAAGTTAGTTATGAAAGAGTATATTAATGATTTTCTGGAATATCTTCAAAGTAAGATGCATAGCTACTCCTACATGACTATCATAGAAGGATGTGGACAAGATAAGCTTGTAAATATGGTTCAAGAGAAGTGGTGGAGTACTTACTGAATATGGTGTGATTGTCATTCCAGTTACATTATTTGTTCAAGCTGATTTGAAATCGAACAACAAACAAATTAATAATCCTTGACAAGAGCTAACTAACTAGTTAACTAACATCATCTACTGATAATCTACTACTATCTGTTCCGCCTGGACTTACTTCCATCATGTCCGACGAGCCCAGCCATCGTCACCAATGTCCGAAATGCTTCAAGACATATACGCGGCGTATGTACCCCCTGGGAGTAAACCTTAAGACTTGCTGAACAACGCAGGAGACCTGGTAATGCGCCATCAACGGCGCTGCCTGCAGAAAGCCCCCACCACTCGCCAGAGAGCGTGCAATGCATGCGTCCAGGCAAAGGCAAAGTGCTGCTATTCCCATCCGATCTGTTCGCGCTGTGCGAAACGGGGAATTCCCTGCGTATACGCGACCACAGCGTCTTCCAAAGCTACTGACCCTGCCAATACTACGGAATCCAGTGGTCAATTGGACCTGTGGGGATCGCACAGCCTTCCCTGGTCGTTGGACTTGGATGATATCCCCATGGATGTGATTGATGACGCACTCTCCTCATTGCCAGCTCTCCCGAACACTGATTCTAACCTCGTATCCACATCGCTGCACGCCCCGCAACAGTATGACTTGTTGGGAATGTCTGATGTTACAGAGTTCCGAAATACAACCCTTGTAGAGCACCCTGACTCGTCCCAGTGTCTGCGACTGCTAATCCAATATCCAATGTTATTAATGAGAGATGATTTTTACTGCCCATTCGCACATCGGAGTCTCTTCAGCTAAGACGTACCCGACATGACCGTCTTGACTCAAACGCCGGTTGCAATCTGCTGTGCAAGTGGGCTACTTTCGAAGCAGGGTGCGCACTTTGTGAGGCGCACCATGGACGCCCAACGGCATAGTATAATCGAAGCATATGTAGGGATCTGTAATACCAGCACACGGAATAAAACTAACGCCATTAGCCCAACTACGACTGCATGGAACAGTTGGACGCCCTGCATGCGATGCTCCTGTACGAGATCCTGGACCTTTCCCCGGTGGAAGAGGGAGATCGCTGGAAGCCACGCCCTCGTGGTCTTATCAAGACCCCATTCCTAGCTCGGATGGCCAGGGGGTATTCAGAGAAGTACGCAGAAACATATGAGGCGTCTCTGGTGCCGTCTGCTGGCACCTGGGCGAAATGGGTTGTCGCTGAAAGCGCCCGGCGCACCGTCTTCCTGGCCAATATCGTCAACTTCTTGGGCAAGCGTCAATCGGTGTACTATCAGCCACTCGGGGATGAGTTGATCCTGGACATGCCTCTACCCTGCTCGCAGGCTCTCTGGGCCGCTCGCACAGAAGAAGAGTGGGAGAAACAAATTGCCCCTGCGCAGAGCCAGAGCGATCCGTTTTCAGTCTTCACGGAAGATGAGGATATTTCCCAGTGGTCACTGAGGTCTCTTTTTTCAGTCATTAGCAAGAATGACCTCCGAGTGAGGGCACAATCCACTGCCGGGTTTGGCGACTCCAACCAGCTGCGGGCTCTTATTGTTCTTTGTGCGTTAGAGCAGTTTTGCTAAATAGGACCTTATTGCACACTGCATGAACTAAATAACACATCTTTTGCATCGGAGTTCGTTGTCGACAGACCACTTTTCTCCGGCATGTGTACGACCACAGTTCTCCGACAGCCATATGGCGGAATTGCATCGAACTGAAAAACCAAAATATGGGTAAATTGGGAGAGTGAATTTGTCAGCTCCTGATTCTAAAGACAATATGCCATGAAGTGAAATGAGCTATATAATCAGCCATGCCTACCTCTAGCCGGTCCATCGGTTGGTTATAGCCTTGCTACTGCCACGGATTTTGATATGATAAGAGCCATGAGTCTGCGACCTGTAACAGAAAAGAAAGCCTTCCAACTGCCTGCTATGGGTCGGCAAGGTGCAGGTATTCTCCTCGGGCACAGTATCACCCCCAATCCTGATGCTGGCGTGCACGACACGAACAAGCCCCGCGAGGCATGGGCTCTCAAGTCTGGCCTCTATACACCCCGACAGCTCGTCGAGAGCTTTGCTCCGCTGCTTGATACTGTCGTCTTTCGCCTGGGCCCTGACCCTCCCAACGTGCGATCGTCACGATGCCAGTTGTTGGACAATCTTGCTGCGAACCTGGACACCAACACCCGCGAAGCTTCAATGCACTTTTCCAATCCAGACCTTGACGACTCGCGCACAGAGATCGCCGACCAAGCCCGGAGAATTGGCAGGACGCTGGCACAATACGCACGCAGCCACACCGGTGCTGTTTCCAGTCCCGACCTGTACCTCCGCAGTCCATGTGAAGGCCACCTGCTCACGAAGCCGAATGTTGATCTGATGTTTGGCCCTCGCAGCGCCCCTCACCTGATGCAGCTGTTCAACGAGTATATGCACCAGATGGTACTTCTTCGAGACGCCCTCATACCTTTCAAAAACTACGAGGAGGTCGTTATTCCTATTGATGGTCAAGCCGCTCGGGGTATGCGTCACCTGGAGCCTCACCGTTCGGAATTCCTCGTCCAGCTTGTGACCAAACAGATATCCCAGTTGGCGGCTGTGAAGCTCGCACAGACCCTTCTGGCGCCGGGTATCCTTGCACAGGACGCCCTGGGCAGCTCGATAACTAGCCCCGGATACGGCTTCCAGTATGCCCATGGCCTTGTTCTCCCTGCGGTTTTGGCTGGTGGGGACACCCCGTTCCATCTCCTACAGTACATTCCGGCGCGGCTGGTTGAGGATGCTACTGGTGATATTGTTTTCGATTACAGAGTGCAGGACTACTACCTTGCCCCTCGCGTGGAAATCTTTGCTGGAGTTACAGCAACCCAGGCTCCGGCTTCTTACACGCTAGACACAGGGAGCCATTCTGCCCAAAGAGCCACCATCGAAGTTCGGCCAGTGGTGCCTCGTTTGGCCTCTTCATCAGTCGCAGCCCGACAACTGGAACTGCGTCTGGAATTGGATACTGGCACGTCCATCTCCGTGGACGTCGGGCAGGTTTGTCGCGGCCATCGCTACGCATACATGGCACACCAGTCTTCGTCCTCTGTATCTGAAAATGGTAGCAGAACTATAAACCATAAAGCCGAAGCACCACCAGTCATCGTGCATGATGCCCTTTCGGTTCTTCTTCAATCGAAGGAGCAGGGCCTTGTCACTGCACAGGGGGGGTTGCATGTCATCACCACCCAGGATCCACTTATCTCTTTGGCCCTATTGGGGACGCTCTATCCTGGAAACGTGGTGCTTCTACCGAAGGGTGAGAGGTTGGAGCAGGCGGAGAAGGCTGGGAAGGGGCTGCAGCCCAAGTTTATACTCTGGGGTGGCGTGGAGCGAGGTGGGCTAAGAGGGAGATTCCAATTTTCCGCTACTTGATTATATCTCTGTAAGAGTGCAAGTAGTGACACGGGGTATACGGACTGCCCTTGGCTCATAAATAAAATCATACAATGGCAAGTCTAAGAAACGTGCAAATCTTATTCCTGCCAAGGACCTTCGATCTGTTCCTATAGTATACCGAACCTCAGTCTCGCCTTCGACACGGTAAATTTAGTCGGCCTCTCCATCAGGGGCTCCAATAAAAGACCATTTATCGGAAGCACATCGTTTATAAATTCGTGGCCAGATATTGGTGGTCCTTGCGTGCGGAGTTTTGTTGTCGGTGTGGATCCAGGGCTTAACAAAATTATCTCAATCTACATTTTGTTATGTATTATCGGTGATGGAAGTATTGCTTGCCCAAAGCTGTAGCAACCGCCAATATAGTCGGTATCGGTATGAAACCGGAGTTGTTTGTCAACATCCCGATGAAGAGGTAGCCTGGAATATATTGCTTGTGCGAGCGTGGAAGACACCGTGTGTAACAAACACAACCAGATGATATGTTTAGTAGGAGGCGGATGGTCCGATGAACTACGACGACGAGTATAACGGCGGGTATCCTCCCTTACCATCAGGGCTTACCCCTCAGAGGCCTGGGGCTCGATAAGGCTGCAGTTGAGATAAAGGGCAATATCTGTCGGAACGCCCGACAACCACCCCTTCCAGATGACAAGACGAATACACGACCAACCAATCTCGTTCGATATCCAGATTCAGTGGTAGATTATGATCGATAAAGACAAGAACCCAATCCCAGGATTGAGATAAGGATGTCGGGCTGGGCGTCATCATGCATTTATAAACCAGACTGCAGGAAACTACATCGTTCAGTACACATTGCCTCGTCTCGGAAACTATGAATAATACTCCCTCCTTAACAGACAAACACGGCCAAGACAAGACACAGGATGCCGACCAGGAAAGTCAGGTTGGTTCGTTGGACATTGAGTCGCCGCGCAATCTTCCCTCAACACAACGAGGTCTGAAAGCCCGCCATGCACTCTTTATTGCCTGGGGTGGCACTGTTGGGACTGGTCTCTTTATCACTACCGGCAAGACGCTGGCAACCGGCGGACCAGCCTTCCTCGTTGGGAGCTACGTTGTTGTCTCGATTCTGGTGTACTTCATCCTCACGGGCATCATCGAGATCGTAACATTTCTGCCAGTTCGCGGCGGATCTATGAGTCGGTACGGCCGTCGCTTTGTATCGAGAAGCCTTGGATTTGCCATGGGCTGGCTCTATGTGTACTCCTTTGCCGTTCTCGTCCCGTTTGAGCTCACAGCATGCGCAATCATTATAGACTTTTGGCAGCCCGGTGTCAGCAGCGCCGGCTGGATAACCATTTGCTTAGTGCTTCTTGTCGCTCTCAATGTCCTTCCAGTGCGCTATTACGGCGAGGCAGAATTCGTTTTCGCCGGAGTAAAGCTGGCGACCATTATCGGCCTGCTTCTTCTCTCGTTTGTGCTGTTCTGGGGAGGAGGCCCGCACCGTAACAGGCTCGGGTTCCACTACTGGAAAGATCCAGGCGCAACGAATACTCAGATTCTGGAAGGGGATGTAGGCAGACTTGTTGCCGCCATCGCGACTGTCCTTAGCAGCGCTCTGCCCTTTACCTTTACGCCTGAGATGGTGGCCGGAACAGCAGCAGAGATCCAAGAGCCGAGGAAGAATATCCCCAGAGTCGCGAAACATTTTACCTGGCGTCTAATCGTTCTTTTTGTTGGCAGTGTCATTGGGATCTCTGTCGTCTGCCCGTCTAATGCTCCCACTATTACAAGCGGCAGCGATGCTGCAGCCTCGCCCTGGGTAGCTGGCATTCGCCTCGCTGGTATAGGCGGCTTGAGCAGTGTCATAAATGCTGTCGCATTGGTGGCAGCGTGGTCAGCAGGGAATGCATTCCTTTATCTATCCAGCCGGTCTCTGCACTCCATGGCCGTGGAGGGGGCGGCGCCGCGCATCTTTCAACGGTGCACTGCAAAGGGAGTGCCCATCTATGCAGTAGGAGCAACATCCTGTGTCTCGCTGCTGGCTTACTTGACTCTCAACTCATCCTCAGCGGAGATCCTGAACTGGCTGGTTAACTTGGTGAATACTGGAGGGTTTTTGTCCTGGGTCTGTTGCTCCATCGCTTACCTGCGATTTCGACGGGCATGCCAGGCACAACAAGTCCCCAAGGAGGATCTCACACAGAGATCGCCTTTACAGCCGTATACATCATGGATCACCCTTTTCGTTTTCAGCGTCCTTTGTCTTTTGAACGGGTTCACTGTCTTCTTCCCGTCCCAGTGGTCAACTGCGTCATTCATATCATCATATATTGGCTTGCCAGCGTTTTTTATCTTGTATCTTGGCCATAGATTCACTCACCCGCAAGATCCCTGGGTCATCCCGTCACATCTCGTGGATCTACGACCTGACGTGGAGCAAGACGAGTGAGCCATCGGTTCCGGCGGAAGACGGACAGCTATCAAGCAATACAGTGGGGGGGCAATATAACAACACTGTACAATTGGACGGGTTTATTCTCGTAAATTAACCGAACTCCCCACCGGGTTCGGACGGACCCCGTATCCCCTCTACGGTCATAAAAGCCCGTCTTTGTCCGTCTTGCAGTAAACATCACCTTAATACTTATCCTCCTCTATTCAATCGCGAAATGTCTGGTTCACCGATCTCCCAGGGCAGTTTTGTCCACAACAACACCACCGCCCCCGCCAACAACAGTGTGCTGGGGCTTTTCAGTCTTAAAGGCAAAACTGCGATCGTCACGGGTGCCGGTGCGGGCATTGGCCTCTCAGTCGCACATGCCTTTGCAGAGGCCGGAGCAAACGTTGCTATCTGGTATAATTCAAATAAACAGGCGATCGAGAAAGCAAACGAAATCCAGAACAAGTATGGCGTTACTTGTAAGTGCCGGGTTATTTATGGATTGTGTATATATTCGTCAGCTCAGACTTTATAGGCAAGGCCTACCAGGTTGATATTAAGAACCCCCAGGCGGTTGAGGACGCCGTTAATCTGGCGGTTAAAGAATTGAATGGCCGTCTGGATATTCTGGTGGCCAACTCTGGCATTCCCTGGACCCAGGGCCCCATGGTTGATGCCGAATTAGACCACTACAGAAATGTCGTCCAGACTGACCTTGACGGCACCTTTTACTGCGCCAGGGCTGCCGCTGCGCACTGGAGGAGGCAAAAGGAAGAGGGAACGGACATCAATGGCAACAAACTGCAGGGGTTTACATATGGAAGCTTCGTCGCCACTGCTTCGATGAGTGGCCACATTGTCAACTTCCCTCAGCTCCAAGCTGCATACAACGCAGCCAAGGCAGGAGTTATCCACCTCTGTACGTTAAACAAAACGCAAAGTCCAATGTTGGAAATTATACTGATAAACGTCGAGGCAAATCCCTGGCAGTCGAATGGGTCCGCTACGCCCGTGCCAACTCAGTTTCTCCTGGTTATATCGCAACCGAGATCTCTAGTTTCGTGTCCGAGGACACGAAGGGAATCTGGAAGGATAAGATCCCCATGGGCCGTGAAGGCGAATCGCACGAGCTGAACGGGGCTTATCTTTATCTGGCCTCCGACGCCTCCAGCTACACTACTGGGGCGGACATCGTGGTCGATGGAGGATACACTCTACCGTAGTGGATTAAACCAGACAGCAGTTAAGCCATAGCATACCAAGGAATCCACAAGTCATATTTTGTGATCGAACTGTAGGATTCGGATTAGATGTAGACTCGGTACAGCACAGCGATCGGATCCATGGAATCCACGTCGGAACCTCCCGGCGGAACCGAAAGAACAAAGCTCCATTATCGCTTTCTGCGCCACTGTTGAAGCAAAATGAAATATCTGTTACCGTTACACTTGCATCTCTCTTGATTTCCACCAGAGTGAGGTCTCTGGCTGTTGTGGATATTGAAGATACATCAATGCTGCAGGCCTTGCAATATCATCCAGCTTCTGACGGTGATAGACGCCCATAATAACTGCCGACAAGATGAGCTCCGTTGAGCATAGTGGCACAGTTGCACATTCTTCAAGTAGGTAACCACAGCATTTCAAGGGATTCTTGATGAGCTGACACGGTAAGGGACGGGACTGCGAAGTCATCTTAGGAGACCAAGTTTACAGCCCAGTCAAGTATGCATGAAATCCTCGGCCTAGCCTTGAGTACCAGGTGCAAGCTTGACATTAGCTTCTCCATAACCGGGTATAATTTACTGGATTGAATGCGTTGAGTTAACTATTATTGTTAATACCGTCTAAGCGCAAGATTGCACCGTTACAGGCGTCGAGCTTTAGTCCTTGCTATTCGGAATCAGCTCTTTTACCTGTTGACGTCTGCATGAAGCTGCTGCTTCGATCCGAGTAGGAAGCGAACCTAGAATGCTCGAACAAGTCACCCAAGGCTATCAGTGCGGTGTCGCTGGAGGAGCTTTGACCGTATAGCGGATAGAACGTTGCCGATTATTCATTAAAAGATGCATACATATATACCCAGGTTACGCTCGCAAAAAAACTCCGACCATCCATCTATCTCTAATTTCAGACCCAATGTCACCGCCGATCCCCCCCATCTAACTCATGGACCTGTGCTGGTTTACTCGTGTTATCCAGCTCGGGCATTATCTGCGGATTGGCACCAAACACACCCAGCCCATGCTGGCCTGATCCCTGGTTATATAGATGCTGCTCGTCCCCGTTGTTTGAGTATAGCTCAGATATTACTCGCCCAGATTCCGACGGCAGCGGTGGTGACGAGGGGTTGCTGCTGACTCCCGAGACAGAGAGGTATCCTGCGTTTGTGCCGACAGCTGTTGGCCCAGGGCTGGAGAAGTGCGAGTCTACGCCTGTTAGCACAGAAACAGAAAATATAGCAAAGGAAGAGAGGCATACCCTGATACGGCGACGGAGGATACTGATTCCCCGAAGACTTCCCCGTAAGTGTATCCTGCCTCTGCATCTTCCTCCTCCGAAGAAACCACCAAACAAGGGCAATTACAATCACCACCGCAGCAACAGCACCAACCACAATGCCTGCAATCGCGCCGCCCCCAAGCCCATCGTCCCCACCGCCATTGTTATCCTTCGGGTCTGCATCCTGAAACAAAGTAAATTGGTCCTCCCTTGACGAGCTCCAGGCTGCCGCACGCACGTCGTCCTCTGGACACCCCGTCGACTCGGCGCAGGCGTTCGACGCACAACAGCCTATGAACGGCTGGTCGGTGCCGGTGCATGTGTACCAGTTCTCGCTCGTGGTGCCAATGCAGTTATTTGGCACGAGGCTGTCGTAGATAGCTGTGTCGAAGGATGCTGGGTGGATATTCGGGCATGGAGATGTATTATTGCTGTTGGTGTTGCTGCATGGGTCGGACGAGCAGCAGCCCACGAAGTAAGGCTCGTCCGGGCAGACGTACCATGTACCACCGGCGGGACAGGTGAAGGTACAGGACTTTGAGCCGGAGCCACAGTCGGAGTCTGTACTTGCGGACATTGTTTATTTTTCTGTAGTGGTGAAGAAAGAGAGTACCATGTAGGTAGGTGTTTGAGGACTGCGGGTCTGGGGAACAGGAACTGGGCACGCGCGTATCAAAATGAGATCAGACTGATAACCAGAAAGAATCAGAGACGGACGAGCAGCTTAATGAGTGACCACGGGGACAGGGCTGAGATGGTGAAGGAACTGCACTGCCTTGTCTTCACCGTGACTGGATCACTCGGCGTGTCTGTGATTGGCAGCTCAGCCGCAGGATTCAAAACAGAAATTAGAACGGCCCGACTAAGTGGACCCGATGCCAATGCGTTGTTAGTGCTGTCAGCTCGTAGGTTGGTTCGTGTTGTGCTGCGGCTGAATGGGAGGGCATTGCAGTTTGGATGGATTTAGGTCCCGGCTTTTCACTTGATTAACGTCGACCAGTTATTACTTCGAGGCCTTCTTTTCTTCTGGGTATTCCCTCGACTATTCATACTCATTGTGCACTGGAATTGGATCCAACGCTGTGCAAATGTTCCAACACAGCCTCATCCTCGCAAAGTCGGACAGGAATCCACATCAGACGGCGTCCTGGCCCCACGAGCTATGGAAAGTCTATCCCTGTTCGGTCCTAATGTTGACTTTTAGTTTTGGCCCCCATGGACCGCGTTATGAATGTCCTTTATGTCTAGACTTGGTCGTGCCCTTTCTGTCCTCTGTAGCCGTGTAAATATCTCCTGGCTGTTTGACGATGCGAGAGAAAGTATACTATGGAAGTCGGGCCCTATTTCGTATATTACACCCAGCTGTATCTTGAGAGGGAACCAGGATCAGAAATATCCTAATCTCACTATCAGACCACGGAGTGGGTCAACGATAACTAATACCTGCCCCTTATTTGCGAATTACTCCAGCTCTAGAACGAACCCGCAGTTTAATTCAGAACTCGATTATGACTTACCACGCGATTTAATATTTAAATTCACCAATTAACTATCATATACCAGTATTCCGAGATCATGCACCCACTCTTTATAAGCTTCGCCGGATGGACCCGATCCCGAGCGTTGCTGGCTCATGATATCCTATATAAATATTATCGGCCTGAAAAGCAGACTGCAATCCACTATTCCGGTGGAAAGACGATACAACAGCTCGATATGAGAATATAGTCGTCTAGAATATTCCGCAAACTTCTCACCTCAGCAGGGATATCGCGGCCGGCATACTTCCTAGTAGTAATATATTGATATCTTCCTGTACATTCTTCAGCCATCGGGTATAATGCTTTTGACAGGGATTCTATGCGGCTATTATTACCTAGGATCAACTGTACTGTGCTTTCTATTCCTGCATTGAGCCGGAGATGTGGCTGTGTGTATGCAGGCACATCGTCACTCCGCTGTCCCCTGTGCCAGTAGGACAGTGAGTGGTGTGCGACAAATTTAAATAACTATGAATTGGTTGGCTGTCATATTTGCTATTTTTTTCCATTTTCCTTCGTCGCTTTCTACCGTTGTAGTACCCAGCACCCGTTTCGCCTGCATATTTAAAGATAGCTTTAGGCCTCCAACGCACACCCTTTTTTACTGCAATGACATACGCACTGCCACTTTATTTCCCCGCCACTGGAAAAAGGAAACGAAAGGGCGAGACATCAGGTCTTGGGTTACAGTCATTCGTGGCAGTGTACATGGCAAACCAGCTTGTTGAGCTTCGTCGAACTGGCGCCTTGAGAGACCTCCACGTGAGGTTTTTTTTTTTTTTTTTATCTTGAATGCGACTCGAGATCTATAATTCTGGCCCCGCTGTTTGACACTACCTTCTGATCTAAGCAGTATGCAGAACCTTGATGATGTCTTTAAGGAGCGTATAGACTATTCCATTCTTCGGTACCAGGATATATAAAACTCTACTTAGAGAGCTTCCAGACTGTCAAGGAAAATAATATTTTCATGAAACAAATAGATGGTTACTGCACTGTCCTATCCACCAGCCAGGTATTTAGAACTGAAGTATTTCGGTCGCTAGCACTTTTACCTAGTCTAGTTTACTTGGACGACTCACATCAGACGTTCAAATTATGGACTGCGTACTACGCAACTAATACGTACACGCGCACCGTGGCATGATACAGCCTGAGGTTCAAAGTTGACACCAGCGTTACAGTCGTCGCCACATGAGATGGTGTCTTTCCCTCTCTACCACCTCCTAATTGTAGAGCAGCGACTGTTTACTGAGAAACAGTCAGGCCTTGCCGCAATTCCGTCCGCTGCACTGCCCCGAATTGCAAATTGCCAATATCAAATATCTATCACGTTAGAAATGTGCCATACAAAGAGGTAAAGAACGTACAGCGTATATTCCCTTGAGGAACGTGTAGCCAAGGATATCCATCGACAAACTACCTCTGCTCTGGATGCCTCCATAGACATAACCGGACTTGGCCTCGGCGAAGCCCAGATCCTGCTTTTGCACGATGAACTGTTTTTCTCCGACTGCAAGTGAGACGATAGGTAGTTGCCCCTCTGTCGTGTCGGATGGGTAAATATAGCCTTGGCTATCCTGGTCGTACTCTGCCCCGGGGATGGCATCATATATTGCCTTGCACGTGTCATCGTCGACGAGTGTTAAAGCCGACCCCGTATCAGCAAAGCCCTTATTTCCTGATCTTGTTATTGTCTTTCCGTTCACAGTCGCTGAAGGAGAGTCGAAGAGCCAGAATCCTTGATTCTTGTCGATGGGCGTGTAATGTATCTCCTCTCCAGTGGCGTCCACAGTATCCTGGTCAATGAACCCGAACGTGTAAAACGGACCTCCCTTATCTGGCCCGTCTGTGTCTTTCCAGGTCCCCAAGTTCGCGGTGAACAGTTGGGCAGACTTTGGAGTATCTTGGGCAATCATATTATCGACAAGGGTTTTAACATTGTTGGTGTTGCTAAATGCCAAACCCAATACTCCGTCGCCTCCCTGCTGGAACTGGGTCGATAGGGTGTCGGCCAGTTCAATTGCCTGGTTTTCGACCTTCAAGCCACCCAGAGAAATCAAGTCGGCGCCCACTGTACCAGAGACAGAGGATCTATCACCATACGAGATCTTCCATGTGGAATCCGACTGCTCTTTGAATGAGCTCGATTTTCTTGGGTCAAAGACTGTGCCGGACTCGCGCTGGGAGATAATTTCTGACGGGAGTCCGCTCGACCAGACCTACTTCATCAGCACTTATTATTGATTGATAAACGGTGCCTTACCCATAAGTCCGCCGACCCTGTGTCGAAATCCAAATTCACCGTCTGTGCGGGCGTTCCGATACTCACAGAGGCCAGGTACATCGAGTCATTCTGGACGTCGTCGGCGCCGACTTCGCCAATTTCATCTGTACCTGCGAGTTTCTTTCTGAGAACGCGCTGGATGCGGGCTTTTCCTCCAATAGGCTTGGTGGTGTATTGCCGCCCACTTTGCTGAAGATGGCCGCCATAGAAGTATCGCCCCCCTTTTGTGGGGGAGAAGCGGTACTTGCGCATGAGGTGGACATACGACTTGGTGCCGGAATTCTGGTAGTGGGGATTGGGAATAAGCTTGATCTTGGTACCCATACTGCTGTTCTAGGGGATGTTGAAGAGTTGCCTTGATGGAGGATTAAGCCGCCTTAAAGGTGACGCAGTGGCGATGTACCATTCAGGAAACTATCATCGCGATCTACACTGGTCAATGCACAAGTCTGACGTTGCGTCAGAAACATCAATATCATACTGATAGCTACTTTTCCAGGTCTAATTTGTACTTGCTGATCAAAACATCTGCACAAGTCGCCCCCGTCAAATAGGCCGTCGCTTGCGTGTGGTTATTCGTTAACACCGGCACAACGCTCATATCGGCCACTCGCAGCTTGTCGATGCCAAAAACCTGGAAGTGGCTATTCACTGCTGCATCTGCATCGCTTTTCCCCATCTTCACTGTCCCCGTCATGTGCCAGCTAGAAGAAAGATTGTTCTTCCAATGCTCCAGGATATCCTCGTCGGACTCTGACTTGGACCCAAGGATTGTGGCGGTCGTGTCTTTGGCTATGGCAGGATGTTTGGTCAGTTCTAATACATGCCGATAGATCTCTATACAGGCCCGGCGATCGAATGGATGCTCGAGAAACTTCGGGTCGACCAGCAGTGGGTCGTCCGGGTCGGCAGACTGCAGTTTCACCTCGCCAGTAGACTGCTCGTTCATTAGGAAGAGGGTCAAGCAGATGTAGGAGTAGTCCTGGAACAGCTCCGGAAGGACAAGGTGGACTGGGAAGTTGGTGATCAGCTCGTACTGCGGAATTGTCTCGCGGGTCATGAATTCTCGAACAGCACTTGGCAAGGCCTTGAACTCGGCAGACGAGGTGATACGATCGGATTTGAACCATCCACTGCCAATCTGACAGCCATAGCTGGCCCATGGTCCGGTGCCGTCTCTCTCCCATTGCTCCAGTGCATCGGCCATGGCTTTCTTGTCCTGGAAGAAAGCGTTGCGGTCGTTTGTCGATGGGTCTCGTGCCAGAATAATAGGCGCAAAGGGGTGGTCTTTCAGGCCTTGACCAACAGCCGGAAGGTCTTGTACGACGGGGATATTGAAATTGGTGAGTTGGGTCGCAGGACCAATTCCTGAGTGCATCAAGATCTTGGGGGTCACCAGGGATCCGGTGGACAGAATGACTTCGTTCCGTGCGAAATCTACAATTGTTAGCTCTGATGTACTTCTGTGGCCTCCTTTGCGGAAACGAAGCTTGATAAATACTGACATTTATTCTCCTTGGTCTGCACACCAACTGCCTTTTTGCCCTCCAGCAGTACGCGCTGTACCGGGCTGTCGGTGATAATAACCAAGTTATCCGGGGCCTCAGCGAGTATATCTGCAGCGGTAGTTCTTCTGCCATTACCTGCAGAGTTGATAGTTAGTCCCAGACCAAGCGGATTCCCAGAATTGTGGTCGAAATTTCTCTCCAGTCCAGCCTCGACGAAGGAGTCCAACAGGGGCACAAGGTCTCTATCCCATTCTTTTGCGTAACCAACTTTCAACGGCCCATGAAAGCCATGATTCTGCGCAGCAGGGTGTTCATACTGCTTGATATTTTTTGCATCTTCCAGCCCCGAGAAGCTCTCCAGTCGTTTAATCCTCTCCTGCATATTTCTCCAACCAAAGGTGCAATCTCCCACAGCCTCCGCCCATCCCTCATAATCATCACGCGCACCGACAGCAAAGACACCAAAGTTAATGGCGCTCCCACCACCGATCCCCTTGCCTGTGCTATAGTCAATTTGCCGCCGGTTACATTGCGCCAGGGGTGCTGTTTTAAGTCCCCAGTTCATCGACTGTGCTTCGTCAATAAACGTGCACCATCGCTTACCGTCTATACGTAGATTCTTCGCCCCGTTTGATCCGCCAGCCTCGAGGAGTAGAATACTGGGTTTGGCTGCCGTTTTTGCAAGGCTCGCTGCGAGAGTGCAGCCGGCTGGTCCGCCTACGTTAAGTTAGTTTAATCATTATGCTGTGATAAAATATACGGAATAAACCAGGAGTTGGGCAGAGTACAATGAGGGACTTATGTACCGCCGACGACAATAAAGTCGAATGTATTCTGGATGTCACTCATGGTAGATTTGTCCCTAAACGTCGCAAATTTATACCTTGCATCGAGAAGAGCAGAGCGGAGAAGACGCTGACATGGCTGACAGCCACTAATATATATACAGCGGTATAGTGTAGGACGTTTAATCAATTACATCACCACCAAATCTGACTATGATTCTGCAGACGATTCTTTGTAGATTAGGTTTGATGCAGTCTGGGACGGAAATAGCTTATCGCCAGACTTCAGGTGAACATTGATGCAGTGAATCATAATGTTTTCTCGGCTAACAGGCCGTTTGGGGAATTCCGCGCCACTTTTGCCCCGCGAACGGCGACAACCGACGGACTGACACTCGGCCAGCTCCGACTTTTCCATTTAAAACACCTCCAGTTCTTGACCAAAATACAACTGCGTTTCGTTCCACAGAATCAGTTCCAGAATCTGTCACACCATGGGCAACGACAAGAAAATCGGCGCGTATTACGCCCCAACGGGCGGGCTGCCGCCACAGACGCAGCTTCTCACGGACCGCGCCATGTTCACCGAAGCCTACGCCGTCATCCCCAAGGGCACCTTCAGCGACATCGTGACAAGCTTTCTGCCCTTCTGGGACAACACGCGGCTGTGGGTGATCGCCCGTCCGCTGTCGGGCTTCGCTGAGACCTTTTCGCAGTACATTGTCGAGGTCCAGCCGGGGGGTGGAAGTGACCGCGCCGAACTCGACAACGAGGCCGAGGGAGTGCTGTTTATCGTCCAAGGGGAAGTGACTGTCACTGTGGCCGGCGCATCGCACACGCTCACCGAGGGCGGATATGCATTCCTGCCTCCGAACAGCGGTTGGACGCTGCGTAACAAGGGGACCGCCACTGCTCGCTTCCACTGGATCCGCAAGGCCTATGAACATGTGGACGGGCTTGATGCGCCTGAACCACTGTTCCTGAATGAAAAGGATATCACGCCCACCGCAATGCCGAACACTAACGGTGCTTGGGCCACCACCCGTTTTGTCGACCCCAGCGATATGCGCCATGACATGCACGCCACCATCGTCACCTTCAAGCCGGGCGGCGTCATCCCCTTTGCCGAGACGCATGTCATGGAACACGGGCTGTATGTGCTCGAAGGAAAGGCAGTGTACCGCCTCAATCAGGACTGGGTGGAGGTGGAAGCGGGCGACTTCATGTGGCTGCGAGCCTTCTGCCCACAGGCCTGTTATGCCGGCGGGCCTGGCAACTTTCGCTACCTGCTTTACAAGGATGTGAACCGACATATGAAGCTTCCGCGATCTAAAATATAGATTTCCACGGATTATGGGGACTGATCGTGAAGGGAGGAGCATAACCCGTCACCGAACCTGGACGTGGCTAACCTGGTCCTGTATTATTACAATATCAAATGTCAAAAAGTCATTTATATTTCATCTCCTCTGGATATCTCCATGGCCCAGACACCGAAGAGTAGACAGCCGCTATTTTACCAGTTGTTCCCATTCTCACTCGTCGAGTGTCCAGTTTCTATGAATAATTGTTCTTGGTATCTTGGTATTATCTTTACCCTTGAACATAACCACTGGTGGTACTGAATTCTTCTAGAGCTCGCCCATTCAATTGTTATCGCGGAGTTCAGTAGGCGGCCGATCAACCAATTACAGCCGAGTGAGCTGTGACTTAATTATGGAATTATGCCAGGTCCGCCACCGCTGGAACCGATGGAGCCGGGAGCGCAGCTGCTAAGCTGTGAGAGGCTGGCACTCCACAGCATCGCGGACCGAGACCGCGATGCGTCCAGTCGATGTTTATCATGCGGGGAAACCCCACGCCCTTCTTGCTATACTACCACTTGGTTTGAGAGCACCTTAAATACCCCAGAATCCAGCTTAAAGCCGACCCCAGGTTCAATTGACATCTGTTGGATCTCCACTCCATAATGCCCAACTCCGACGCCAACGCCGACGAGGCCCTGGCGGCCATGGGCTACAGGAGCGAGCTGCCCAGAAACCTTAGCATGCTCAGTGTCCTGGGCCTGTCATTTGCTATAATGGCCGCTCCATATGGTCTCTCTACAACTCTGTACATTACCCTCAATGACGGTCTCTCTGTTACTATCATCTGGGGCTGGGTCTTCGTCACCTTCATCTCCATCGCCATCGCGGCGTCCCTCGCCGAGATCTGCGCCGTCTATCCCACGGCTGGTGGTGTGTACTACTGGAGTGCCATGCTATCGACACGACGCTGGGCACCGCTAATGTCTTTTATTGACGGGTGGTTGACGCTCGTGGGTAACTGGACCGTTACACTCAGCATTATTTTCGGAGGCGGGCAGATGATCCTCAGCGCAATCAGTCTCTGGAACGAAGACTTTGTCGCAAACGAATGGCAGACCGTGCTCATGTTCTGGGCTGTGCTGCTGGTCTGCGTGCTGGTCAATGTCTTCCTTTCGTGCTATCTCGACCTGATCAATAAAATCTGCATTTTCTGGACCGCAGCCAGCGTCGTCATTATCCTCGTCACCCTTTTGAGTATGGCCGATAGCCTGCAGAGCGGTAAGTTTGTTTTCGCCGAATATGACGCGTCGAACAGTGGGTGGCCGGAAGGCTGGGCCTTCTTCGTGGGTTTGCTGCAGGCGGCGTATACACTCACGGGGTACGGTATGGTGGCCGCAATGTGTGAGGAAGTCCAGAACCCACACCGCGAAGTTCCCAAGGCCATTGTACTATCTGTCATCGCGGCTGGAATTACCGGTCTGGTCTACCTGATTCCAGTCCTGTTCGTGATGCCAGAGCAGCTGGATATTCTACGCAATGTTGCCAGTGGACAGCCAATTGGGACTGTCTTCAAGATGGCAACAGGCTCCGCGGGCGGTGGCTTTGGTCTGCTGTTCCTGATCCTGGGAATCATGATATTCGCAGGTATCGGGTCATTAACAGCTGCTAGTCGCTGCACGTATGCCTTTGCGCGTGACGGTGCTATCCCGGGGTTCAAGCTATGGCGCCGGGTGAATAAGAAGCTAGATGTGCCTGTCTGGGCTGTTATTCTGTCTGCTTCTGTTGATGCCCTACTAGGCCTGATTTATTTTGGTTCCACGGCGGCTTTCACCTCCTTCACCGGTGTTGCTACTATCTGCCTATCTATATCATATGGCTTGCCTATCTTGATATCCCTTCTGCGAGGTCGCCAGGATGTCAAACGCTCTTCCTTCTCCCTGGGTTCGTTCGGATATATTATTAATGTGATCAGCATCTGCTGGATCCTCTTGGCGGTGGTGCTGTTCAGCATGCCATATACCCTGCCTGTGACTCCTTCGTCCATGAACTATGCCAGCGTGGTGTTCGCCGCGTTTGCGTTGATCAGCATCATCTGGTACTTTGTCTACGCTCGCAAGCACTTCACTGATCCGCCGGTCAGCAAGGAGGAAGCGGTTCTAACCACGGGTGTTATAACGGGGACTGCGGTGGATCCGGAGTATGAGCTGTCGGAGACAGACTTGAAGAAGGCATCTATGTAGATATTTATATTTCCGCGACCCTTGCTAAGAAACAATCACGCTGGAATTCTACATTGTTGGTACTTCGCCGTGCATGTCAACTGGGGAATGTGATTGATAAATACTGATGCGATAATGAAGACTCGCAGTTGGAGATCACAGACATGAGATAGCTGCAAATGAAGTATCTGGTCCATTTGACCAAACCGTGTTTTCGGCTCTCCAATACTAGTACGTGGTCCAGTCTGGGCTGTGATATACCCGTTCATGGCTTATAGGCATGAAAAGAATGACTGGAGTGAACACGTCTTATACAAAGAATGAAGGGTCAATGATATGTATCGCCTTATAGTGGGAACGATGTACCGGTAAAATTGTCGCTGCACGGCTGTTTTTCAGATACCCCCGAGGCAACTTGCTATCTAAGCAGGTCATCCAGGCCGGGGAGGTCTCTCATCTCTCATTAGGTTCAGTGCTGCTGCAGAGTGCTAGCAATAGGAGTGTAAGAATTACGCAGAGAAGAAGCAGCACCTGATAGGCTTGGAAGTGGAAGCAGCTGGGGAAGCAGCTGGCTCTGGCTATCAAAAAATATCGGTCTGTGCCCCCTCTAAGTAACCCATGCGAGGAGAGTAGGTTGGGGGAGTCTCGCCCGGGGTATAGTCGACATTGTTCCCTTCCAACTGAAAGGCTGCGATCAACTGTTTGGCACCCTTGACTCCCTGGCCGGGGACGGCGCTGGGGGTCTTGGGCTTCTTACCCCCGGTGGGGTTCGTGATCTTGCACTTGTGGGCGGCCATGTACATGTTCTGTTCGCCGAAGCCAGCTGGAACCCATCTATAGCAACCCGAGGGAGGTCAGCGAGTTCGGTCACATTGAAAAATGTATGATGATAGGCACTTACCCAGTCACACAGATACACTCTGGGCAGGGCGCCAGGTCCGGGATGGGGTAGTTAGCCACTCGCTCAAAGGGAGTCTCAGGAGCAGTGGAGATAACAACGAGCTTGTCCATGGTTACCGCCCAGACGTTGCTCTCATATGCGATTGCGATGGCCGTTCCAGCGGCCGTCGACTTGTTTGCAGCGTGCAAGTTGGGCGAGCCCAACCCCTTGGACTCAGTGACCAGACCCTGGGCAACAACTTCCGGGTTGGTCACCGAGTAAGAATTATTAGATATTGGGATTCCTTATCCTCAATATATATACGTACCTCTGGTTTAGAGGTTAGTATGGTTAGACCTGCTTTCATGAAACAAGCTCAGGTCCTTTTCCATTTTCCATGTCAGTGCCTTTGATCTTCACAGCAAACTCTTATCCCCATTCCCCAGTGTTTCAGGCACGCCAACCTAACGTTCCAAGTGGATTGGTAATCCTTGACTGAAAATCTGCCTTCTCCAGTGTGATTGCTTAGCTTATAACCCCGGCTATAGACTCTTTAAAGGGTACATTACACTGGAGACACCAGGATGGTAATATACTTGTCCAGCAAAGAATATAACATGCATAGTGGTATGGTTCATCTTTTGGGTTATATTACAGGGGTTAGTCTAAGACTCTGGTCTGGGGGTTGCATTGTCGGCTCTGACCGCTGTATTAATATATTCCTTACACAGTGTCGTGGGGTCGAGACCCTTCTTCCCTGGCCTTCAAGGCCGCAATAACCTGTTTACGCCACCTGATAAAATCTGCCTGACCATGTTTCCAGTCAGGTTGCAACAGGTCTAGGGAAACCTACTCTGCCAAGAATTCTATAACTGTCCTAGTTGGTCGCTAATTGCAGTTATATATATCCGTACTTAAGCAAGAAAATACTAATGGATTCCTTCCTTATCTAGAGTCCTCCTCGGTGAACCGCAGGATAAACATCTCATCAGGGTAGTTGTCCTCGTCCTCCCAGACCCGAGTGAATGCCTCTCTGGTGCCGTCGAATCCTGCGAGGAGCTGTTCCATGCGGCCATGGCGACAGCTCCCATGCGGCCATGGCGACTCCACGAGTCTGGAAGAGGATCGAGCTCTCTCGCACCTCCACCGTGGTTGGTCAAGCAGTGGTTGGTGTGCACCAATCGCCCATTGGAGTCTGCAACTTGCTTTCGGAGGCTGGTAGGCGAGAACTCCAACCCGTATGCCTCGTGGGCGTTGCCCACCATGATGAACGCACTAATTCTTTTAAGAGAGACAGTTCCTTGACTGAGGATTACTTAGGACTCTGTACCTGACGGTCGGTTCTGAATTCACAATCTTCTGCTATATCTATATTAATAATATTATTATTACATCTGCTATCTTCAAAGCGCATTTGCACTATCTAAGCCGTATATTCTAATAATTATAAGATCCGAATATCAATATTAAATCTACAAGGTCTTTATTAGCTTCCTTTGTATCTAACTGCTTAGCTAATGGAACTACCTGCAAGGCTGCAATCCCTTAAGGTATAATAGCAGAAGGCCAGGGAAACGGTCAGCACCTCGTGGTCCCCTTTTAGGGCAACGGCTCCGGCATTTAGCCCGATCCACAGTCAGGGATCCGGGGGAAGTCTGGGGGGACATGCTCCGACATTGCAAAATGCCGTGGACAAATTTTGTAGGCCCCGGTCCATAGTCAGAGAATTGGGCCACAAACACCTCGGATACTTTAACCCGTACTTCAATCCTGAATTGGTCTGCCTGTAAATGCAGATTTCGCGGATACGAGGCTCCAACTCATTGCGGACATCCAGCATGCTTAAAGTAAGTCTTCCATACGGAAAAATCACCTGGTGTTCCATTAATAGGATTTTAGAAAGCACTACTGCAAGCTTTCCTCTCCCTCGGGCTCTGCCTCCAAGCGAACGCAACGGTGGGCGATATCCCAGGGATCATGGGCCCGATCCCTCGGGTCAACAACATCGCCAACGTCGACACCTCTAAGTATTTCAAGCAGAAGCCCGGCGACTTCAACCACCCGGGCCTCTGGCACACGCACGACGATCTCGAACGGGCGCGTAAGAATGTCCTCGCTAAGAAAGAGCCCTGGGCGTCCGCCTTTGAGAAATTCAGCGCAGACCCTCATTCCCAAGCAAACTACACCATGCAAGGCCCCGCATCTGTCCTAAGCAGAGGCGAAGTATCAAACTACACCTCCTTCACCCACGACTCAAGGGCTGCCTGGCAGAATGCCTGGATGTGGTATATCACTAAAGACCAGACGCATTGGGATCGGAGCACAACGATCCTCGATGCCTGGGGCTCAAATCTTACAGATATCATCGGCACCGACCGCTCTTTGCTTGTTGGATTAGAGGGTGATATTTTCGTGAACGCAGCAGAGATCATGCGGTGGGAAGGCGGGTGGAAGGAGACAGGCGCAAAGTGGCAGGGGGGCAGTGGATTCTCTATCCAACTCTACTGGCTCTTCTCCCGGCAGTCTATTCCACTAGGCCAGGCAAACTATGGTATGGCGAGTATTAAAGCTCTGTTGAGCTTCGCTGTGTACCTCGACGACGTGCAGCTCTACAACTATGCGATGGACGCATTCATCCAGGATAACTGCGCCGGCTTATTCGCAAGCTACGAGCCTTCTACGGGCCAGTCCATCGAGGCCGGCCGTGATCAGAGTCATACAATGTCTGGACTCGGCTGGGCCGTGTATGCTGCTCGCGTGGGCCAAAGCCAGGGCGTTGACTTGTACGGCCTAGGGAATAGCCTCCTTCTGAAGGGCGCCGAATACGCGGCGAGATACAACCTTAACGAGACGGTTACATACGATCCCAACTGGTACCGATGCGAGGCTGTTCTCGTCAACGGACCGTGGGATACCATCTCCGAAGAGAAGCGCGGCGTCACGAACCAGAACCCTATTTGGGATATCTTCTACTATCAGTATGTTGTTAAGCGCAAGCTCAAGGCACCGTGGACCACAAAAGCGAAGGAAGCTGAGGGTTTTGAAGGGACAATATCTGGTGATGATCATCCAAGTTGGGGAGAGCTAATATGGGCTTACTAGGGCCATGTTCTTGATATAGCCCCGGCCTTTCAAATAAACTCCTTGTAACTGTCAGGGAGATGTGATTTAGGGTTTGACGAGACGGGGATCACGCGTCTTCCCAACAATATCCATTCTACCTTTGTGGATATAATATATGGAAATATCTATATTGTATACTCCGCAGGCTCTGCACATAAAAGTTCTTTTTTTTTTTGTTTTCTTGTACGCCGGGTGAATTCCCGGAGTCGTGCCCGTGTTTGAAGCTGCATGCTTGGGCAGTAGTGAGCCCATCACCAATCAGGCAGATAACCTGTGGAGTCCTGCCCCATATCTCCTTGGCGTACAGTTTGTTTCTGTCCAATCATATGTGCTTCACCACGGCTTTTCCCGAAGAGACAGAAGAGAAGTTATGCGAGGATGATGCAGCGCAGCCCCAGGGGCATTAGTACTTAAGCGGCCCGTCCTTGCTTGCGAAATCTGGAATCTGAACAACGCCCTTTTAAATAAATTGCCTTAGTTTGAACTGATTAACACCCATATTATCACAATGTCTGTCAAGTCTCTTCTCCTGGCCCCCCTCCTTCTGAAATCAGCTTTAGCAGGAACCCTCAACACAGGCTCCTTCTCCTCCTCACTATCCCCCTTCTCAGCATGCAACTACAAATCCCCATCTAGTGTCACAGCATCTGACGGCACCGCGGAGTTCTACTTTGATGAGAGCGACTTCGACGACACCCGTGACGACAAGGGGGTCGAGATCTGCGTCTTCGATGACGGGACAACCACCAACGTTGCCCAGATGACGAAGGAAGGATGGCAGGGGTTCAATCTCTATGTCTCGTCAGACTCATTCCCAACTGACAGGAGCACCATTATCGCGCAGCAGTTTTGCCCTGGAGGTTGCTCGTCCTGGTGCGCCGAGTTGCAGATCGTTGATAACGCGCTTGTGGCTGAGCACCGCGCTGCCTGCGAAGATGCTACAACGACCACAATTGTTTCGGATATTGAGCGCGATACTTGGCATGATGTCGTCGTGCATATGAGAGTTTCACAAGAGCAAGACGGGGCGTACGAGGTTTGGTGGGATGGGACGCAGGTGTACAGCGTGGACAGCACCAATATTGGCTTTGGGACGTGGGACGGGGACGCATTATCTTCTGGGTGGTATTTTAAAAACGGGATATATGCCTTCGGTAAGCAACGATTGAACCCAGAGCAGGCCACCAAGCTGACTATGGTCTTGTGTCAGATACGGAGGATTACGTCGACGGAACGACCAGGACACTGTTGTTTGATAACGTGAGCTGGTACGAGACTGATGGCGATGAAACGGACGGTTATGATACTGTTGCGCCAGGGAGTGCTAGCTAATCGACGTATGATTTATTGGGCAAGATTATGAGCGGCATGGTGACTAGAATGGCCATCTGAGGGAGCTGACCGGGTGGATCAGTTTGATCTTATTTTACGAGGACTTTGTATACATAAACCCTGAACTATCATGTACAAGAGACCTTTAGAGAACTATAGCTCTTGAAGATGTCCACCCTAGTCCCTAGGCCTTGAACCATCCTATGTATGTGACACCATCCATCCGGGGCTGGCCATCGCCGGAGACTCCCCCAACCTCCGTCAAGGCGCGGGACAATCCCCGGAGCCCCGGCGATTGAGCTGAGATAAAGGCTAGGAATGGGCCACGACCTAGTAAATGTCAAACCAGATCAAGAAAACCATGATGAAGCCTGCATTCCTTTTCAGCATCATTATCCCAGGGCTGGCAACGGCCTTCCAAGACCCCCTCTCCTATCGGCAAATCAAACCAACATATACCCTTCCCAAGGAAGAAAATGTGACCATCCTGCTGGACCTCATCGGTTCAAGGCCCGATCTGAGTCTGTTGCATAATGCCCTGACCCAAAGCGGTGGTTTTGAAGAAGCGTTCGCCACGACCCCGACGTGGGATTTCACTTTCTTTGCGCCGAATAACGATGCGTTTGCTCATACCGGTCGGTATTTCTCGACCTTTGAATCAACACCGTATGTTATTACTCGAAGATACCCAGCCCGTCAGGGAATGGTAGAAGGTAGGGCAGATAGTTACTGATTTGGTATTAGGAAAGGGAAATGGTGGCTGGGAAATACCATCATACATCACTACGTCCCAAACTCGATCCTTGAAGTCGCAGACTTTAACGAAACATATCAGCGAGTACAGGTATGATATTTGATTTTTCGGTCCAGTGAACTGGAACTTAGCCAAGGAAACTGCAGACTGGAACCTATCTCTTCATCGGAGCAAAGGTAGAAAACGACGAACTCGTTCTAAACCAAGTTGCTCGAGTGGTCGAGCGCGACATCCCCATAACCAAGGTAATGGGCCAAATTGATCCGCGGTTCTCAAGCAGTAGTGCTAAGTCTCCCTAGGGCGTTGTACACATCATTGACCGTATCCTGGAGCCTGCTGCGCAAATCCATGAGGATGACCTTCCATGGATAGAGCAAGAGTTTATACCGGGGAGTTGTTCGGATCCATCACTTCCTTTTTGCTAGTATACATGGAAGGGGCTTGTACATGTGTAAACTTCGGGCTTGATGGGAAACAGCGGACATTTGAGGGCTAGTATGAAGTCAAGGCTTCAATATATAATTGTGCTGATCGAGTTTGATTATGGGGCTGTTTATCGATATCCTGACCTTATAATAAACACCATAAAATGTTAATTCCAAGTTAACAGGCCGAGTATTGGTATGTCGTATTAGCTTAAGAAAACTTGACAAATTGCACCAGCATTATACCCTGCACCGGTAAATGGATCACTGGCGTTGACTACGGAAGAAGTAACGGAGCTCAGCCCGACAGCACCGCGTAGATAAAATACCCAGGAATGTCCTGTCTTAGATGCATGATGCTTTGATACACAACTCTACAGCATCATGATAGCAAGCTTGTTGCTCACAGCGACCGCGACCGGCGCAATGGCCGCAAGTTCGCTTGGTAGCACACCCCAGATGGGCTTCAACACCTGGAACTCATTCAAGGCGAACTACAACCAGAGCATCATCCACGATGCCGCAGACCTAATGGTCTCACTCGGGCTCAAAGACGCGGGGTACAACTATCTCCTCCTTGACGAGGGCTGGTCCGACATGGAGCGCACAGACGAAGGGTACCTACTAGCGAACCGAACAACCTTCCCCGACGGGATCAAGCCACTGGCCAAGCGGGTCCACGAGATGGGATTGAAAATCGGCCTCTACGGGGATAGCGGGATTCTCACTTGCGGGTTTCGCCCGGGGAGTTGGGGATATGAAGAGAGGGACGCGATGACCCTTGCGGAGTGGGGGGTTGATTACTGGAAGTACGACAACTGCGGAGGATTCCAGGCCATGACGAGCGCGCCCCAGGAGAGGTTTATGACCATGCAGAATGCCCTGCTACGGACGGGGAGGGAGATCTTCTTCTCTGTGTGCGAGTGGGGGTTCCAGTTCCCGTGGCATTGGGGTGGCGGTATGTTGATATTTGTCTACTACGTGCACAGTACTGATATAATGTGTGGCAGGCATTGGACACTCCTACCGAATGTCTGGCGACATCACAGCTTCCTTTACGAATGAAACTGACTGTCCGTGCAAAACCGCGTATTGCCTTAATACCGGCTACGCGGGATGTTCAGTCACAACTATCCTGCGCAAAATGCGAGAAATCAGTGTCTACCAGGAGCGTTCGCACTGGCTTGACATGGACATGTTAGAGGTGGGAGTCGGTAACATGACCATCCACATGCAACAGACGCACTTTGCGTTCTGGGCAGCGTTGAAGTCGCCGCTTATTATTGGAGCCGATCTGCGCAATCTCGCTAAGGCAAGCCTTGAGATATTGAAGAACAAGGATATCATCGGCCTCAACCAGGATCGATTGGGCCGTCCGGTTCATTTCATTGAAAGCGCAGGGGTAGACGGCTTCATTCAGGTCTGGGCAGGGGAGCTGGAGGCGGGATATGTTGTTATGGTTTTTAACGAGAAGAGCTATCCACAGGACGTTACCCTTCCACTCGCGGCACTGGACCTGGGAATCCATTACCCCGTACGTGCGAGGGAGCTGTGGTCTGGCAAGTCGTGGGGGTTGATTTCATCTGTCGAGGCGACGCTTGAGGGTTATCAGACTTTGGTTTTCAGACTTACATAGCATTTTAAGTCTAAACTATACAGCTCACTGCCAGACTCTGCACCAACCATCCAGTTGCATTCATCGTGGAGCTAGTAGTAGACGTACTTGCATAAAAGCTATTTTAATTCTATCTGGAAAAGCTATATCACACCTCTGTAACCAACCCCAGATCCAGCAGCATATTTCCAAGCAAGAGAAAGTAGTAATCAGCATACACCAGCCCATGGTCAGCCCATCGCCTCGACGCAAACTCGTAGTTGCAGACAGTAGCTCCATCTAGAATCGTCTCAGGGCACTTCCCCGCTTGAGGGCCGTTCAGCGTCATACTCAGAGACCCAGGCTGTCTGTGCGGCTCATCCTCAGGAAAGGTGGGATGCTCTGTCCCCGTTGTGTCCACGTCGAATGTGGCCGGTGACGGTGTCATGAATCCCGAGACTGTTGCCTCGAGTATTTCCAGCGCATTCTCGAGATAGCCCTGCGCCCGTGGAGGGTCAATGTCCTTCAGTGCCTTGTACAACAAGACCAACCCACAGCAAGCTACCATGCCTGCGGAGGTATCCCTTGGACAGCCCTTGGTCACAGGTGCATCGAAATCCCAAAACGGGACGTGGTCCTTGGGGAGCCTCGAGAGGAAGTAGTCCGCTAATCCAATTGCTGTGTCGAGGAACTCAGGGTCCCTCGTCCACTCGTACGTGTTCATGAAACCTAGGATCCCCCAGGCCTGGCCACGGCTCCAACAGCTGTCATCACTGTAGCCCTGGTGAGTGAATTTGGACAGCGGCTGGCCAGTCCCCGCGTCAAAGTTGACGACGTGGACAGTGCTATTTTCGGCTCGGATATGGTGCTTCTTTGTGGTTCGTGCATGAGCCACCGCAATCTCGTGCAGTGAGTGATCGCCGGTTTCGCGGGCAACCCAGAACAAGAGATCCAGGTTGAGCATGTTGTCGATGATGACGAGGAAGTCCTTGGAGGGGTCGCAAAACGAGTAGAGCTTCGTGTGGCAGACATCCCACGATCGAATCGACTGCACGCGGGGGTCGTATCGGCCGGCAAGCGAATGTGCCGCTAGGACCAAGCTGCTATAAGCTTGTGGATCGCGATGCAAAGACCATGCCTTGGTGGCCCACGGCGCAATCATGAAGCCCAGGTCGTGTGTGTCTTTCTTCGCGGAGTTTGCATGCAGATTGGCGGACCACCATTGACACAGATGCTGGAGCTGGAGGGGGTGTAGGGTCGCGGTTTTGTCCTGTCGCACGTAGTACCGTGGATACCGGGTCTGACGCTCAAGAAGGAGATAGAGCGAGCCTGGGAAGAACCCAGAGGTCCAGAAGTCGAGGTAACGATAGACGTAGCCTCCGTCGGGGCCCGTGTATTCGGGGTACAGGACCGGTGGCTCAACGCTGCCCAGTGCTCTCCGAGCGACATTCCAGATCTTAAGCACCACCGATTCGGAGTAAAGGGCGTTTGATAGTGCAACAGAGATAAGTTCTAGTTGAGGAGTAGTTTTAGCCCGCTTTGCCTGAGTAGGATGCTCGGACTGGGCCATGGTAGGCTCTCCGAGAACGCGCTTCCCAGAGACTCTGGCACTCGCAGGCATCATGGCAAAGTAATCTGGTTCGAAAGGGCTGAACAGTACAAACCCGTTTAATTGCGATGTTAAGAAGGATTGCTCTACACGGCCGCCGGGGGAATCGCCGGAGCTCCCCGTCAGTTCAGATCGGTCGACCCGGACAACCTCCGGAGAGAAATCGTCCGACCCCTCATATAACAGGAGAATGGTCTCGAGACGGACTAGCGAAACACGACACATCGTCTACACCAATTGTCAACATGGCCGACATCACCAGTGCCGGCAAAACCGACGTGGCAACCCACCAGGAACACGCAGACACCAACACCGAAAAGCAGCTTCACCACCATGCTGCTGATGACGAGACTGCCGCTTATACGACAGGCACTGCAGTCACTATCGACCCAGCAACTAATCGGCGACTTTTCTGGCAGATCAATCGTCGGATTCTTGTCTGTATGCTAGGGGTCTGTTACTGTCGCCTGCATTGACAACCGGTGCTGACCTCTGCAGACATACTTCTGTCAGTCCCTCGACAAGGGAACTCTCGGATTTAGCTCTATAATGGGGATCCAGGAGGACGCGGGCCTCGATGGGGACCAATATAACTGGCTGGGTGCGTTCTTTGCTCGATGTTCCTAGACTTTGCTGAGACACCCAGGGACAATCCTCTACATCGGCGTCTTGGTTGGCGAGTATCCGACCAACCTGCTTATCCAGAAGTTGCCTGTTGCCAAGTATCTGGCTGCAAAGTGAGTGGCCTGACCCAGGGATTCTCACCGAATTAACTAACAACACAGCGTCTTCTTATGGGGTGTGGTCATAATGGTACCTACACCCCTGTATACATATCCCCAAAGCTCCAGTTACTGACATCGTTGAATCCAGTGCAGCGCTGCTTCCACCAACTTCCCCGGTCTCATGGTCGTTCGCTTTCTGCTTGGGTATGCGATTTCTTCCGCACCATGCAGCGCTACTAACTCACCACCGCAGTGTCTTCGAATCGTGCGTGCAGCCTGCATTCATCGTCATGACGGCCATGTGGTTCACAAGACAGGAGCAGGCTGTCCTTACCAGCCTCTGGTACTGCAGTACGTATTCCTCTAATCTGTGCGTCAATCTGCTAAGACCTTCACCCAGTGACCGGCGTCCAACTGATGGTATACCTGAGCCCCAATCCGTCTACCACGACTAACCACCCAAACAGGTCGGCGGAATTCTCGCATGGGGCACAAGCCACTATATCGGCCATCATATTAAATCATGGCAACTCCTCTTCCTCGTCCTCGGCGCATTAACGTGCGTCTGGGCCGTTTTCCTGGGGTGGTACCTCCCCGACAGCCCCATGAAAGCCAAATGTTTCACCGAAGAAGACAAGCAGCTCATGGTCGAGCGGGTGCGCGCCAACGAAACGGGGATCCAGAATAAGCGGTTCAAGAGGTACCAGCTTGTCGAGGCGCTGACGGACCCGATTACATGGCTCTATGTGTTTCTCCAGCTGTCCAGCACGCTGGTTATTGGCGGCCTCGGGGTGTTTTCTAACATCATTATCAAGAGCTTTGGGTTTACCACCCTCCAGACGCAACTTCTCAATATAGCCCAGGGCGGAGTCACTGTAATCGTCATGGTTGGTGGTGCTTCGTTGGCGACGTGGAGTCGCAGAACTGGTTTTGTGATGCATTTGTGGACATTGTACGTCTCTGCGACAGCATTACAAGATTTCCAGATCCAATGAGAACTAATGAAGAATAATCTAAAAAAGCCCTGCAATTGCCGGCACAGCGGTCATCTACTCCATCTCGCCAACCCCGTCCACCCGCATCGGCCTCCTAATCGCCTTCTACTGCACGCAGTTCATCCTCGCCGAGGGTAATCTCCTCTTCTCGCTCATCTCACGCAACGTTGCTGGGCAGACGAAGAAGTCAACCGTGCTAGCAATTACATTCATCGCGTGGGCCGCAGGCAATGCAACAGCGCCTCAGGTACGTCCGCAACTCCACCGGTCTACAATTCTCAGCTTCCTGCTGCCAGTTGCCATCGAGAATATAGACTGACAAGTACCGGTGGCCTCTAGATCTTCCAATCGACCGACGCTCCACGCTACATCAACGGCTTCACGGCACATTTCTGTCTCTACGGGCTCTTTAATATCCTGCTTGTGGCGCTCCGGTTTATCTATATCGCACGAAACAAGAACAGGGCGTCGGGTGAAGAGAGGAACCATGCGTATGCGTTTCTGGATTTGACGGATAAGGAGAACTTTGATTTTGAGGTATGGATCACCGTTATGAAGTTGATGCGCGTCGGAGTGCTAATCGTCTTCTTAGTATGTCTACTAGACGGGTGTTTGAGGATAAACGGGCGAAGGATGAGCTGAGGAAACCGTCCTTGTTGTGATGTTAGGGTAATTGTGTGATTGAATCCAGTGCTTGCAATGTATGAGTGTAAACATGAATGTCTCATTCATTATTATAACGATGATGAGCTAGACAGCCCACGAGATCTTCTTCAGCCATAAATCGTATGCCTTGTAAGAACATGTACAAAAGCGCGCTCACACAGCGCGTATTACTTATGATAGGATACTATCGACACCCCCGCTGTCCAGGGCTAGGGCCATCGCCAGATCCCGTAGAGCGAGTACTCAAGGAGCCCATTCGGTGCGGGTGAAACTCGGTGTGGCTCCCATTCCACGCAGGCGCAGTACCAGCAGGGCGTGCATGATCTGCCACCGCTGGTACAGAGAGGTTAAACGGGTCCGGGTCTGGGTTCGGGTCCGCGAAGGCCACGAAGTCCTGATGGAATGATAGAGGAAGAGGGGGAAATGCCAGAGTAAGCGAGGACTCGGAGTTGGTCTCGTGGAACTCTGCAAACTGGTCACCTGGGTGAATGTCGAGTCCCGCGAACTGGGGCAAGGCGGATGCGGACGAGAATGATGGCAGCTGGCGCGGTGATGGACCTACGCTTACCATGGTGTTATCAGCGACTCGGTCGCGAGTTGGGGCTGGGGTTTGGTTTGTGATTCCCTCCTCTGTTGTGTCAGAGTACACGGGCTGCCGGATATCAAGATTGCCCTTTGCTGTTGATGGGGAGACGTTATCTCGGGCCTGGACAAGACGTTTGGCGAACACCGTGGCCAAATTCCCCTTTTCGGGTCCGGTAATGTCTCGGGGACCTGCCCATCGGGCGGATATCTCGAAGAGGCTTGATATCAAGGTGTCTAAAGCTGGGGGGACGGGAACAGCGTTGTATCTGGCGTGCGCGAGGAGCATACGGCCCGCGATGAACATGCAGAAGGAGAATTGGGGGTTAGTAAGTATTGGCGAGCAGAGAAGGAACTGCTGGCTGAGGGTGCAAATCTCGGAGGCAGCTTCAATGCACGTTTCGGCAGACGAGGAGGAGGGCAGTCTGACCGGCGATGAGTGCCAGTGGCGTGGGGGATAGGCGATTGCTTGGTGGAGGAGTATCACCACCGTGTTGTGGGTGATATGGGCCAGGGTGAGGTTGGAGTCCATGATTCCGTCTGCATTGAGAGTCGATGCCTCGCGCCATTTCGAGGGCAGGAACAGTTTCCACCTGGAGAGACAGTTAGCAGCGTAGGCAAGGAAAGGAGCTGACGCACTGGACGAGTCGGAGATCCAGCTCCTTGAAGCGCATCAACCAGATCTGGGTCTCCTCCACATTGCGGACATTGAGCGGTTGTTGAAGAAGGAAATTCGAGACCAGGGCCAGCGACTCTGTGGCTTCAATGCAGTACGCAAACCCGCCAATGCAGTCTTCCTCCACGGGGTCGGTCTCTATCTGCCTGTCCAGCAAGAACGGCTGGTGCTGTGCCACACCCTTCGTATCAGAAACCCCAAAATAGGGAGCGCGAACCTCCGTCTCGTGCTGCCACAGGCTGCCCTCACAGGGAAGCCTGCGTTTAACGTCTGCCGTGGTGAGGCTGACGTTCCATCCCGTGGATACGCTGCAGAACCGGTCCATAAGGAAAACGGTCCAGAAGACTCGTCGCCGCTCTTCTGCTTCTCTCCAGCAGGCAGACGGCTTGAGAAATGCCATGCGTCTTATCAGAGCCTCACCAGGCCGGCCTCGGCCATGGACACTGTCCTCTTCGATGCTGAGCTGCAGCTGCTCAACCGTCCGCGCCATGCTCCCTACAATCGACCAGGACGAAGGCCCACGGCCACGCGCAATCTATAAGACAGGATTTAGAGTCAGGAAGGCAGATCAGTGCGGCGGGCAACGTACCGTGTCAAAGGCAACAATGACCTGGGCCTGGAGGTTCTCAACAGAGAAGGACTCCATGCTGGACAAAACAACCTTTTGACGGCAATCTTCAGCAATCCGCGCCTTAATTTCTTCGTCGGGCAGTCCGGGGGTATGGACAAAGCGAATGCACGCAGCGACGATGGCGTGAAGTATATGGATCGCGCTGCGTCTTCCCTCCGCGGACTGGATCTGGTGGCGGAATCGCCGCACATGTAGAATCGGAATCCAGTGGTGGAAATTGTCGAAGTAGAACTCGACCAGTTGGCCCATAATCTCCGACTCGATCATATCCCCGGCACTGGCCTCACAATCCTCACGCTCCATCGTCGGACGTGGGGATCGATCGATGCGCTGTCGCTTCGCCTGTGGCATCTCTTCAACCTCATTCTCATGCGTGGCTGCTGCGACTTGCAGCAACGAGCGCCGAAGGGTCTCCTGACGCGCACATATACTGCCTGGCTCTGTGCTAGAATCAGGACCACCCGGAGTGTCTCTTGCAATCCCAGGAAATTTCGACTCCGGATGCAGCGTCTCCCACATCTGCTTCCAGAGAATCTCCTGTCCCAGGAACATGTTCTCCAGAGTCTCGATTCTCCGCGACAGGCTATCTACAGCCCCCGCGCGCAATCCCGGCTTCAATTTCTTGTCATCGTAGATGCATGTGGTGTTGAAGCGCACGCATTGCGAACACGGCTGCTGGCGACTGCATCGTGCCTTTTTGCGCCGACACGACTGGCATGCGGGGACGTCGTCGTCGGACTTGCTGTCTGCCTGCTGAGGCTGGGGCTGCTTGGCCTTGGTGCCCATTCTGGAGTCGCAGATAAGTGTTGAAGATGAATCTGGCAGCGGGGTCTGTGATTGTGGGGAGTCTGCAGTGTTTTCCTAACCCCATGCCCCAGTCCCGGCTTCCCCACGCCAGCCACAGGACACCGCGGATCGTCAGGCAATCAGCTGTTAACTTGTTACTAGTCGCTGCTATTTCCCCGACTCCCACCGGGGGAATTGCCGGACCTCCTCCGAGTGGCCAGCTCAATCAGTCTTCTCCGGCGGGCAGTGGTCAGAGCCCTCTCTCCCCGCATTTCTGCTAGTTGATTGCAATCCTGCACTCTCCATCTTGAATTGGCGATGGCGGGACCTGCAATAAATCAGATAAGATGTCTACGTCCTCGGTCGCTGTGTTGGTCTGGCGGGCAATCTGCCGGACGTGGGTTCTGTAGACGAGATGACAGTGCGTATTAAATAACCGAGTGCGACCTGCCCACCCAGATAAACTGCGGTGGTTGCAGGTCTTAACAAATAAAATGAGGCTCTCCCTGGTATTTACTGCCCTCCTGCGCACACTTTGGTGTGCGAGGCCTGGTCATGCCATTCAAAACCCGATCATCCCCGGCTGGAACCCTGACCCAGCAGTTCTCCGGGTCGGCAGCGAGTATTTCATTGCGACCTCGTCAATGGAGTACTGGCCGGGAATCCCAATCTATCGCTCAACCGATCTCCAGCACTGGGAGCTGTACTCACATGCTCTCACCCGACCGGAGCAACTGCAGTTGAACGGGGTCCCGACTAGCGCAGGCACGAATGTCCCTTGTTCCCTGCTGAGTTTCTTCGCTGACATCCAGACAGGCGCCTGGGCACCGTCCCTGAGCTTCATCAATGGGACCTTCTATCTCACCACATCTGTCCGGTGGACCTACGACCCCGTGGCCAAAGTATGGCCTCGGGTCTTCTGGGTATCATCGGCAGACCTGAAGCACTGGTCGGACCCGGTCTGGTCGGATCCCTGGGGGATTGACCCATCGCTGTTCCAGGGCCCGAACACGGACCGAGTGTATCTCAATCTAATGGCGCCAAACAATAATATTGACAAACTATGGGGCATATACCAGTGCGAGGTCGATCTGGCCACTGGCTGCTGTGTTGGTGACTACCGTTCTCTATGGAATGGCACCATGCCGCATACCGCGGATGCGCGCCCGGAAGGCCCTAAGATGCTAAAGCACGGAAACTGGTACTACGTGATGATAGCAGAGGGTAAGGCTGAGCCCCTATTCAAAGTCTTGGATACTTAGTAGTGCTGCAGGGGGCACCGATGAACTCCATCGAGCGACCATTGCCCGGTCCGCATCACCCACAGGGCCCTGGGAGCCAGCTCTCAACAACCCCCTGTTATACAACGGCAAATTCGGCTTCAACAATCTCACCGTTCAATCGACCGGCCACGCAACCTTGTTCGACACCGACGGTGGCTCCTGGTACGCTGTATTCCTCGCCCGCCGCAACATCAACGGCTCATCGCCCCTGGGCCGCGAGACTTTTCTATGCAGAGTCGACTGGAGGAATGGCTGGCCAGTGTTCAATAACGGGGATCCCATCCTGTTGAATACTGACACAAAACCGGCCTCAACCCCAGCGCCGTTCGTGGATACCTTCAGCAACCGCTCATTGCACCCATCCTGGTATCAGCTGCGTACCCCCTACCAGGAAACCTACACCCTAGGCCGGAATACAGTCTCCGACTCACCAGGCCTGGTGCTTCATCCTAATGTCTTCTCCCTTAGTGACCGTGATGTACCGGCTGCTGTCCTCCGCAAGCAGACCTCCCTCAATACTACATTTTCTGCTACGCTTTTGCCATTTACGGACCCCGGTTCCCTTGGGGTTACGCAGTCAGTCGGAATTAGCGCCTACCTCAGCGAGCTCCAGCACCAGGATATCGGAGTTACCGGTTGTACGGACCATGCAGGGATGATGTGTATATACACTGCGCTGCTCAATAACGGGACAACGGAGGTATGTTTAGGACCGCTACGCATTGATAGTTGATTCGCCTTACGCATCAGGCCATCTAACGCACTGAATGATCTTTAGTATACGCAGTACCCACTCAAAGGAGTGGAATCGCGACAAACCCTCACCCTGCATATACGGGCGCAACCCCTCCAGTATCATCTGGGATATAGCACTGGCATTTCAGCGGTCAAGTGGCTGGCCTCATTCCCGTCGTCCTGGATGGCGGTCGCGCCGCCAGATTGGTTTGTCTTTACCGGCGCCATGTTTGGGTTATTTGCGAGTGGGAACGGGGTGCCCTGGCCTCATAGTGCGCCGGAGGTGGGATTCCAGGGAGTGAGAGAGGTTTATCATCCGGAGGATATTCCTGATTATGATCGCTGGTGATGTTCTACACTAGATAGGGATGTTGGATATTCCGATATAATACAGAAGAGCAATGATGTGTTTACTGGTTCTCAGAAACAATTAGTATACTGGACAACTGCCTATTTATATCCTCTTGAATGTCAATCCCCATCCTCCATCTAACAAAGCTCACGACCCAAGATAGTCGGTGGAATACCGATCACTTTCCCATAACCTATTATGCCAATACGAGATTTGACCACATCGCACATTCATTCTCTATCCGCGATTGCAAAGTTGAAGACAAAACTAATCTGACCACGTCAGGTTCGCTACATTACTACCAATATACATGGGAACAAAGTCAGCCACGGAGTACCAGCTTGGCTTCTGCATACCATCCCAGACATGCACACCACCAATATCCAAGCCCTGGAAGTTGACAAACTGAATGCTCCTGTCCTTATCATATCCCGCTATAGCCGGGGTGTTACCCCCCCATGCCATTATACGAGAGATTCCTGACAGTAACGTTGTGAACGCCTCGCCCAGGCCCAAGATTATACTTCTGGTTATACCTTGAAGCTAAGGAGCATACCAAGTCGGAAGTCTTCGACGCGAATATCTTCAAAACCAATATCCTTGAGTAGGTCCTCGTCCCCGCATCACTGCTAGATCCAATCATCAGCGAGTAGTGGCCTGGGTTGAGCACGGTGACTCCCGCAACGCGGATTCTCTGGGAGTAGCCGATTGTGATGGCGTCGCTGGGACTTCTGTATAGCACTCCGCGGCCGATAATGGCTGCGTCCGACGTGTTCTGGAAGTTGAACCCCCCTTGTACCACGGAGCCACCAGCAATATAGACTGTCTGTCCGGAGGTGACGTTCAACGTGTTATTGAGTTCGTGATACCCGGCGCCATAGTATATAACGGATGGATTTTCCTTGGATTCTTCCTCCGTGAAGCTATCATTCCCAACCGTATCCAGAAATAGATGCAATACGTTAAATACATCCCCATTTAGCTCGACAACTAGGTTCGCCGGCTCAGTGAGAGGCAAGTAGATGACGCGGCCACGGACATCTGCCCGCAGGTCGTAGGAAAGGGGGCGAACACGGACGGCATCGATCGATGGAAAAGAGCCTCGAGACGGCTCAATGGCGAGTTCAATAGGGCCTCTGAAGTCAAAGATCCCGATCGATGTATTATACGAGACGGTGTTTCCAGTCGTTGCGTTGGCTTCGTGCACGTTGGCTCGGAACAAGTCGAGCGACTCCCAGTGCCCCGTGGCGTCTCTGGCCTGTGATCGAACTTTAAGCTAGTAGGAATCCGGCTTGGGGATCTCTTTTGGTATTGGGGATATCTGGATACTATTTTGATTGCGGTGGTGGGCGGCATTTGCCGGTGGAGGTACATTGACAGTACACAGAAGGGCTAACAGGCTGACGGCAAGTCCTCTGAGCTTCTTCTGGGTCGAAAACATGATGGATTGAATCAAGTGCAAATATTCCAGCACCTGACGACAATCTGTCTGCTCAATCTATACTGGCCAGGTAATGCCAGCGGGCGACATACTGAGATTTTACTCTCAGGCGGACCAGGTCCGGCGACTGTTCCAAGAGAGACCTTGCAGTATATCAACAGACCGGCCAATATTCCCCTCCAGCCAGGGTCGCTCCGGGAGCTCTTCCGAGCAGAGTGCCATACTCTGACTTGGGTGGTCGTACGGAGAATCGGTAAAATTCCAATGGCTTTACTGAGAGTGTTATCATAGTCGATCAAGCTGCCTATCTGCCGTGCTGATCGGCAGTCGGTTAATTAAGGGTCAACGAACGCTGAAACGGACTCCACCATCTATATTAACTCTACGTAAGACTGAAAGTACGGAGCTCTCCAGTCGATGCTCCGAATGCCCCCGGAAGCGGACAATATCTCGGGGGCGTGACGGATGTACTTTACGATCAACAGATGGCGAAGTATATATCACCAGCAGGAGACGCCACTTCCGCTTACGATCTCTTGTAACAAGTCTGGCCTTCAACTCGTCTTTTCCGAGTCAGAGTAAGCATCAAAATGAAACCCTCGACGCTCCTCTACACCGTCTTCAACGCCGGCCTCTCGGCGGCAGCTATCACCCACCCCGGGCTCCTCCACACAGAGGCCGACTTCGCACGCATCCAAGACTTCATCTCCTCCAAAACCGAGCCCCAGCTAACAGGCTGGAACAAGCTCGCCGCTCACGCAGATGCAGAGTACAGCCCCTCTGCCACCGAAACCGTCTGTCGCGGCTCCGGCTGCGACCCGGAGAACTACCCAACGCTGTACCGTGATATCGCGGCCGCATATACGAACGCTGTGTATTGGAAGGTTACAGGAACCGAAGCAAATGCGGACGCGGCAGCGGCAATTCTAGATGCGTGGAGTGGGACAATGACCACACTAGACGGGAGCTCCGATCGGTTTCTTGCATCAGGAATATATGGGTATCAGTTGGCAAATGTGGCGGAGCTTCTAAGAGATTATGAGAAGTGGGATGGGTTAGACAAGGTGGTGGAGTTACTAGAGCGCATATTTCTACCGATGAATGTGGACTTTCTGCAGAGGCATAACGATGCGGAGATTGATCACTATTGGGCAAATGTGAGTTCCTACCATTTGCTGTTGTTGATTGTTCCCTTTCATTCTACCAGGCCGGTCGAGAGGGCTAATGAATGATACATTTGCAGTGGGATTTGTGCAACCTTGCCAGCCTACACGCGATTGGTGTCCTGAGCGAGAACCAAACTGCCATTGATCAGGCAATTACCTACTTCAAGGAAGGCGAAGGTAATGGCGCCCTGAATAACACCATCTGGACTCTCCATGAAGAGGAAGATACAGGAAAATTGCTAGGACAGGGCCAGGAGGCGGGTCGAGACCAGGGCCATAGTCTACTTGACTTTGGGTTGCTAGGTGTTCTAGCTCAGCAGGCATATAACCAGGGCGAGGACCTTTTTGCTCTATGGGATAACAGGATTCTTGCCGGGTAAGTACCGCTACGTTGCCGTCATTTCTTGCTTCCCCTTGGGGAATGATAAACTCCCACGGAAGAAGCCTAAGTGATTAACCGTAACGGAACAGCGCCGAATATGTCTTCAAATATAATACTGGCAACGACGTCCCTTATACCAGCTATACAAACTCCGATGTCACCCAGGACGAAATAAGTTCCGACAGCAGGGGGGGGATCCGACCAATTGCAGAGTTATTATATGCCCATTATAGCGGGGCCAAGGGGTTGGATGCCTCATGGACTGGCGCCTATAGGGATGTTGCAGTTGAGGATGGTGATGGTGCTGAGGGGGGAGTTGGAGACTATGGGTCTACTAGTGGAGGGTACGATCAACTTGGATTCGGGACTGCTTTATTCAGGCTGGACTGAGCTTGTTGGCTTGATCCCAGTCTTATAGTATGACCTAATAATGTTAAAGTAGTGTTGTACTCAATATTGACTCTCTCCCACTCTCAGGTGCTTTCAGTAATTACACCGCAGTTCCTATCAACTCACGCTGCAGGATAGGACATTTTCATGAAGCCATTGCATCTAATTGAAAGAACACGAATCGGCCTCTTCTAATAACAGCCATGTTCAAAAAGACACTAAAAGGGAAACGGGAGACCTCCGGCCATTCTTTGGCTCGCCGTGGTTCATGACCACTTAGTAAAGCCTATCCTCTACCGAGGAGGAGCTGCTTGGAGAACTGAAGATCTTCGGTTGATTGCACTGTATCGACTACCGCCTGGAAGCGGCCAACATGAGCAGCGGGCAATACTCGGAGATGTGCCATCTCGACCGATGGAACGACTCCGGCAATTCCTCCGACGGTCTCAGTAGAAGTAGCCTGCGACCTCTCTAAAGTCTTCATCATTTCTGT
Organism: Aspergillus sp. B3601; assembly: GCA_023625155.1. Taxonomy (NCBI): domain Eukaryota; kingdom Fungi; phylum Ascomycota; class Eurotiomycetes; order Eurotiales; family Aspergillaceae; genus Aspergillus; species Aspergillus sp. B3601. The sequence goes on along the minus strand of JAMAAV010000003.1, from coordinate 69,406 downwards.
CTACCAAGGAGTGGAGAGTGAAGTATGAGGTTGTCTGCATTGCTAACTTTTACCTTGGTGGTACCGATACGGCTGCCGACTGCCCACGCAATGACCAACACTACAGCCAACTCCCAGCTAACGCCTTTCCAGTATGACGCCTTTCCCCTGGGGTCGATTAAACCATCTGGCTGGCTCGAGGACCAGCTTTCGCTTGCTGCAGAAGCACTTCCAGGCCACATGTTCGACTTTTACCGATACGTGGCAGACTCAACCTGGCTAGGGGGCACACACGAGTACAGCGAGTTGCACGAAGCTGCGCCGTATTGGTTCAACTATATCGTTCCCTTGGCATACACCCTGGATGATGCGCGGTTGAAGAAGCAGGCCAAGGCGTTCTTGGATTATACCCTGGAGCACCAGGCTGAGGACGGTTGGCTCGGACCAGAGACAACGCGCCAGACCCGGGGTATATGGGCGCGGAGTCTGCTTTTCTTCGCCCTTATTGTAAGATCACTGGGGCCACTCAACATGGAAATATGCAGTATTAACCAGCATTATCAGCAATATGCCGAAGCCGACCCCTCCGAGACAGAACGAATTGTGGCAGCAATGCACAGATTCACAGTTCTTATACACGGCATGCTGCAGAACAACTTCACTGGGTTGCTGCAGGATGTAGCTGAGGGCGATGCTTTTGACCCATATGGGTTCGGTGTGTCCAGGACGCACGAGCTGCCTCTGGCTCTACAATGGCTTTATGTGAACCATCCGCGGGGCAATCAAGAGGTCATCTGGGAGACGATGGAGCTGATGTTCGCTGGTGGGAGGAAAGGGGATCGGGACTGGACGACGTTCTTCGTCGAAGGAGCCTTTCCTGTGGGCACACCAGACAAGACGAGTGGCTTTACCCATGGAGTCAATCTCGCTCAGGGTATTCCCCCACCCCGAATTGATTTGTGTCGCACCACATTCATGCTTTATCAGGACTTCGATACCCTTCTGTTCTCTATCGCATGACGCACAATACGTCTCTCTCCAGTCAAACGCATGACGCAGTCCGGTGGACGGAGCAATACCAGTTAACACGCGCAGGCAGTGTCACTGGCGACGAGCATCTGGGTGGCAAAAGCCCGCAAAGAGGGTAAGCTTGCTCCTTGATTGACAAATGGCCCATGCCAATAATCATTTTAGATCTGAAACATGCATGGCTGTGGAGATGATGTTCTCCATGGCCTATCTGTACCGAATGTACGGTGTCAACCATTACGCTGACATGGTAGAGCGCCCTGCATTTAATGCTCTTCCGGCCGCAATAACCCCCGACTGTGAGACCCGTCCATGCCCCAGTGACAGTATGAGAGACAGGAGAACCAGATGGCTGACCGGTAACAGGGTGGGCACACCAATATGTGCAGCAGACGAACCAGCCCTGGTCAAGAAACCTAACTGCTAACCCATTCTTCAATGTGGTTTCTTATGGTAGCACGTTCGGACTGGAGCCAAACTTCCCTTGCTGCACCGTCAACCACGCCCAGGGATATCCCAAATACGCCGCCTCTTCGTACGTTCGCCAGGGGCACGACCATGTTATCCATGCACTGCTAGGACCCACCACCTTGGATACGCTCATACATGGCCACAGGGTAAAGATCTCCTGCGAGACGAACTATCCGTTTTATGGGAGCCTCCGGTATACGATAACATCCGAGACGGAGTTCCAGTTCTCTGTCCGCATCCCAGCCTGGGCCCTCACATCTAACAAATCCAAGTACCGGACCGGGCAGAGCGAATGGCGCAACCTGTCTCCAACGGCGGACTCCCTCCAATCATTCCGTATTCGCAATGGCACCACCCCAGTCGAGGTCGACCTTCACATGGTACCCCATGTCACCGAGCCCCTAAATGGTTCCGTCGCCATCTACTACGGGCCCTTGCTCTATGCCCTGGATATCGAAGTTGCCGAGCTGGCATCCCACTCCCCACTGAACTGGACAGACCGCACCCCTCTCACAGCGGCCGATGTGATGCCACAAACCAGAGACTGGGTGATGAATCCAGCGTCGGAGTGGCGATATGCAATCGACCCAAGCTCCATATCCGTTGAGACCCTAAAAGCGCCTGGCGGAGCTTTGCCGAATCCTATCTGGGCTCGCAAGGCGACGCCTGTAGCTCTGTGGGTCGATGGTTCGTTAATTGACTGGAAGGAGGAGACAGGCACGGCTGCGCTTCCCCCGGTTAATCCTGAAGTGAAGGGGAAGCCAACGAGGATCCGATTGATTCCGTACGGAGCAGCGAAGTTGCACATTGCAGACTTTCCAGTGGCAAGGAGGGTTTGATATGTGGAAGGGTCAGGCGTCCAGATCGAACAACTTGTGCAACAGAATTTTGCCGGCTCACTAGCTACTTATCTGCATTGTGGTTCGGCGAAGGACCCTGATAGAGGCCTGGATGGATAGCGCGCGACTACAGTGAAAACTACTAGCTATTTAACAGCTAATCGGACTTTAGACTAACTCGTCCTAGTCCAGATTTAGCTATACGGTCATTTATAATAAGATTTACTAGCACCATAGTGAAGGAGGTTCATATATATATAAGGAGTACATATGCCCCGTAATACTCCATATTTTGGCACTTAGTGGGAAAATATTCATACACCATACTCAGTCATTTATTGCACAGAACTAGTCACAGGCTGGCTGTGAAGATATGTTTATATATCAAGTATATTGCGTGCTGTCACCATCTTCTGTTACTAGACTATAGGCCACCTGCCCCCAACAATACCCTCCAGCCCAGCGCGCTTGACAGCCTGAGGGCCCCTCAGCCTGGCCTCCTTCATAATATCACCCTCGTTCAAAGTCAACAACTGGCCCTTGTCGACTAGCAGGCTGCCATCCACAACAACAACACTTACGTCCTCTCGGCCGGCACAATAAACAACCGTGCCGACAGGGTCCCATTCGCACGACGGAGCACAATGGAGTCCCCCCACATCAAGAGCCACAAAATCCGCCCTCTTACCAATTTCTAGGCTTCCAATAAGGTCACCCAGCCCCAAGGCGTTCGTTCGCGCCCCGTATAGTTGCCATCTCCAGCGCCACTTCAGCATCTAAAGCACCGACCTGGCCGCTTTGCAAACGTTGTACAAGAACTGCGTTTTTCATCTCCGACAACATATCTAGAGAGTTGTGGCATGGCGCTCCATCAACACCTAGCGATACGTTCACGCCCGACGCCAAGAGAGACGCCGCCGAACATATGCCCGACGCGAGCTTCGCGTTCGAGGTTGGGCAATGGGATATGTGAGCATTGGAGTTTGCGAGGACGGATGGTTCTTCACGAGACGCCCGCAGGTGGACGGCGTGTGCCAGGACGACTGGTGGAGCAGTGGCTGGGTCTGTATCTTTGCGCCGGACAAGACCAACAGACTGCCCAAACTGAATTGGTGAGCCGCCCTCGGTGCTCATGTAGTCTGCATTCTGGGATGTCTCGGCAAAGTGTGTTGTCACTGGTATGTTGTGAGTCCTGGAGAGGCTTGTTATAGTGCGGATCTGATCGGGTGTTGCCCTAGGAAGATATATGTACGAGGTCAGTGGGCTTTAGTCCAGCCTGATATGAGCGCGGTAGGTTAAGCCAGGGATGGGATGAATTGGTGAACAGGAGCAGAAACATACAGCCCAGGCATAGTAATCCCGAACCACACCTTGATGCGGCCATTGGCCTGTCCGTTCCACCCAGAGTAGGCATTCACACACTGGCGAATATCCGGATCGTCACCATTCTTCTCTGGGCTTTGGTCGAGGCTGTTAATATGGCTGTTTGGACGGCCTACAGCGAGGCCCAGACACCCACGGATTCTTGTCTCCTCGACGATTTCACAAAGAGTATTGTATTCGTGCTCGGCGAAGAACTGCTCAGAGTTAGACATATGCTCAATAAGAAACGCGGGATTTGTGTAGTCGCGGTAAAGGGGGTGTCACACTGACCATACTTTCCAAAAAAACACGTTGTTCCATTCTTCAACAACTCTGCTATAGCAAGCCTTACTGCCGTGGCTGCATCCTGTTTTGTAAGTGCTCTTTGGAGAGGTAGGATGCGGCGTCGTAGCCAATCCGTCAGTGGGAGGTTATCCGCTGTGCCGCGGAACAGTGTCTGGACGGTATGGAGATGCGTACAGACTAGCCCAGGGATGACAATGTGGCCGCTGAGATTGTATGTGTCCTCGGAAGGATATCGCGATATCAGCGTGGGTGTCTTGCCGATATCCTTTATGACAGAATCATGAATGTATAATTCTACTTGCCTTCTTTCGAGTGTCATTGTATTATAACCACGATATATATCTTAATATTGCTGGCTCCATTGGCGATAATTTCGCGGGAAGCGTTGACAGTCAAGATGGTGGCGTTGATGTAAAGCATTTCTAACAATTAGTGACTGGTGTAGCGGACCGTGAATTGCGGAAAATGCTTCTAGCTATGTTTATCAAATAGAGATGAGCTAGTCAAGCAGACGGCTATATCCATTGAGCTCCTCAGGCAGCAGTAGACAGTGTGATAAATCGATGACATTGGACTTTCGACTCCAGATCACATCGACTTCAGGTCTTCTCGTGCCGCTATTTCCCCCTCTATTGCGTGCGAAGAGTCAGGAATGTGCTTCCAGTGCTCCATCACTGCTGGGACAGGATACCCCTTGGCAACGAGAGTCCTCGGCTCACCGAGAATAACAGTATCTTCAGCTTATGGACCCTGGTGCCACCCCCTGCCAGCAGAATCCTTACTGCACGCGCCAAGACTCGCGCTAATGCACATGGTACTGGTTGGGCTGAAAAGGAGATTGTTGAGATTGGCAGCAATAATTAGTGGAATCTGAGATGCAGATTGTAGATTATCAAGGATACAAGCAAGGGGCGTAGATGTTGATCATCCCGGGATTGAAGCCCCGGTGAAGCAGTGACATAGGCAAGAATGATACATGTGAATTGCTCATCGAGGAATTTCAGTCTTAATTATCTCAATCGTTCCCTATATTGACCGTATCCCCTAGGAATTGCCATATCGTCGAGGTCAAGGCTTGGATACCAACCTCTTGTTCTCTCCGCAATGGACGCCCCCCTCCACCAAAACCACCATACTATCGAGTTGGGTTATGCCAAAGGGACGCATGCACCTGTGGGCATCGTCGAGGAAAGGACTGCCTCCGCTATGGCTTCCATGATCCAGGTGGCGACACAGAAAGATGCTAGTGTCCCAGTCGACAACAGCGCAACCCAGCAGAAGAGTATCTGCCGCGAACCTCGAGTATCCAAGGAGACAGCGGAGACACAAATCGCCGCAGCAGCACGCTCCATCCTCAGTCAACTTGGCGAGGATGTCACCCGCGAGGGTATTCTAAAAACACCGGACAGATACGCTCGGGCAATGCTGTTTTTTACAAAGGGGTATGGCGAATCTCTGAGCAAGACGGTGAATGATGCAATCTTCAACGTTCAGTCTAGCGAACTCGTCCTGGTCAAGGATATCGAGTTATTCAGTATGTGCGAGCATCATATTGTGCCGTTCATTGGAAAGGTACGTGGCTATATATTAGTCCCTCCCCTTTCCCTTCTGTCCAACTCACAGTCGTACAACGTGAGAATAAATGGTTTAATTCCCCGGATTTGAGCAGATCCATATAGCCTACATCCCCTCAAACAAGGTGCTTGGCCTCTCTAAGCTGGCTCGAATTGCCGAGATCTACTCCCGCCGACTTCAAATCCAAGAGAGGCTTACACAGGAGGTAGCCAGTGCAATTGACCAGGTTCTGTCGCCCAAGGGAGTTATGGTGGTGGTTGAGGCTACGCATATGTGTATGGTCATGAGAGGCGTCCAGAAAAGCGGCGCAGTGACAACAACTGCTTATCGTACCGGTGCCTTCAAGACTGACAAGGATGTTGAGGAGCGGTTTTGGAATTCGCTTAGATTGGGGAGGGCATAGCTCCAGTAGCAGTCAGTGGTTAAAATTCGTGTTGTTACGTGTCTAGAAGTCGACCCAGCCAGGTGTTGAAGGTCTCATAATTTTCATAAATTCTGTTCCGTGGATATATTGAGTGATTGAGTAAGAGGACTCTAACTCCTATCTCGCCTCTGCGCAGAAATGGCAACGACAGTACGAATGAGCCGCAGCATATCCTCCTGCAATGCGGCCCTCAGGATCCCATTTCCGACGAACTTCGATAAGCCTGTCCATGCTCGGCTCACTCCAGTACCGACTGTGGCGGCTTGCAAGCTCGGAGTCCCCGATATACGACCCAACAGAGCACTGTGCAGCGCCCTTCATGACCCTCTGCAGCCAGCTCTGGCACCGCTGATCGTCGCTCTGATTCTCCCACACGGTGTAGACGGCAAAGTAATGATCGCCCTGTAAGCTCAGCGCCATTTCCGGAATTTGGCGTCTGCTCCAGGGCCTCATTGGGGTCCAGAATGCGAAGGACTTCTCATGCGGTAGGGTGAGGAATGGGTCCGCAAGGGTTGAAACAAGGTCCAACTCCGGGGTGTCATCGAGGAAGCAGCTGTCTGTCATGTAGCGATGTCCCTTGGGATTTGCCTTTGCCTGCATCGCGTATAGACTGTCCATACTCTCCGGTGTACAGAAGTATTCACACAGGGCCCCTGTAGGTCTTGTGTCCTCAATCGGCTGAAGCGCTTGCACGGCATCACCGATGTTGTCTTTGAAGGTCGTCACAATAATGGAAAAGCAGAGTTCTGACTGGCGGTAATGCGACTTGGCTGTGATCTCGGTGTCGACGTCGAGGTCCTTTACCATTCCCATGGCCCACCGGAAGGCGACTTGGTACCGATTATACGGGTATACGTAGCACGACGATCGTATCAACTGTGGGCAGGAGAGTGCACGCAAATGGAACTGGGTGACTATTGCAGGGAATGCTGGCCCTGCACCACGGGCAGCCCAAAAGAGATCGGGGTTTTGCGAGGCATCGCAATAGATGAGACACCCTTGCGCGGTGACCACCTCGATTCCCAGCACAAACTCGGATCCCCAGCCCCAATTCTGTGCCATGGTCAGCTATCTGTCTGGACGTGTCGCTGCATCCTGCCTGATTGCTCACTGCACAATTCCAGCCCATGCCACCTTGCAGCAAGAACCCACCGAGACCAACATCCGGACAGTGCCCGCCAGGGAAGAACAGCCCATACACCCCTAGGGCGTCGTTGAGCTCCTTTCCTGTTGCACCTGGAGCTGCGGTCACGGTGTGGCCAAGCGGATCGACGTTTATTTGCTTGTAGTTGTTCAGGTCGAGCAAGATGGAATTATTCTGCATGCTCCAGACTTCAAAGGAATGTCCGCCAGACCGCACCGCAACGCGAAGCTGGTGCTCAATCGCCAGCTTCACCGCTGCAACAACATCGTCCCGGTGCCGTACCTTTGCGATGGCTCGCGGTCGCCTGTGCTTTGGGCGACGGGCATTGAAGACGTTTGCCCAGCAGGCATCGTCAAATACCGTGCCGTTGCTTCCAGTACCCCAAAGGAGGCTCATTCTTTAGTTTAGTCAAACTATTGAATGCTGGCTTGACCAGGGGCGAGTGGATAGTACCCGTGTATTTAAACCCCAATCCTTCGGTCCCCAGTTCCTGAGGCAATCTTCATACTCCCAACAACCCCTTGCAGACAAGTAGGACCAAGTGTCTCATAGCGGGTTCAGTTACTGGCGAGGACCCGGCAATAAGAGAGCCATTGAGCTGCCTCCCGGATATCAAATTCAGATTTACCTTTGACCACAACATCGGTAGCTAAGTAGGTTGATATCATGGGTGAAAATACACGGCGCACAGTGCATATTCCCCAGGCCCCTGCTGTTGTTGATACCATAAGCCTCCGCAATGTTCAACTACATCTTCCGTCCGCTCCAGAACCCTGGGGCCGCCTGTGCCAGCGCCAGCCATGTTCGGTATCCATACGCCTCTCCTACTCGTCCGCAGCGGTGGCCGCTGCCGCGGATGATGTCTCGTTGACATTGGATTACGGAAAGCTCTACCGTCGAATATATGAAGAGATTGGATCACCCACGGCAACAGCCACTTCAGGAGGACTAATGACTCCAAACGGCCAAGTCCTGAGGGTTATATGCGACGAGGACCTTGGGCAGGACATTCGTTTTACCGCCGGAATTATCTCTAGATGCGCATTCGATCTGCTTGTTGAAGCGGCGGAGGAGAACCGTGAGAATGCACCCGGGGCTATCCAGGATAGCTTTGGTCAATGTGAAGTGCTCATGCATCTCCCGAATACCCTCTTACGTGCAGACAATGGGATTCATTACCGGGCCATGACGACCATGGGTGAGGGTCAAGGGGAAGGTCGAGTGACCGTTCTCTTGTCAGAAGAGTTCCACATTCGGCGGATCCGAAGTTACGCCATTTTGGGGATCAATCCCCATGAACGGCTTGCGAAACAGGCAGTCATCATTAGTTTGACTTTCAAGTCTACTGGAGACGTCGCACACCAGTCTCAAATACGTGAAACCTACCCGGAAATGACGAGATGCATTGCTGAGGTACGATTGTCCCCTCACTGGCGGACGCCTAGACTGATCATAAATTACAGACAATCGACAGCACTGCTTTCCAGTCCGTTGAATCATTAGCTACATTGGTGGCCCGGCTTGTGGTAGTCGACTTCTCAAATGACGAGGTAACGGTGTTGGTGGAAAAGCCCAGTGCCGTGGCATTTGCCGAAGGGACTGGAATTGAGATAACGCGCTCACGGGCGTTCTTTATGTGATATAGCTGGGAATATAATATAGCTTTTCTATATGGCTTCACATTGATATAACCTATTAAACATTGTTGTGGGCAATTTCCTCGGCGAGAGCGTCAGATCTTCGTGGCCGCTATGATCAACGCATGGGGACGGTGGTGCTCGTTTCCGCTGCCTGGGTTAGAGTGTGGTACCATCCCAGACGGCATTGCAATCTCTTTTAAGCCCTTCAAAGTAAAGCCTTGCTGCAGCAGAAGCGATACGTAGGACTCGATAGTACGGTGGTATATGCGGAGAGTTTGGTTGAGAAAGTCGGTCTCCCGCTGTCCTTCCTCCATGTAGGTAGAAACGGGCCCGAAAGACTACTGCTTGTCGTCATTGTTATACCACTTAGGGCTCTTGGGCGCCGTCCAGATGGGATGCTGCACCGAGAAGATCAACTGGCCCCCGCGCTTCAGCGCTGAGTGGATGCGCGAGATAAGACCGGCGAGGTTCTCCTCGTAGTGTAGGGCGAAGGAGCTGTAGACGAGCTCATAAGAATTATCGGCAAAGTGAACAGAGTTCAGGTCTGCCTGTTCATATGTGATAGTGCTCGCGGTGTTTATCTCGCGTGCCTTCGCCAGCATCTTGGAAGAGTTGTCGACTCCATGCGCGGACCTGGCGCCCTGGGTGGTAGCCCATCCACAGAACCGCCATAACCGCAGCCCAAGTCCAGGGTCGCATGTCCCCGGATCGATTCGAGGTAATGCCTCATGGTCGGCCAGTCCACGCCCGTGGAAGCCCCGTCCTTGAAGCGTTGGAGCTTTTCAAACTTGCGGTATATCGCCGGGTCGTCGTATTGCGCAGCGAGTGTCATCTTGGTAGTTGGAGGTAAGCGTCAACAGGCCGGTTATTTTCCAAGTTAAATTTGGATCTTTGGCGAGGTTAAGGATGGTCTGTACGGTGGCAGAATGGGATCACATCAATGACGGAGACGTGGAATTTAGGCCTGCAATGGGGGCAGACGTGTCGGTGGGCCGGAGGGCCCAAGACCAGTAAGGGGCCAGACGTATCCAAATTCATGTTGTACAGGATGTTTCCCTGCGTTCCACACCCCTTGCATATATCTATTGGATCGGACTTCTCAATATTTGCTCCCAGGCTGACAGTGAGACATTCGTCGTTCGACTAACAGGGTGAGCACTTTGTTGCCACAACTAGACGAGACCTTTCTCATCTGCTTTGGTTGGGATTGGTAGTAATGTACTTCCGACAGCAAAGCAGTAACCTCTACACACTGCAAGGCTAATTTTTTGCACCTGTTAAGCAGTTATCGCAATCATGGTATGCCCGATTTGAGCCGTCTGACTGCGGGTGTATTCCAACGGACGCCACTTAGGATAGAATCATTGACCTCTCGACTGAATGCATTTCCTGGGCGAACAAAACTAAATACGATGCAGTAGCTAAATAGTACGCGCAGCTCCCTCACAACCTGTAAGAATAGAGCCTGTATCATTTGATGCTGTCCCCCGGAGAGCGCGGAATTTGGCTTGCACCCAATCTTTACATAGTGGTACCGTGTATTCAGACTGGGTCTGGGGACTCTGAATCAACGAACACATCGGTGCTTTATTGGAGGGTCGCATGAGGTACGCAAAGCTGTACCGCTCGGTCATGGCTTGGTTGGGCAGAGAGGCCACCCGGTGCAGCGCGCTCTGGAAGGCACCGTTGGACCAGATGTTGACCGCGTCTCCCAGGTTGACAATGGCCTTGTCTTGCTGCGGCTCCACGTATAGCCAGTTGTCCGAGCCCCGTGGACATATCTGCAAGCCAGGAGTGCTGCTAAACAATATCGTTATGGAGCCCATGTCTGTATGGGCGGTTTGTGGGATAGAAAATGTCTGTCTCTCCCCTGGATCTGCCGGTGCATACTTGAGCATTCGGATGATATCAAGTGTCGAGTCTGATGAAGAATGGAAGGACGTGAGTGTTCTGTCGCTGGGTAGATTGAGCGCGGCCCCTAGAGCCTGGAATATCGTGTCCGCACTTCTCCTACAGACCAGGCTGAATTGGCGCAAAGTCTCCCAGTGCTTGTCAATTTCTGAGGGGCGAGGAAACGGGTCGTTGGTCAGATGGAGGATACTACTTGGAGGGACCTGAAGCCACAGCCATTAGCACTGGCGACTTAGTAGTGGGATGCATCCGGGTACCGCGCATACAGTGTAGCTCTCGAAGCCGTCGCGCTGGCCAGGGATTCCTCCCACATTGCGTCGATGCGGTTTATACCTGAGGAGAAGTGAGCCTTCGCTAATGTGCACTCTGCGGAGTTGGCACGTACCCATTGGTTTTGAATTCGCCCAGGACATCGATGTCATACTGGAGTTTCTCCTCAAGGCTAAGGTTGAAAAGGGACTGGCTGAGAGAATAGATATCCTCCACAAGGCCTGCGTACAGACCGGAGTCATGATCCGTGAAATCCAAATAGAACATGCCTTCGCATTTTGCCGCGAGTACAACCTCTTCGAATTCTTTTTCGTCACCCTGGCTCAATCGAGCGAGGTTGATTGTCCTCAATGGAGCAACCTGGCTGTGCGCAATTTGGCCGGTCATGGTTATCAAGGGAATATCAACTCATGGGTAAGCAGCTGTTGGCTTCACTAGGTTGCGATAGGCCCCTGTAAATATTCAGGCAGCCGACATTCAGTCTCACGCCACCATTGCCGTCATTCCAGGCGTTCGTCATTGTTCATTGATCGACATTTCCCGAATGCGAAGTTGGAAAGTATGCAGGAGTACCTAGGGGACACTTCTCCGAGGCCGGGAAGCGTAAGCGCTGTGCAACTGATATCAGACCCTTTGCTCCAAGGGGCATGCTTTGTAGGTAGGGCCTCACCGCTACCTTTCCACTCATTACGGGAAATTCTGGCCAAAAAGCCTTGCCTGTGATGGGGCATTATTCAAATGCGTATCGGTAATGTGGCGTACATAGACCGCCACTTGGAAAACCTACCGCACACGTATAACTATGTACCCATACAAAGCAACTCTGTTGTCTTGATTGTGGCATGTGTGGCCCTTGTAAGATTCTCGACAACTTTTCGGTATACGCTTCTACGGTCCCTAACCCCTATTCCAGTTGCACACAACATGCTTGACATAGACTTACGACAAGGGAGCAAGGGCGCTATTGAGGCTCCTGCAGGGGCAGGATGCCCACCCACCACCGTCACATTGCCAGTCGCAATAGATGTGCCGTCGCCACTGAACGTAATCACCACCCTAAAGCTCGCGTGGGCTTCCACCGCGGCCGTTTATACCAACCCTGAAGATGTGGCCTTTCGAGTGTGCGTCTCGAGCTCAGATACAATATGCTCTGTGAAAACATACTGTGTCACTCTTGACACTCAGCAGTCTATTGATTCTGCTCTGGCCGAGATAGAGGCCAGCGACGACTATGACGGGCCGTTGTCGCCAACCCACTCTCCGGAGATCGAGAATGTCTTGATGATCCACTGCACATCCGATGTGCAAGAGAAATCGCCATGCGAGGCACCGTATGACGGGAAATCCACTGGAGTGAATGTGACTTTGGTCAACGATACCTGCGTCTCTAAAATTCAGGCGACTGTGCCGAGAGATGTGGACTTGGCCCGCATGATTCTGGCTCAGTTTGCCTACGCCATAAGAACGATAGTGGGCGCATCTACTGACAATATTGACATGGATCGCGTCCATCGTCTTCAGAAGATCTGCCCAAATGGAGTACTGAAGCTATCAGAGTGGAACAATCTGAACAGTCCTCGGCGTGAGGAGATCCGCGTTTCAGAATTGATTGAGGAACAGTCACAAAGGGATCCTGATGCCACGGCAATCTGCGCCTGGGATGGCAACTGGACGTATGGGGAATTGGTCTGTTGTGCATCCAGCTTGGAACAAACGATCGTCGCTCGGGGGGTAGTGCCAGGGCAGTATGTTGGGCTCCTCCTGGCCAAAAGCAAATGGACTCCGGTAGCGATGCTGGCTATCGTCAAGGCAAACTGTGCATTTGTGCTGCTCAACCCGGCTCGTCCGAAGGCGTATCTAGCATCGATCTGTACCGCACTTAAGGTTGAAACCCTTATTTCCTCAGCGGACCTGCAGTCCCGGGCAGCGGAGCTGGGGGCAGCTGATACCATCCTGGTTGCAGGAGAGCAGAATAGTACTGCTCAAATCAGTGATCCATCATTATGTCGAGACCATTCCGTGGAGATCGCCGTCGGGCGTGCCATGTACGCATGCTTCACATCTGGGTCAACAGGCGGGCCCAAAGGCTTCACCATTGACCATGCTTCATTCTGCAGCGGGATCAAGGAATACGTCAAAGCAGTGGGTCTGACACCACAGTCTCGAGTCTTCCAGTTTTCGCCGTACGACTTTGCGGTCAGCATCACAGATCAACTTGTCCCATTGACTATGGGGGCCTGTGTATGTATTCCTTCTGAGGGGCAACTGGAAAATGACGTCGAGAGCGCAATCCATCAGTTGCAGGCGAACTGGCTGAAGCTGACGCCATCGCTGGCCCGGACCTTGGAGCCATCCAGACTTTCTATCGTCAAGGTGTTGGTGTTTGTTGGGGAGGAAAGCCTAGCATCGGATTTTCAGAGATGGCAGGCCCGCGGAGTAGATTTGTATGGGCTCTACGGGCAGTCTGAAAATGCAAAGGGCACCATGGTGGCTCGTAGGGCCGCGCACAGTGACCCGCGCAATATTGGCGTTCCATATCACGCCGTTGGTTGGATTGTTGATCCTGAGGATGTCAATCGCCTTGTGCCAATCGGTGCCAAAGGCGAGTTGCTCTTGGAAAGCGCGAGCCTTGCTCAGGGTTATATCGACCGTGATGAAGAGACGCAATCCACCTTTGTCGCGCGTCCCACTTGGCACGAACAGGTGCGGCCCTGCAGCTCAGGCAGTCGCTTCTTACGCACTGGAGACCTTGTCAGGTATGATCCCCAGGATGGGTCGTTTTTTCTCCTCGGCCGTAAGGGGAACCGAGTAAAGATCAGGGGTCAGCGTCTCGAGCTCGGCCAGGTGGAGAATAGTCTTCACGAGTGCATCCCAGCCAGTGGTCTTATTCTTGCCGGCGTCATACACCCACATGCCGCGAAGGAACCTATGCTGGCTGCGTTTCTCGCTGGCGCTGGGAGCAGGAGCACGGCCAAGCAGGACGAGGGTTTATTTCCTGCACCAACAGAGGAATTTCGGCACGAGGCGCGAGAGGCCCTGAGAAAGCTACGACACGCTCTTCCTAGCTTCATGATACCGAGCACGCTGTTGCCGATTAGTTTCATCCCACGGACAGTAACCGGGAAGGTTCATCGTCGACACCTCTGTGAGCAGGCCTCTGGATTGTCGCAGAGGGAACTCTTATCATATGTTTCATCTCGACCCTGCTACCGACCCCCGCTCACCGGGGATGAATCCAAGCTTCAGCGCGCCTGCGCGCAAGTCCTCCAGCTTGATGTCGAGTGCGTGGGAATGGAGGACAACTTTATCGAACTAGGAGGACACTCGCTAACCGCTCGACAACTGGTATCAGTGGCCCGCGCAGACGGCCTTCAGCTCAGATTGTCCGAGGTGTTGCAGCAGCCGACCCTGGCGGTATTAGCCCAGAGTGCAAGAGAATCTCCAGTGAAGGTTGAGGCCAGCGGCGCCGGGGCAGATCCATTTCGCACTGTTCGCGAACATGTCCGGCAGCAGGCCATCGCCGGTATCGACATGTCCACAGTTGAGGATGTCTTGCCCACTCTGTATTCCCAGATGACGTGCGCGCGGGACCAGTGTGTCGATTTCTTTGTCTTCCGCCTCGATGGCCCTCTGGACGGTATACTGCTGGGCGAGGCATGGGCAGTGCTGGTCAAGACACTGCCCATTCTCAGGACTGTCTTTCCCGCCTTCCAGGGGAAAATAGTCCAAGTGGTCCTTCGCGAAATTGCAAGCTCATATAGCGTTGTTGAACCCGTCAACGGTGACACCGTGGAACTTTATGCGCAGAAGCTCTGCAAGGCAGGACTGGATACTCATTATCCTGTGCATCGCCCTGTTGTGCAATTGACACTGGTGCAGGCACCAGCAGATCCGGCTGCCAGTGCTCTCATACTTCGCCTTTGCCATGCCCAGTATGATGGCATGTGTCTTGAGCAGCTTATGCACAGTCTCCTGGCTGCATACCATAATAGGTCCATTGAAGTACAATCAGACTTCGCGCAGTATACTCGCACCTGCAGTCAGCTCCGGACCCCGGAGGCCAT
This sequence comes from Aspergillus sp. B3601, assembly GCA_023625155.1. Lineage (NCBI taxonomy): Eukaryota > Fungi > Ascomycota > Eurotiomycetes > Eurotiales > Aspergillaceae > Aspergillus > Aspergillus sp. B3601. The sequence goes on along the minus strand of JAMAAV010000003.1, from coordinate 54,392 downwards.
GTCGTTCTGGCGTCAGCTGCTAACAGGCGCGTCACCCACACAATTAGGCTCTTCGGATGATTGCAGGACGCCTGATCCGATCCTTCAGTCTATGAGAATGTTCTACACTCGCAATATCTCCAGCCCTGCCACCCCGCGGGGTATCACCCTGGCTACATGTGTCAAGGCGGCCTGGTCCTGGGTCCTAAGTCAGGAGACAGGTAAAAAGGACGTCGTCTTCGGCCAGCTGGGCAGTTGCCGAGCGAGCGTGCCTCTTCCAGCGGCGAACAGTATTATCGGCCCATGCATGAACATCACGCCGGTTCGTGTCCAGTACAGCCCAGGTATTACTGGCTTGGAGGTACTGGCGGCAGTCCAGGGCCAGCATGCACAGGCGATGGAGTTCGATGTCATTGGAATGGATGATATAGTGGAAGAATGCACCTCATGGCCTGCAGGAACGGAACCGGACACTGTGGTTATCCACGAGAGCTTCAAAGTAGACTGGGAGCTGGCGGACGGTGACCTGGTTTGCAAGAAGACGAATGCCTACTTTTCAACGCATCCATCCGAAATGTCATTCCTCATTACTATACCCTCAGATCACGGCATAAAGGCAATGCTAATGGCGTCTATGGCCCTTAGTAGAGCGCACGCGGAGGCTATTATGGACATGTTCTCCCGGGCATTTATTCGCTTGGTTTCTTCACCTGGGGAGATATTATAGGGCGGGAATCCGGTAGTTTAGATGGATACTTAAATAGTTTACTATCTTAGGATCTATATTAACATCGGAATTGCACAGGATCCGGGCCCCTTGAGGTAACTCGATATACCTGGATAGAGACTAGGTTCTAAAATAGCTGTCTAGACTGCCGTAACTGACAATCTTGTCAGCCTGGCCTGGCAAATAGAAAGTGATAGCAAGCCTGTCATCCGCTCTATCTAAGCCTGCCTAACTGGGTGCCATTATCAAACCGTCTTCTTAATCCTCCGATCAACTTTCATCCGCACAACCGCCGCCAAAACTGTCGCAACCGTAGCCATAGAACCTGCGTAGAAGATAGCCGGCCGATAAGCACCAATCCCACCCTCTTGACCACCCGAAGCATTCAGAATGTAACCGGCAATCGGGGCACCAAGTAGATACCCGCCCAGCCACCCGCTGACAATCATACCAACAGCAACAGGCATCCTCGCCGAACCAAATACATTACCCACGACAGTGGGCATAGTGGAAAAGAAGCCCCCATTCGCGGTGCCATTGATTACCACGAACACAATAAGGGGGCCAATGGAACTAGATACCGGCCACAGCACAAAGATACTCAGGGCACTAAGCAATAGCGACAGGAAAAGCGTATTTAGGGAGCCCAACCGATCACACGCAAACCCACACGAAAGCCTGCCAATGGCAGAACAGAAATTAAACGCAGCTACCAGACCGGCTCCAGCACTCGATGGTAGGCCAAGCGAGTTGGTATACAGCGGCAGAAAGAAAGCCGGCACGAAGAGAGGGAATGTACCGATAACGCCGACCGCGAAGAGAACAGCGAAGCGCAGGTCTTTGAACAGGCTCCATTCGACCATCTTGGTTGGGTTGATCTGTGCACGTTCTTTGATTAGCCAGGCGGCGGGCAGCCCCGTGCCCATGATCATGAAGCCGAGGATTCGGAAGGTCCATGCTATCCCGACGCTTTGGAGGAGTGCGTCCAGGATAAAACTGATCACTGTGCCTCCGAGGCCGCCGCCGGCATAGACAATCCCATTTGCGATACCGCGCTTGGCTTTGAAGTACTGTGCTGGGAGGACGGAGACAACCTGGTTGTTCAGTTTAGTATGCGTTACTCGGCTCGATGCGAGGTAAGAAACCAACCATAAAGCACAGGCTCGTCCCAAGTCCACCGACAAAGCCCCACGTCATGAATAGGCCGGCAATGTTGTCTGTCACGAACCCGGTCAGGATACTGCCGAGACCGAGGAGGAAAATGCCCAGTAGGGCAGTTACTCGGGCCCCGATGAGACGGATGACCCTCGCATTGGGGACAGCGAGGAGAGAGATGCAGGCGGGACAGAGCGAACCAACAAAAGCCAATGTCGAGGACGAATAGCCCTTGTTTTCCACGAGCGCAGCCTGCATCACACCCCAGGTGTATGAAGCGCCCACGAACCACCACGTCACGACGGCACATGCGCAGATGAGGATCCAGCCGTAGCCTCCTTCGGGGACTTGAGAGTCCGCGATCAGGGATTGCCGCATCGCTTCATCTGCCTCGAGCTCCGGAGCAGAAGAGTTGGGGTTCCGGTGTCTTTCTGCATTCTGTCCCAGAGTCTGAAGGTCGACCGCCGTGGTTGGCAGTGTTTGCGTGACGGTAGCCATGCCTGTCACGATGCGCCCTGGTTTTTAGCTGTGGGGATGTCTGAAATCAAGGGTTAGGTTGGCTTAAAGAAAATTGAATAATTCTTATATTCAATGCAAAACTCAAGCTGCAACCAAGCATTTATGAATTTTGCAGGCGCGGCTACCTTCGGAGATCGAGAGACGTGGGTCGTGGGTCGTCACCACTGCGCTCTACGGTTCAGGAGTGCCCGAGATCGGTCGCTCCCAATATTCTTCCTTCGCCCAGTGGGGTATTAGAAGTTGGTAGTCATCAGCAAGCCGATTTCGGTTTGGGCTCCGAAGAGATTATAGAGAGAAGATATATACCAGTTCTTGTATCACTTCCGGTAGGACGCAGAAGGGACGTGCAGATATATTTCTGAGTCCAGAGCCGCTGGGGGTGGGTAAACTGCAGATGGGCCGTTTAATGTTCATGACACGTTTTTGAGCGCCCCGACGGCCCACGGCCTAGGTGTTACTCCACGGATGGATATGTTAGGGGATTCAGTTACTATATACGCTTAAACATGAGAGGTTTTGCAGTATGTGGATGAAACTCTTTGGTTTCTTACGTCGCGCTTAACTTTTGGGTTTTAATGTCCGAAATATATAGCCATACATGGGCCCAATACGGCTTTAGGGCGTTAATATTAGCTAGATTGCTAAATTAATAGTCTGATTAGGTATTTTTTTCACCTGGCTATTAGTGTCTTCTTCCGTTAAGACAGCCTCGGTAACAGGCCCGAGAGTGGTTGGGTTGAATGGCATATTACTATAATTATATAACTAGATAGTCTGGCCAGACAAGTTGAGTACGAAACTGCTCAAAAATTTGATACTTAGGGTAAATTTATGAAGCTTTTTTATATCTATAAAGGTACTTCTAATTGTGAAGTTTCGCCATAGCTTGTTGCTTTTTATTTAATACTTTTTTAACATCGGCTCGCTTTTTTATTCTTTCTATTTAAGCCTCTATGTTGGGAAATTCACGGGCAAACTCCTTTACTTGGTCGGGGCTGATAAAACCAAGTAAGTCCTGCCAAGTAATAAATGATAGGTTGGTATAAGTATACTTGTTACTAACCAGCCACAGTCGCCCCTCTAAAGCCTTGTTTAATATACTTGTTACCCGTCGGACTTCGTCCGAGTACCGGTTGATGGCGAGTAGATGCCTCTTAGACTGGTGTCTGAACCAACCCAGTTGCCCGTAATAGGGCCCTTGGCCGGATATTTGGAAGTAGAGCTACTGCTGGGCGTGGTAGTTCTCTAGGAAGATCCCGTAACTGAGTTTATGCGATACGTTGTAGGTCTTAATGAGGTACTGAATAATGGCACCTGATTCCTACAAAGTAATGCTCTTGTTCGGATCGATGATGGCGGGCAGGCGACTATTTGGGTTGATTTCGGTGAAGGGAGGTTGCTTGACCTGCTCAAAGGAGATAAATAGGGTTTTGTACTCCAGCTCTAGAGCAGAAAGTATGATGGCTACTTTCCAAGGGTTGGGACCGATCTCGTGCGAGTATAGTATGATAGGCTGTATTGTCGTGGCTGGAATAATATCGCCCTACTACCTAATTCCTGGCGTGCTATTTTGAACCGGGAAATCTTGCAAAGATGGAAGAAATATATTGTTGTTATCAGTACTCAGTCGGCGTTGTTTTGAGACATTTAAGTATCCAGTACCGGAATATTAACATGTTCCCGGGTCGAGAATTCTAGTAATCGGCGTTTCGAATTTCACAGGCCAGACAGAACCAATCCCCGGAGTAAATCAACGTTGGAGGGTGATGTTGATGTGGAGCTCATGAATACAACCTGATCTGACCCACTTCTTCGCCGACCTTTTGTGGAGCGCAGCTTTTATCCCCTGGGGTGAGCTGATACCTCAGAAACATCCAAGTCAAGGGCCTTCGAGAAATGACGGAAGAAGCATCAAAATACTTCCCCGTCATGCAGAACCGGGCACTTAATTTGTGCGCTCCGGAAGGTCGCCGAATTAGTGGACCATCATCGTCTAGAGTGCTATAACACCAGCAGAGCCAGCGAATATCGCCAATCCCGGACATAATGTTTCTCGAATTCCGAGTCAAATGTTTCCGGTTGATCCGCGTTCTCATATAGGAACCCTTGGTATACATAACTGTCCATCGTAGCTGCGAAAGCGAAGAACAGGCTGTACCGTGGAGACAAAATGGCCCAAGCAACGGAAGCAGTTGAGAAAAGAGAAATTAACATTCTCTCTAGCTGGGCCAACGATCCTGATAACGCTAGGAACTGGTCAACCGCGAAGAAGCTTTACAACACGGCCGTCCCGGCAGTCTTGTGCTTTTTGATGTACGTGGAACGTTTCCCTTTGCCGCTGATGAGTAACCCTAACTGACCAAAGGCCGTGACGTCCAGCTCCTTTACTCTTGCGATTTATTCCCCTTCGCACGAAAATGTCCAAGATGACTTTAAGACGAGTACTGTGTTGTCCTTACTCCCATTCACACTCTATGTGTACGGACTTGCATTTGGCCCCGCGGTGTCGGCGCCGCTCAGCGAAACATTTGGCCGGAGATTCATTTACGTCTGCGTGACCCCGATCGCATTGCTGTTTATCCTGGGTGCCAGTTTCGCAAATAATCTTGCTACGCTGGCCATCTGCCGGCTTTTAGCCGGCCTCTTGATCTCTGCACCTCTCGCTGTGGGTGCCGGCACGATGATGGACATGTGGACGGGGGTAAACACCAACCGTGGTGTCGTGTTGATTATGACTATTGCCTTTCTCGGGCCAGCTGTTGGAGAGTTGGCAGGTGGCTGGGTCGCCCAATTCCTGGAGTGGCAGTGGTCGCAGTGGGTCAGCTTGTGTCTGGGTGCAGCATTCTGGATCTTCTCTATGGGTGCCCAAGAGACCTATGCAGGGCCGCTGATGCGTCGCAAGGCAAAGAAGCTTGGACTCCCCATTCCGCCGGCACCTATCCCCGCCGGTCTGGCCGGTGCCCGTTTTCTAGTCACGGTGACTCTAGCGAGACCTCTGTATATGCTGATCCGTGAGCCCATAGTCCTTCTGTGCTCCCTATACTCCTCCTTGAATTTCTCCGTTCTTTTCTGCTTTTTGGCAGCTATCCCGCTTATCTACAGCGATACCTATGGATTTACGCCTGGCCAAAGTGGCCTGGTTTTGATCGGTATCACAGTTGGGTGCTTCTTTGGAGGAATCACCCTAGTACTTATCGACTCATACACTCTGAAACGGCATATCCGTAAGCACGGAGCTGAGGCATCAAATCCAGAGCGCATGCTCTGGGGAGCAATGATAGGGGGGGCTCTGATGGCTGGTGCATTATTTTGGTTTGCCTGGACTGCCCGGCCAGGAGTTCATTTCATGTCTAGCATTCTTGCCACGGGACTTTTTGGCTATTCGAACATTCTGGTGTTTGTAAGTTCTGGTACCTTCCCACGCAGAATAACCCTGCTCACAGGTGTGTTCCACAGGTCTCAACCATGCTCTACTTGACCAATGTTTATGGTGCCAAGTTTGGGGCATCGGCCCTGGCAGCTAACGGATTGCTTCGCTACCTCGTCGGTGGCTCCTTCCCGCTGTTTACAATCCCCAGTGAGTCTATTCGTCTGCTTCTATCCGCGCGGAAACAGCTAATAAGTTTTTTGCAAGTGTACAACAACCTGACATACCCATGGGCGTCAAGTCTCCTTGCATTCCTAGCCGCCGCATTCGCATTTCTACCATGGATTTTCTACATATTTGGCAGTAGAGTCCGCGGGACCAGTGCCTACATCACTTGAGATTCAAGTGCCTCGACATCATTTGACAATTTGTAACCCCTTTCTTCTAGTTTGTTTTTGACCCTCTGAAGAATCACGGGCTTTAAACTTGAATAGAAATAGTCCAAATCCACTCCTCTTTCACTGTAACCTGTCCCTGTACACGTTCGAAGGTTTGGTTTCTATATATCGAAGCGCAAACGAGTATATCTGTTTTAAGAAGGGCCTAAATATCGGCTTGCTTATTCTCACCGAGCCCAAGCAAGGTGAGACCGAACAGGTACACGGGCGAGCAAGGCGAAATATCTGGGTCGTGTTTTGGCCTTGATTTTCAAGGGCCTAGCTTTCGTTCTCAGCACGAATGTTTCTTTGATTAAAGTACCTATACCTTTGAGTAACTCCCGACAGTATTCGAATCGAACAAGCGACTTTAGAAGATATTTTTAGATACGCGTGTGATCGGACACGATCTTGACTGGCCAAAAAAAGGGTTTGGCAATAAAACTAGTCAAGTCTAGCCGACTCCACGACCGCCTGGGCTGGAATGTCAGTGTTTGACATTGGATGCCAAGTTCGCCGACGTCCAGTATGCCGATCCTCGGGTTCCCCTGGCCTCCGCTAGCATCGTTTCAAGTTTAAGCTCATAATTATTAACTTTGTGTGAGATGGTGGGGGCAATGACACCGTGATTCTGTGCGTCGATTTATTACCAGTTCACCATGAAAACTAACTCTGGAATTTGCTCTGGTCATTAGGCACGCATCTCACGAGCAAGGTATACCATAGTAATAGAGTCAATATACATCAACTTCGTAGGCCAGACTGCGTCGAGAGAAACCCAAAACCCCCTTTATTCAACTGTGAAGAGGCCCTTTCGACCTCGCGAGTGATTTCCCGAAGGTTCCCTATGGAATAAGCTGCTATGTTCCACATGCTGCCCATCGATTTAAGAACCCCTATGTTCAACGCCAGATAGGAGTAGTACTTTCCAGGTTGTTCCCCAATGTGGGCGGACAAAACAGTGAGCCGCACTATGGAACTCAAAACAAGTGTACATGCGAAGAACGGAGAATGGCCAGTGACAGATATAGAGAGGGAGGCCAGCTTGGATAGCTCGACAGCTGCGTTGACAATCTTCGCGGTGTGCATTTGCGGGTTCGGCGAGGGGGCTGCGATAGGTGGAGGCCTGGAACAGAAAATGTCACGCGTTGCTGGAAGGTAAGAGATCAGGAGAGATTTCGGGAAATGCAGGTAGATTAAGGCACACTGCATGATCATCGCTGCCTGAAAGTCGATCTGGTTGACCCTTCCGTTGGGCTGGAGAATGGTGCTATTATCGCTGGGCCATCTGTGAAACCACGCCGAAACCAGCGCGTCAAGTACCTCTATCGAGTCCTCACAAGCGTGTGTTTCGCACGCAATGATACACTGTCGGAGAATAAGCGTTGCTTCAACGCGATATGCAAGTGATGATAGCCTGTTATCGTCACAGACGAATGCGCGGTGAGCGAGGTCTTGAGCAGAAATCGATAATTCCCTAGAACTTCCGTCTTTGAACCTTGCATCTTCTGATGGGAGGGGCACGTCAGGCGTCCCCATGTTGAATTGTAGTGTACCTCCAGGCTGCACAGCAGCTAGTAGTGTATCCACGATGAATATTTCCCAAAAAGTCCGCCTCATACTCTCCGCGCGAGCTAAGCTTTGTATCTCCATGGTATCTGAGATTTCCCGGCAATGAAGTCCGATCCCGATGGTACATTGAATAGCCAAGCCGATGCACTCCCTCGCACCGTCGGGTACTTTGCGGGCATGTAGGAGAATACTCAGAAGAAGGTACGCTTGCGCCTTTTCCAAGGTGAGTACAGCTTCCCCTATGGTCGCCCACAGATGATTGGGGCACTCAGGGACCTGGCCCGGCGAAAGATGATGCAGCCCAATGAATTCGACAACTCTTATCAGGAACTCAGGGGGCGAAGATGCAGTCCAGAGGTCAAATGGCGGCAAGATAGGATGTGCGGGATGAAAGTATTCATAAAATGCTTTGACCAAATTAATGCTCATCGGGCAATTCCCTTGAGAGCCCTCTGTCAAGTACGTGGAAGAAAGATCGTCTGAGGCCAGGACGGGCAAAGAGCCGTCGGCGAGAAAGTCGGGATCATCGACATCGGGGACATAACTTGTATCAATAATCAGATAATCATTAGGCTGTCCTCTACGCCCTCGACGCGATGGAACAAAGTGGCAAATGATCGATGAAGTGCGACATCTGCCACATCCTTCTGGATTGCCGTCGCATTTGAGATGCTTCTGCCGGCAGTTGAGACATGCGACATTTGCGGCCGAGTTTGGACTTGTCTGGATAGAAGATTCCATTGCTGTAAGTTTCAGGCACAGCTTATCCAGGTTTCTATCGTTAGGATTCCATGGATTGGAGATACAGATACAGCATCTTAGTCAGAACTAGCCCTCTCCACCGCGGTAAAATCTGCATTATCAAATACGGTACGGTAACGCGCCCCGCCCCATATTCTCCTTCGTTTCGAACCCTCGACTTGAAGTTGGTAGTCATTAGCTAGCCGATTCGGTTTTGGCTCTCAAGAAATTATAGAGACATGAGATGCAAGCCAGTTGAAGCGATTGCGAAATTATGTCCCGTGTCACAATAGTTTAGCTTTCTGAGGCCTGCTGCGTGCTCGGTATCTTACCGACAGGCTGCAACAATTGCCCGCGGATCGGAAGCGAACTACGCTTAAGCCTTGCGGTAATGGGGACACCGTCAGACAAATATTTGCCAGATTAAATAATGATAGGTATGACTTGAATTAAATCGAACAGGACTAGAAATGCTGCTCCAAAGGAGTCCAGTAAGCCATGTCTGGCACGAACCCACCACCAGAATCATCCATATCCAAGCCAGCCCACCCTGACTCAAGTGGTGGATTCGGAGCTATCGCGACTGTCAACCCTTCCGATAGAGGTAAGTGAGATGACCCTGCCACAACACACTCCGCCGATGGGCTGTATAACCCCGTGTCCAGCATGGTTTGTGGCGGCGACTCTTGAGGGAGTGTATTGATCATGGACTGGAGAGGCATCTCGGTTGGCTTTTCCCTGTTCAAGAGACCCGCATCAGGTACTTCCGATGACCTCCTGGTCTGGCGTTGTGACCCTGACGCAAATGGCACGCCAATTTGGGATCGAATGATCTCAATGCTCCGTCTGATGCCCGGTGTTTGCTTGACTTCTGTTTCCAGCATTCCAAGCGTGATCGCCAGTCGATTCGTGGCCATCTCAGCGAGCGCTTTATCGTCATGTCGTACGAGCCTCACGTCAATTGTTGCGGCAGTGTAGACGCAGTATGAGACTAGATAACTTTGGTATTGAAAGTTGAATAGCCGTCCATATGCGCAAAAGAGCTCGTTGACACCGGCTGCTTGTTCCGTGCAAACAGTCTGGGCTCGGAGCGCTAGAGGGTGCTGTCGTAGTTCTTCGTCCCAACACCAGATGAAGAAAGGTCGGTATAGTAGAATCGAGAGGGTATGGCAGAGAATACTGCGAATATCAGTCCTGGCCGGGCTCCGAATGCCTTTCCTCACTTACTTTAGACAGAGGATGTGCGGTGGCACGCAGGTTTGAAGATTCGCCCCGTCTTCAATCTTGAGCGTAGCTGGCAACTGTTTTTGAAATGTAACCAGTTTCTCTTCCAATTCAAAGATGACATTCGGGTTGATGTTCCGAGTGGGACTATTGTATACGGCATTGTAGCTCTCGTTGATGATCTGGATTCAGATCGTCAGTACTTGCTCTGTCAAGAAACCCCCAGACAGCATACCTGTGCCAAATTGCAAAAATGCATAAAAGTCGAGGTGCTGTGGCATTTAGTCTCTGAATACAGTTTGTCCGTTTCCAGTAAATGGGGAGGTTGCCACAAATCCTCCTCGTCTGATAAATCAACTAGATCATCGTTAGCCACGCCGAGGAACAAACTCGTGTCCGACATACGGAGGGTAGAAGGGTCATAAGGCATATTCTTCAGCGAGGGCGGTCTCCCTAAAGAGAGACTGATTGTTCTATTTAAAGTAAGCCATCAGTCTCCGTCTATACTCGCACTTGGAGACCATCATCTTGACTCACTTGTCCCACGCATATACTGACAGATACAGTCGTTTTCGAACTTCCAGATCATCCGGCTCAAACTCTTTCATCAATGAAGCCTTGCTTCGTGGTATGTGTAAGCCAAGGTCGGTTATCATTCGGATTGCCTGGAGCTATCAGTACGGGTTTGGCACGTTAATGTCGGTTGAAGAAGCAAACTGACCATCCCAGTGTATAGCCATCCTTCGCTGCTCTTGCCCACTGCACACTGGCGGCCTCCCAATATCAAAAGACCCTGGATAGTGGGTATTCGGGGTTTGCTTTGTTGCATCTCGTCTATCAAAAGCAGCATCGCGACTCGCAGGAAAGTCTCGCCACGTTCAAATGGGGTGAAACGAAGATCATCTTCGGGCATGTGTCGACAGGCATGAGCGAATATGACGTTTAACAAGAATCGTGAAAAGTAAGGACCACCAAGAGCCATATCTCGGTAAAAGCCTTTGCATTGTTAGCCTCCTGAAACATGATGGGCGCGGTAAGAGGAAACTACTTACAACGTCGGTATATGCAGTTGTGTAGAGGTGCCTGCCACGACCAATACACCTCTAGAAGACTGGAACAGATGCTCGGATCAACATCAGTATAATGACTCATATTTGCGTGAGCCGTGCTTTCCCAAGCATTTTGAAACCGAGCATTTGAGTACAGCCATTTCCGGTGGTAGCTCTCCATTTCCTGCATCTCAGGTCCGTTGATTTCGGTCCCGGCGTCGAGCTGATGGCCATGCTCTGGAATTGGATGAAATCGAGACGTGGCTCCAAAGTAATGCGGCTGGCATGATGTCAAAAATTGTACTCTTTTTCATGAAAAGCAGCGCCACAACTACACTTACCCTACCTTCCTTGTCTATGCTGAACTGGGCGCCGCCGTCGTAAGAAATATCATCCGCCTTGTCACGCTGTCTATCCCCACCAGCAGTGGACGGAGATACGATATCTGTACCTTGAGCCATGTCCTCGTGCTCTGGTCCGTTCAGGTCAAGCTGTGATACCAGGTCTGCAAGGCGTCGGTCTCGCGCGGCACTGTCCATGGTAGCCAGTTCCCTGATATGCCTGTGAAGCTCTTTGACGCGAGCCTGCTCTGATCGCAATCCACCGGCTAGGTGAAGTGTATAGGAGCTCTTTTCTTTATATGAGCAAGTCTCCTTCAATCGTGCACAGTTGACACAGGTCGGCCATCTGCCGTCGCATTTGACCTTGCGGCGTCGGCAGACCAGGCACGCAAAGTCATACCTCCTTCCTTTTGTCCGGGGAGAAGAGTCCATTGTAATCAAATGGTGGGTGAGACGGAGAATGAATGATATGGAAGTGCGAGGGTTGACGATTGGCGTTTAAAGTGCCGGGCTTGTTATGTAATACGGTACGGTACGTGGCTTGGCATGATTTATTATATTCTCTTTATACCCCGGGTTTTTAATAACCGGTACTATATTCCTCTTTACAATGTCGAGGTAATTTGTCCTGAGTCGGAACTTCGCATTTACGAAAAGACAGGAGAAGCCTTTGAAGAAAGACTACGAAAACAGTCATGGACTCGCCCGTACTAGAAAGATTCCATTTTACCAGTTGATACATTGCAAATATATATATCATGGCCACAAGTTCGCCACGTCAAACAACATATTCTCAGTTGATATTCCTTCGTAATTTTATCTACTCGCGTCCACTCATAACATGAAGCGGTAGCTGGGGTGCAAATCTCCCGCATTCGCTACATCGTTGGACATGTCAGTGCTATGCGCAGTGCCATGAAGCCGGTCCCGCCGCTTATTTTCCCTGGACAGCAGGACTCTCAGGACCTGAGTGAGGACGGCAGCAAAAAACAAAAGCCCTGCGCTAATGGCCATTCCCTTGGTATAGAACGGCCCCTCCTCTTTGGGGAAAAAACGAGAACCGGCAATCGAGCCGGTTTGGCCCACCATTCCGAATATAATCAATCCCGCGCCTCGTTTGGAGGCAGACCCCTGATTGTCAGTTACCCAAGTGAAGGTGAGAGCCACGGCGGGGAAAACACCACCGCAGATAAGATACGTGGCGAAATATCGCGCGGCGCTGGTTTTGACGAGGGCTTGAATCAAATATCCGATGGCGCCCACTGTGCTGAGTGCACTTAAGAAGTAAGAGCGATTCTTGGCCTTGTCGGATAGAAACGAACATGCAAGACAGACAAAATAAGAGGCCAGGTACGGCGGCGCGGAGAGGCCCTGTGCTTGCACCGAGGAGTATCCAATGTCCTTAATGATCGTGGTCAAGAAGGCAGGCAACGCAGCGAAGGCCGCCTGAATAAGAGTCAGCGATTCCCTTCAAATAGAGGCATGAAACTCACATTAAGACAAAAGATTATCACAGCTTGGAGATAGTTTTTGTAGTCGTAAAATGCGGCAAAAACCTGCTTCAGGTTTAACTTGCCTTTTTCTTCGTGCCCACGGGCAGAGAGTGCACGAAGGCTAACGATCTCATTCTCTCTTTCAGTAAGGAATCGGCATTCCCCAGGGCCCTTGGGAAGGAACATGAAGGCAAGAGGCGCGATTAGAACAGTGGGAATGCCCTCTAAATGTAACAGAGTAAAAGGCATTAGCATAACCAGGTTTCTCATAAAAAGGTTTTCCCCTAATGCACTTGTTCTGACATACCGATAATAAATAAAAGCTGCCACTCGGATAGCGAGGTTTTTGCATGAACGATACCATAGGCTAGTGCAGATGCAAAGCAGTTGGCAATTGGAGAAAAGGACATGAAAACGCCGTATCGAAAGCCCATCTCTGATCGACGATAGAAGAAGGACAGGAACAGGGCAACTCCGGGGGCGAAGCCAGCTTCGAAGAGTCCAATCAAGCAACGCAATGTAACTATTCCGGCGAAATTCACAGTCGCGGCCTGCAAAATACTGGCCACGCCCCATCCAAATGCCATCAGAGCAACCCACAACTGTTATCTGCGTTAGTCGCCGAAGTTCTCGAAGACGAAGGGCTGCAAACCGGTAGAGGCACAAGCTTCCATAGCAGGATGAACCAGTGGAAAGCGATATAAGCCAGGTAGTAGGCGGTAATGATCCAGGAGTACTGGTTGGAAGTGATGCCCCAGTCCTTTCCCATACCGGCCGTATACGCATTTCCAATGTTGCCTCTGTCAAGGTACGAGAGCATGTAGAGAACACCGAGGCTGTGAGTTTTAGCAGCTGGACAAAGATGTCGATGGAGCTAGGGATGCGATCGTACAGAGGAATCAAATTCCAGTCCAGCTTTCGGAACGCCTTGGTCTTCTCCGCATCCGAATACTGAGCGAGAGCGTCGTCCGCAGGAATGTTCTCAAGGCATGTTGTGACATCCTTGCAGTCGCCACTGTCCACATTCTCCGGATCGGTGCTGGAAAGTGGCATTCTTGTTGCTTTCTTCCAACCTACAGGAAAGAAAGATTTGGAACGGGTAGGAAAGCACAACGTGAAAGATTGGCCAGACGGGGGAGCTTTGTTTAAGGAAATCAAGGACACTTGTGGAGATGGGAGGCGCTTTTAAGTATTCAGAGAGCGAGCATGAGTTGAGGTATGGGGAACTGTCATCTCCGCATTTCGCTATCCCCCCGGGGACATGAGATCCCTGATCAATCGGAGGTATCGACTGGGACGAGGGTTTGCCGTCGTTCTGGAGCAGGACCCACGACCGGCCCCAATGTCGGTGAGATGCCGCAGTCATACCGAGCTCATACCGAGCAGCTATCGAGCAGCTGTTGAGCAGCCATTGCGGTACGCTAAGCGCACTTCGGCGGGAGTGGTCCACACTGGTATCTGCCTTGATAGTAGATAGCATCGACAGTAAGGCAGAAGCAGAAACATACTGGGTTGGGACTGCTAAAGAGATTTGGAGGAGAAAAATGGAATCTATTAGAGCAAGACATCTACCAACTTCAGACTTTCCTTCTATTTCTCTCGTACAGCTCTCTTTCCACTATATCATTCGCATTGCTCTACGGTAGGTTATAATTCTCCGCTCTGTCATCAGCATTCCGTCCAGGCTCCCCTCTCCACCATTTGCTGGTAGGGTTAAAATATTGCAGTAGCATTGGGAGGACTGGCAACACCTCCCGGGAGGTTGAGAGGCTGGCTGGTGAGCATGAAGGTCCAACGGTCGAGCAGTCTGCAAGTCTCGCTCAGGGCTTCCAGGTCCCAACACTCGCCTATGGGCATTCCCCATCCACTGAGGAAGACCTGGGCATACTCGTGAGCTCTCGTGCTCCATGGTTAGACAGGGAATGCTTGCCACCTACCTCATGCATACAGACGCCCCAGTGTTTCGGCGACGGCCATTGCTCGTACGCCACGGTATCACTCGCGACAGCAGAAAACCCTTGCTCCCAATGCCATCGGATCGCTGCTTCTGAGGCTTCAACCCCGCAGGACGCACGATCATCACGCCCCCCTAGACGTTCTTTCTCAGCATCAGTCAACTGCGAATACGCCGCCGTCCAACCTGTACGAATTACGAGAACGTCCCCTCGACGGAAAGTGACCCGCTGCTCCCTGGCGACTTCGAGTAGCTCGTTAAGAGGAATGGCCTGGTTGGTGAATGGGCGATGTGGCAGGCCCTTTTTCTGAGCATATGCATACCAGTCGAGGAGGACTCCGCGGGTCACGATTGGTTTCTCCGCGATGTCTTCTAGCACGTCAATAGGCCGTACGCCATCCTGGCTCACAGGATGCCTTACTCTGAATGCCGATCATGTGGCTAGAGGAGATTTCGTCCTGGACGACCCCATTATAGAATTGGTGCGTATCAGAGTACGGGAAATGCCGCAGCCCATCCCAGTGACTGGAGCTTTGCGTGTTGAAATCGAGCTGAAGGGATAGTTAGCTACTCTGCTCCAGTATAATAATATGAACACAATGGAATGCTCACTTCATCATCATTTGCATGTCCCTTGGCAATTAGAGTGTGCGAGCAGGGCTTTCTGCGAGGGTTCATAGGCTTAAGTGGGACATCCAAAGGAAGGCTCGACGCGCGTCAGCACAGTAGACAAAACATGCGATGGTAGGCAAGGCTACTTCAAGCTCACAACTTTTCCCTTGATGGTTTCCGCCAAAGCAGCCCGCACGACGTCGTCAGTGATCAAATTCAACGTCCCGCGCTCATCTTGGTCTCCCCAGAGTCCCCAGGCGGAGCCCTTGGGGTCGCCCTGCCTCAAAGGAAGCTCATCGAACCGCGGCCGAGAGATCGTGTCCACCGAAGCTGTATCGCTTCCCGCAGAGGATTGGAGGGGCTTGAATTGGCTAAATGTGTCCGAGATCCACCCCAAAGACGGTAGTAGATTCGTGAGACTCATGTTTGTTATTGCAGACACACGACGGACACAATGAGCATCAAATGGGAAGATTCGATGAACGTTACCCACAACGCGAGGCCGAATACCTGTGCTCTCTATAAGGGGTTTGCTCGGTATGTTGCCGTTGCCTGCTCGGCTTTGACCGAGCACCGCGACTATTAGTGCCCCTCGCACTGCAGGAAGATCGACTGACTGCCTTTACTGCTTCACAGATTCAGCCACCTCTTTCGCAATGTCGGAATTCAATATCCTCACCCCCAATGCCATGCTTGGATATGGCTACCAGGCTGAACACTTCTGGTATGGGATTGAGAAGTTCGCCCCCAAGGCCATCATCGTCGACAGCGGGTCCACGGATGGCGGACCGTACAAGCTGGGCCTGAACAAAATGACCTGCGGGCGTGACTCTTATATACGCGATCTGACTCCAATCCTCCAGGCCTGTTTCCACCACAAAATACAGGTTCTGATCGGCTCCGTGGGTGGCGATGGCAGCGACAAGCATGTCCAAGAGATGTTTGAAATCGTCCAGGAAATCGCCGCGAAGGAAAGCTTTTCTTTCCAGGTTGCAACGATCTCCGCCGGGTTTCAAAGGGACCTTCTGAACCACCGCATCGTCAGCCAAAAGGTTGGCCCATGTGGTCCCGTGGAAGAACTGACAGTGGAAAGCGCTGACCGCGCTATCGATATCGTTGCGCAGATGGGCGCTGAGCCGTATGTTACCACGGATTCCTCCTGTCCGCGATGTAAGCTAACGCTCGATGTGAAGGTTTCTGAAAGCGCTCGAAGAGAGTCCTGATATCATTCTCGGTGGTCGTTGCTACGATCCCGCACCCTTTGCTGCATTTTCCATGTATCATGGTGTGCGCACTGGCGTGGCCTGGCATATGGGCAAGATTATGGAGTGTGGCGGCATTTGCGCACTTCCAAAAGGACGCTCAATGATCGCCACCATGCGAGAAGACTCTTTTGATCTGACTCCTTTATCGCCGAAAGAGCGATGCACTCCACTATCCGTTGCGGCTCATACATTATACGAGAAGACAAGGCCCGATCGCCTGCCTGGGCCCGGAGGAGTCCTTGCCCTGGATAACGCCTCGTATAAGCAGTTAACAGAGAAAACGGTACGCGTTACTGGCGCTGAATTCATCCCGACGCCTGTCTATCAAGTTAAATTAGAGGGAGTTGAGAAGTTGGGATATCGCACTATATTTATCGGTGGTGTGCGCGACCCAATTCTCATCAGCCAGATTGACACATTCCTTGAGGATGTGCGAGCCTACACCCAGAAGCTGTTCCCTGAGCTGGATAAATCACCCCAGTGTCAGCTTCTGTTCCATTTCTATGGCCGTAACGGAACGATGGGCCCAATAGAGCCTACCCCAGTCGCTGGGCATGAGCTCGGTATTCTAGGAGAAGTTGTTGCGCCATCCCAGGAACTCTCATATACCATTGCCAACAATGCCCGCGCGTCAATCCTGCACATGCCCTACAAGAACCAGGTCGCGACAACAGGCAACTTTGCGTCTCCCCTGTCACCGCATGAGACTGCTGCAGGCCCTGTTTTCCGCTTCAATGTCTACCATCTCGTCGATCTCGAAACTGGTGAAGAGATCAGCCTCTTCCCCATTAACATAAAGACGATCACCAACAATGCCTCTTCCGACAATGCTGTTCCTCGTGGACTTTCTGATTTGGAAAGAGAGAAGATACTCTCGGAAACACTTGAACCTCTTTCATTCAAGGCTATTCCTCAAAGCGAGTGTCAAATGATGGACATCGCCAAAATCATCAGATCAAAGAACTCAGGCCCTTTTGAGATGACATTCGATATTATGTTCGACACTACGGAAGCCTACGAGCGTGTCAAGAATGCGGATATTCTAACTAATGAGCGTGTCATGTCTCTCTATCACCTGCAACCCAAGGATATTATCATCAACATGTTCTTCGAACCTGCGTTGGCATGGAAGTGCACCATTCGCCGGCCCTGGGAACAAGGAACAGTGGGAGAGCGCGACACGCTGGGTACCCAGCAACATGGACCTCTTCTTACCATCGCCGTCCCTGCTGCCCTGGATAGCACGGTTGGAACCAGTGTAATTGGCAGCCCAGGCACGTCTGCGACTCAAGATCGCTCTAACTTCTCGGCCAAGGATAGCGTGCATTATCTGTGGACGATGTTGGGTCTACCTGCGGCATCGTTGAACAAGCTTCAGTTCCCTGGTCATGGCCTTGGTCTGCCTTCGTCATTCAAAATTGCCCACATTGCGCAAGCTTCAATCGGTCTTTCTGCGTTGTTGGCTGCGCAAATCCACGCCCATCGCTCTCAGTCGGCTCTACCTATGGTGACAGTGCCATTACAACATGCAGCGATTGAGTTCAAGTCAGAGAGATTGTACACTCTAGCAGGCAAGCCGGCCCCGTCGCCATGGGGTCCCATCGGTGGCTTACACAAGACATCTGATGGCTATGTGCGCGTGCATGACTCCTTCCCCAACCATCGTGACGGTGCTCTGGCTCTGGTCGGCTGTGAACTGGATGCTTCCCGTGCAGAACTAGGGTCGAAGATCAAAGAATGGTGCTCGGTCGATCTCGAGGCAGCTGCGTTTGAGAATCGCCTTGTCATTTCCGCACTTCGGACCTATTCTCAGTGGGACGTACTTCCCCAGGCACGGAAAATTGCCGATTTCCCTATCACTCTACGCAAACTCTGTGATGGGCCTATTGGACTTCCTTCGACGATGCAATCTCCGTCTGATAAGGCCCTTCGCGGTCTGCGTGTTCTCGAGCTCTCCCGTGTCATTGCCGCGCCTCTCTCTGGAAAGACACTATCTGCTCACGGTGCTGATGTTTTATGGGTCACAAGCCCTAGTCTTCCTGATCTCCCAACCATGGATCGTGACTTTGGCCGGGGAAAGCGCACAATTCAGCTTGATCTGAATGCCCATTCGGATCAGAATGAACTATGGCGGCTAGCTGAAGAGGCCCATGTGTTCGTGCAAGGTTTCCGCCCTAGAGGTGTCGCCCATCGTGGTTTCTCGCCTGACGCTCTTTCAAAGCGCTTCCAACATCGTAACATCATCTGCGCCAATATGTCTGCCTATGGCCCCGATGGCCCTTGGTCTGACAAACGCGGATTTGACTCCCTGATCCAGACCTGCTCTGGTATGAATATCTCAGAGGCTGAACACTTTGGAGCTGGCGAAGTAGCTCGTCCTACTCCTTGTCAAGCACTGGATCATGCTGGAGGCTACTTCCTCGCTGCTGGTATTACAGCAGGGCTGTATAAGCAAGCGACAGAAGGTGGTTCCTGGCAAGTCGATGTATCTCTAGCAGGTGTAATGAAATATCTGCGATCTCTTGGTCAATATGAAGGAAAATCAGGATTCAAGACACAGGACTTTACAAGCACTAAAGATGTCCCAGAAGAATACTTGGAAACGCGGGAAACGGGCTTTGGGAAGATGACTGCTATTCGACACTCTGCATCCCTCGAAGGAGTGGAAGTTGGTTGGGACATCATGCCTAAACCTCTGGGGTCGGACGAAAAGAAATGGATGTAGAGCGGTGGAAAGCAATGGAAAGGAAAAGGGAATATCAAATCGCGCGGGTTTATAGAATATTGAATACGTTTTTATTAATGCTACCACTGTTCATCTTTCGTTCGGTGTCCCAGCTGCCTCTGCTGCTCGCTGTCCAACATCGCTATCTGAGGTTATAACAGCTCCAGTTCTCCAGATGCACTGCCGGCCCCAAGCCGGACGTACTCGCTTTAATTCAGTATGATTATAACAAGGGAGTTGTGGTTTAGAAGGGCTATCTATTCATTTTCCAGAGTTGGTGTCCCGTATATATCCAGCCATCTCCGTCACGATAGCGACCCCGATGAGCACCAACTTCGGCTAATACAGCTATGACTTTGATATCGGTGCATCTTGACATCCGACTGTGCTCATTCGAATACCTGACATGAACCCAGCCCTCTGAAAACTCTGAAACAGGCCTGATGCCCCCCCCGCGTGATCTGCTGGCCCAGTATGGTCATGCTTCGCCGTCAACTGGCAGACCAGGAATGCGCCCGTTGCGAAACAAATCTACGAAGATCTGGTGGTCAAGACGAGTCTGAGCGCTGTACCTATGGGCAAACTCCACCAGCGCGTCCGTGAATCCCTCCTCATCAGCGGCAATCGCAGCATCAATTGCCTGTTCCGGAGAGAAAGGCACCAGCTCCGAGTGTCTGCTATCATTGTCCCCTGCTCCGTGCATCATGGCCGTAGCTCTACCCAGATCCGCCACCACGGACACCATTTCTTCTACCTCGTTGATATCGGACCAGTCCAGGTCGACAGCGTACGGAGATACCTCTGCGACGAGCTGGCCGACGCCGTCGATTTCGGTCCAGCCAAGCCAGGGGTCTGCGTGCGCTTGCAAGGCCTGTTGGGAGATCACGGTCCGGTGGCCTTCGTGAAGGAAGTAACTGGCCGCAGCGGTGTTAGTAACGTGCCGGGAGACCGCTGCAGCTGTAGACTGTTTCATGTATATGACCACGTCATTCTCAATAGCCTCGCTCTTTCCCTCCAGCAGAATATTATAGGAAGGGAGGCCAGCCGAACCGATGCCTACTCCACGGCGGCCAACGATGTCCTTGACCCGGTATGCACCGGTTTGCGTTTTGGGCTCGGGCAAGGTCTGAAGGTAGTTATTAAATGCTGCGGCCACCTTCTCGCGCATTGGCTTATCAAGCTCAACTGCGCCGCCTCCGCGGGTGAACCGGCGTTCATACTCGTGGATCTCCGTCATTGTTCCTAGCAGGCCGACACGTGTTTCCATACGGGCGTCCCGGAGGGCATCCAGCAGCGGGCCCTTTGCAGTCTCCAGTGTAAACTGAGGAACTTGGTCTTGGTTCTCGCTGGTGGCTAGGGTATGGATACGCTCTCGGTACGCAGCAGCATAGGTCCGAACCAGTCGAGTGATCTGCTTGTCACTGAGCGCCTTTGCGTGCCCAACCAAGGCAACAGAAGCAGCGAAACGTTTGACGTCCCAGGCAAACGGACCAACATAAGCTTCGTCAAAGTCGTTGACATTGAAGATCAGTCTGCCTTGAGAATCCATATAGGTGCCAAAGTTCTCCGCGTGTAGATCACCATGAATCCAGATTCGGCTGGACTCCTCGTTCAGAAAAGGGTCGTCTTTCTGCTGCAGTTCGAGGTCGTGGTAGAAAAGACATGCGGTGCCGCGGTAGAAGGCGAATGCTGAGGCGGCCATCTTCCGGAATTTCACCTGAAACGCAGCCGGGTCTGCGACGAGGAGCTCGCCAAATGCAGTAGCAAAGACATCGAGGATTTCTTCGCCTCGTTGCTCGGTGGTTGGGAGTTCGGATGGCATCCTGTGGTTGTAGCTGAACAGCTGGAGTCAATGCCTGTTTAGCTCTTCATGTCATCGGTCTGAGGGGGGGTATTAATACTTACGGCGAGAAGCTCGTAGCTCAAGCACCAGCTCCCTGTGGCAGTGCAGTTGTCATTTAAATTGACACCTCGCTTGGGCCACGGCTTGGCTGGACCCCTTAATGGTCATTATGCCTCAGCTTCGCTGCAGACTGGACCACCCCCAACCCCCAAGAGGCTCGGCGTGTCGCAGGCCAGCTCCACCAGTATGAGGCCAAGGTCATATCCCACACTTGTATATGCAACGAGCTCAAATGATAATTTCGTATAGGACTGCCGTTGGAGCAGCTGGCGGCGATCATTAGGGACAGAACATGATTGGAGTCCGCACTGTCAGATACTGAGACAGACGGCGACTTGGCCTATGCTGCATACACAGCCAAGACAAAGAGGGTCACGCTAGAGGTGGCGGTGCAGGTCCACCTTGCATTCAAGAGTCGAGAGTTAAGGGGACAAGTGTCAATGGAAGTCAAATGATGATATCTTGCCTCTGGCAGCCACATACCAACTAGGTGAGGCACTGTCAACTGAAGGTCCTGTGCCCCATACTATATATATACTGTGGCCGTAAACTCGGGCCGCAGCGTCCTGTCCCGCTCTTCCGAGCTGTCCGGCCAACCAGAGACTCGGAAATGAGCCCCATCATAGGGTTATATAAGAGACAGATCCCACCCTAGTAATTATCTATCTCCTTGCTCCTGGATCATGTTTACTCCTGCTGCTCCGGATCTTTGATCTTGAATCATTTCTGTCAACCTAAAGTCAAATTTCCAGGTCTATACGCCTGGCTGCCCAAGTAATTACCCCAGGCGTGGCAAACTCTCCCCCAATATCTGGACTAGGGTTATATATATACATCTGTACCGCCGCGGTACAATAGCAGTGAGACAAACCACCTTTTCTAGACAACTCCCCCGAGTTGAACATTATCTTTAATACTCTAGATATTAATATAAGAAGAAGCTCTTCGATCCGCCACTTCAGAGATTCCACAAAACCTCAGCAGATATGTCCACACGTGGGTGTTCGTCATGTTGTCCTACCATGATCAGTGTTAATGCAATAGCAGCGGCATCCATCCACTTAGCTGGGCGCTCGCTCCTCAAGGCATGCGCTCAAGGCTCGCTCTCTAGTGTGAAGACTTATGCTCCTCAACTATATACCACCGCTGGGATCGACAAAAGGGCTGTCCCGCCTCTGGGGCTTGCTATGGGAACCGCCGCCGAGAACGGCCATGCCAATATTCTTCACTACTTATTGACTAATATGCCGCAATGCCAACAAGCGACCGACGGCCCGTGGAACCCACAGGACGATATCCAAGCGCATGAGCTTCCCGAAGAGTGGCGGCTGTCAGTCACGCTCTCCGACTTCGTCGTCCTGCGCACGATAAGGGGGGCTAAACCAGCCGCTTTCCAAACACTCATGGACTTCGGTCTGAGTGTCCACCATCTAATGGACAAAATTGGATCTCCCATTACAGTTGCAATCCGGCGGCAAGATCTAGAGATGGTTCGGTTTCTGCTAAGCAAGGACGCGGACCCAAACGATCAGTACTGGATCCCTAATGACACTGTCCTGGAGCGCGCCGCTTACCTTCCGTCGCTGAAAATCGTGACCCTCCTGCTCGAACACGGCGCAAACGTCCAGACCTCTCAGGCCCTCATGGGTGCCGCGGAGAGTGGCCGCGTCGATTCCGCCACCATACTGCTCGACCACGGAGCCGACATCAACGAAGTCTTCCGACATCACCTGTATGATGATGACGACCCGAGAGACACGATTGGTACAGCGCTGCATGTTGCAATCACGCATGATCAGGAAGACTTTGTCCGATTTTTGTTACGGCGAGGTGCGCGGACAGATCTGGCAGACGCAGAAGGGTTCACTCCCCGTCAACTTGCACAGGCGCAGGAGAAGACAGAGATGGTAAATTTACTTAGATGAGGTTAGGAACGAGAATACCATGTTCGAGTAGTTGTTGGGATCAGATTCTTAGAACCAGCTCTGACCAATAAGTCGATTTTATCAAGAACACTACTCATGAGATACTAAACTAACTATATAGCTGGAATATATATCTAATAAATACTTGTACAAGATATAACTAAAACTAAAGTTAGTTTTAGAATATAATCTAATCTAGACTATAATATTTATTTCTGTATCTTCCGCACAACCAGCCACGTTGGGATAATTTGTAGAAACCAGAGCCCTAATCTGCAGCCCAAGTCAACATCTGGGGAACACAGTCAAGAGTAGAAGCGTCAACGTACAGTAATGCCTCTGAGCCCATCATACTCCACTTAGTCTGCACTGCGTAACCCAGTGCCGCACCACCGGTGTTCACTGCCTTCATAAAGCCAGTATACCTCTCCAACTTATCAATGTCTTCTGTCAAGGACCCCACGAGTGCGTACATGAAGGTCTGAAACGCGTGGTCGGTAAACCTTTCTATCCATTAGCTTGACTTATTTATGGTACAAATCACATCCTGAATGACATACCCGTCGACCAGAATCAAAAGAAAACTAGCATAAAACTCCGACTGTCTCCAGTCAAGTCCGACAGGGTTAGTCTTCGCATAGTACCACTGCACGACCGTGTACCAGACCCACACCATGGAATACAGCGTATAGGTCCCTATAAAAGCCCAGCGAAACTTAGTAGACCGCGACAATCGCGGAGAGTCGAGGAAAAAGCCCATCGCGAATGTCCCAGCGATGCCGGCAAAGGCACTCGTGAACGATGTAAGCGCTCGCCCGCGGACGGAATGGTAGACGGCAGTAAATGTTCCCTTGTAGGAGAGGAACCATTGCGAGAAGATGAACATGGGGACCAGGAGGATTATCTATACATAGTATCATGAGAACGGGTTCAATATCCTTTACGGGGGATGCAAAATCTAACCTCCTTCCTTGTCAGCGCACTGAACACTTTCTTCGCCTCCTCTAGGGCGTTAGGCTGTTTCTTCGACTGGACTTTGACACCGTCACGGCGAATGACTTTCTCTGGGTTGGACAGCAGTAATGCGATAAATGGTCCGCATGCAGCAATTGTGATGAGAGGGATATAAGTTACTAGATGCCGTAGTTAGTACAAGGCCAGCACCTGATTGAATATAGCACTCACTGGGAGTGATTGCTCCAGCCTTCTGGTTTTCTGCATTGAAGCCCAGGGCAAGCGCGCCTCCGACGGACTGGCCAGCCGCGATGGAGGCATACCAGATCGAAACTGAAGGCTCGTTAGCTTCTGCTCTCTCGAAAGGCAAGAGAATGGCATATATACTGAATTTGCCCTTGAAGTCAGCCTCGGGATAGGCAAGCATAATCGACGCTTGGACAACCCTGGTTCCCGTGTTAAGCCAACCTGTTCAATATTAGATGAAGGTATTGGACTTACCATAGAAGCGCCGTCGTGAATCCTTGCAGGGCAGAGGCGAAGTACATAAGCCATGTTGTCTGGAATTTATTATTGCAGTACAGCGAGGCTCCATTGATGCTGAACCCCACGACACCCAGACTCAGGACAAGCCGTTCACCAAGAACATTGACAAACACCCCTGTTAAGAGAGCAAATATCACATTCAGCCCGTATGATATTCCGCTGGTTATGTTCACCAGATGCGGACTCTTCAGCCCACCGGCGCCAAGAGCGTTCAGAGCACTGTACATCCCAGGGCCACAAAAGAACACCCCTGCAACAATGGCCGCTTGGAACTTCGTCGAACGGTTCCAGGAAATAGCAGAGGCTTCTGGTGGATAGTCTATCTTGGGAGCTGCTTGTACCTGAGTCTGCACGGCGCCATCCTTCAGATCCTCCTTCGAGGAACCTGACTTGAGTTGCGTAGCCATCTGATTCACGGTTGTATTGAAGGGTAAAGGAAGAAAAGATATCCAGAATACCTATCTAGGTATATATGTTCGCCTTCCCAACGGATGTGCTCAAGTCGAAATTGCAGACGATGGATTGCAAAGAATTACGCAATAGATATATTAATATAAGAGCAACTGTGGGGATCCAGCTTTCGGCCGACATTATATACCAGATTGGAAGCGAAGGAAGGTATGGATTAGACGTATAATTGGAGTAGAAGCAACTTATACTAGTCTTATATTCCATCATAATATATAGAACACCAGCGATTGGTTCGCAAGGTTTTCCAATCCAGATGACATCAATCCCACCGGGATGGCGAATGAAGATAACAAGCAGGCTGCAATCTCGAGCTACCTATATAATTGCCCTACACCATGGTTGGCAAGATAGTATTAACCCAAACATAGACCGCTCACTCGATCATATCATAATAATGGTGCAAAGTACCCTAACCGTTGACGGCCAGACCGTTACAAAATTGAGTGACGTTCGGCCTACCAATGTTGAATACCCTGAGACTGCTGAGAACCCTGCTGTACACCAGAGAGCCCTCTCGCTCAAACCCCTTGGTGATCACATACCTCCACGTGGCATACGTGAGCCAGTGCCAGTTCCTCGGGACCGTGGCCTATTCGCAGACCCTGATCTTCCACATCTGTTTGCAGATGCGGCGGTTAAACGGTTGGATCTGACACCTTCCCTGGGTACTCTCATCACGGGCCTGCAGCTTTCTTCTGTCACAGATACGCAAAAGGATGAGTTGGCATTACTCGTTGCTCATCGAGGGGTGTTATTCTTCCGAGAACAGGATATCACCGCAGAGGGACAGCGGGAATTATTCAACTACTACGGTACCTTAGCCTATCCCTCGGCTCCATGCTGTATTTTCTAAATTTCCTTCAGGGATTCCAGAGATCCTTCCAGACCCAGAGGACGCCAAGGCAAAAGGGAAGCCAATTACAACCAATATTGAAGAACAAGATGAGTATGTGCCATATAATCAATGTCTGTATGCCAGATACACTGCGGTCCTCTAACCTGGTTTAACTAGGGATTATCGAGAAACTTATGTTCATTTCAAGTGGCCTTTCGCAGATTTCCATGCAGACAGTAGTTTCCAGGCCAACCCTCCATCATTCTCTTTGTTGAGGATAGACGAGTTACCTCCTACAGGTGGTGACACGAACTGGTATTCCAATTGTCTGACCACAATAAAAAAAATAATACCCAGCTGACTGAGGAAATACACAGGATATCGGGCTATGGCACATACGAGACCTTGTCAAAGCCACTACAAACCTTCGCGGACAGTCTGAGCGCATGGCATAGCTCCGGTGTAAGATACCTCTGTTCAATCTCTCCCAGTACTGGATAAAATAATAATACTTATGTACAGCATGTATACGAATCCGTCCTAACCCACTGGAAAGTAAACCCATCCGAACGACCCGTCGAAACCCTTCATCCAGTGGTGACAACGCACCCAGTAACGGGATACAAAGTACTGAACCTGAACTCTGGCTTCGTAACTCGAATCGACGGTCTCAAGCGCTACGAGTCTGACAAAATCCTCGACCTCTTTTTCACCCATATCCACACGGCGCAGGATCACTTGGTGAGGTTTCGGTGGGAGAAGAACTCGGTTGCGTTGTGGGATAATAGGTATGGGACCGTGTCTATGTTGCTTCTTGTATTGGCTTGGAAGTGTATGCTAACCAGCTATCGGGGAAAAGGGCTGCTACACATCGTGCAACGCATGATTACGCTCCATTGCATCGCCACGGTGTGCGAGTTACCGTCAAAGGGCAAGTTCCCAGGCAGGTTCCCGGCAGTTTGAGTAGAAAGGAGGCAGTGGTGAAGGCATTGAAGGAGGGTAAGGTGCAGGCTGTACACGATGAAAATACGCGAAAGGGTAATTATGTAGACAGGGGATATCCTAAGGTTTGAGAGGGGTTTGAAGTCTGGCTATGCCTTGGATCTTGTTGGAGCCAACTCTGAGCAATAAGTCGATTTTATCAAGAAAACTAAGTATAAGATACTAAACTGAAGATATAGTTAGAGTATATATCTACTAAGCACTAGTATAATATATGACTAAAACTAGAGCTAGTTTTATAATATAGTCTAATCTAAAGTATAATATTTATTTCTTTTTATTAAAACTAAAGATTCTGTAGATTATGATGGTCTCCTGGGCCTCCCAGTAACCCTCTATCAAAAGAGCGTCGCAAAATCTAGCACCCTGGTAGATTCTGCGAACAAGCAACAAAGAACCTGAACAATGCAGTTAGGAGAACAGGTAACTGTAAAAAGTTAGAGCTGGAGCATAACAAATTCTCTTAGGCCTTGTCAAAGCGGAAAGCAGTATATATATATAGATTATCTAGAGATATATTATATTATTTACTAATAATTTATCATAGTAATAATATTAGATAAAGAGGATAGTGATTTCTTAGATACTAGTAATTATGTACCACATATCCTGGAAGAGATTTTCTCGCGAGGGAATAATAGATTCCTTCTCCTTAAGCCTCTCCCATATGGCCTTACATTCAGAAAACGTGAGATCCAGAAATACTGCGTGGTTGTCCCACTTATGCCTCACATCCGTGGGATCTTTCGACGAAGCAGACACTTCGACCGAAGACCCTAATCGCACCGAAGAGACTAGGGCAACAGGATACAACGTCTATCATGCTAAACGGAGTATAAGAAAGCTCCGCCTGCGCTGATGGCTGGACTAACTCCGCGCGTTTCGCTTTCTCCGCCAAGGTTGTGGTAGAAGAGAGTAGATCCGGCACGCGTACAACAACTCCAGCGTTCCTGAACCAGAGGTGTCGTTAATTTCAATTTGGTCGGGCGGGATTTGAAGATCTCACTATAGAGTACGCGGAGTTTCGCTTCCTTTTCTATCTCCGGCGTCCTAGGGTTGAGTTGCAGTGGTTGCAAGACGCGTGGTCGAAACGAGGACACGGCGCATGGTTTCTTGTGACATCAAAGCAGCGCGTCCACAGAGCCTTGCGGTATGTTTTGCCAGAGGACGTTCGTGCAATGGCCGATACTGGGATCGAGGTATCCGGGACCATGTACCAGGGAGCAACCCCTGGAGTAGGGCTTTACTAGTGTTTAACTGCTCGATATCGGACGCTTGTATTGGTAAGAACAAGGAGTCCCCTCTTGGGTTGCATATAGAGAGTGACCCCGGCATTCAAACAAATACAACAAATAAATCATATTTTGAACCTAGCCAGTATCACAACGCAAGTTCCCAGACCCTTTTTTCTGCCCATGCCAACACCTGGGCCACTCTGGGCTGGTCAGAGATCTGGTTATTGACATCGCGGACAACACCCTTAGCCCAGCCCCGCACATACCAAAATGTTTTCTCCAGCGCTGCCATGAACACAGCGAAGTGGGCCAGCAGTACTAATGCCGGCTGCTCGAATGCCCGCGTGTCGGAGATGATGGACTCGTGCACGTCGGAAATCCAGAAGAGGGACGTCCCGACTTCGATGTCTAGGCCGGCGCGGGAGAAGAGTCTTGCGGCTGTCTCGAGCTTTTTGACGGCGTCGAGGTACGGCTCCCTCCTCTCTGGCACCAGTTCTGCCTCGAAGAATAGTCGTAGGTTTGTGAGAGCGTCGAATGTGTCAATTGGAAGTAGGGAGTACTGTAGGCTCGGAAACGGCTTTCTTAAACGTGGTCAGTTAGCATATGGACACGACTGTGATACATGAGCCAACCCACCCTTCGGAGCTATCACTAATTGCTTCCCCTAGCCCTCGAACCGTAGGGTAAAACTCAGATGGCGTCACCAAATCCAGAAAGGGGTTGATGGCCGTCTGAACGCCGGCCATGCAGGAGATGAGATCAAGCGTGCTCAGGATGGGGCTCTGGAGCTTCCCATTCGGCGACCGAACGGGCAGGCACAAGATATACGGAACAAGCAAGCCCGCGAAACAAAACACTGGCCTCCAATTCTCGCCCGTGACGTTGCCGAGAATAGCCCGGAACCCCTCGGAGCCTAGGACTTGGTGATGCGCGGAGAGATTGAGATAGGTGTCGAGTTGGCTGGGGACTAGGTACGCTTTATGCATCGCCGACATGGAGAGCACACCGTGCATGACGAACCGGTTCTCGTAGCCCTCTCGAGGCATGACAGCGCGCCATAGATGCCGGAGATCGGGGCCTGCAGCTAGGGTGTCAACTGTTACAGTGCACCAGTGGTGCATCAACTCGACGTCACGATCCCATGGGATAGGGTTCGGCAGAGACGGGGTCCCTCTTGCAGAGTCCGCAGGCTGGAAAGGCGACAGCAGATTTGCACGTATGTGGACCGAGCCCGGATTGTTGGGTTGAGAAGCGGATTCGAAGTGGCAGGTAACTCCACGGCGTGTGCAGTTAAAGCAGACAGGAAGCGATTCGTCACACTGCGTCCATGTAAGCTCTTGTCGTATCGCAACCAAACGAGTCTTACGCACCTTCACTTTGCGACGTTTGCATTCCGTACATCCATTACGGGATTTGGCATGTGCCCTGCGCTGAGGCATGACGACGATGGGCTCGCACAAAGGTCTGCATTCATGAATGAGCAACCAGGAATGTATCCGAGACTCAGCCCGTCAGTTTATCCGAACCCGAGCCCCAGCAGAGGGCTGTGGGGCAGTTAAATCCAATTAGCACGTAGCTGTCAGGGAGGTGCTGCTTGTATTGATCTTTGATTGGGTCGCACCAGTGAGATCTGGTTTAACCTTGAGGTCGCTCAACACGAAGATACGAGGCTCATGCGAACAACTTTATACACGGAATGCCTATAATTACAGATTTAAGCTAAGCGGTATATATTGGAAGCGAATTTAATAGTATTTTCGGCCTGCTAGGTGGACAGAGCAACAAAGAAGGTAAATTGAATCAAACAATTCTAGTCAAGGCAGTACGGTCAGTGCTGTGCTGGACCTCCTAGACGCACCTCGAAAGCTTCGCAGATATTCAACACATCCTGTATACATTAGGGGAGGCCTCACTTCTTGCTTTGCCTAAGAACAAATTTCTCCCCAGCCTTGATCGCAAAGCTCGTTCCTGTAACGATTCTACCATTGACTCGAAGAACGGACTCCGCTGCGGGGACAATCGTGGGCTGAGGCAAGTAGACGACACCCTCGGAACCATCCTCGGGGCCTTCAACTTGCATGTCTAAAAAGCCATCGTTGAACCTCCACTCGACGCTGATGTCACCACGAACAGTGCGCTGGCGGCCACTGGCCCACTCAAGACCAAGTGTCTGGGGCGCGATCCTCCACTGCTCGAAGCCTGGCTTCACGGGCTGAATACCCAAGACATACCGGGTCAGCTCGGCCGTCGGCCCGGCGCCCCAGCCATGGCAGAGAGAAGTGACGGCGCCGAGACCCGGAGTGCCGTCTGCTTCGAGAGTCTCCCAGAAACAGTTGGTGTAGTTGGCATTTGCGGGATCGGCCATGGGTGCCCACAGGCTCTTTAGAAGCGTCTTCGAAGACGCGGTGTCGTTGGACTGAAGCGCAGCGCGGAGATGGTATGCTGAGGCGTAGGGACTGATCTTGCGAGCCCAGCCAGCCTCCGTGGTAGATTTCGAGAACGCCAGCGGGCCAGCGGGGAGGAATAACTCGGTTGATAATGTCGAGAGGACTCGCGACGCTGAGATATTGCCGCTGGGAAGACCGGCGAGGATTGCGAGGGCGTTGGCATCCTGAGCGAAAGCGTCGCGGGAGTCATTGGATAAGATATAGGCCCCCATACGCTCGCTCCAAAGATTTGCGTTTATTGAGATCCGGAGGTCATCGAGGCGCTTCTCATACTTGGAGACATCAATGCCGGCGGCCTTGAGCAGAGGGAAGGTTTGCAATAGTGAGTAAGCGTAGAGGGAGTTGAATTTGCCGACAACTCCAGTTTGAGTAGGGTCGTAGTAGTTCCAATCGCCGCCGAAAGACGGGTCAGTAATAGAGAAGAGCCCGTTGTCAGTCTGTGAATGTGCCCAGTCGAGCATCTTTGTGGCTTTGGGTGCCCACTTCGCAGCGAAAGCAGTATCGCCGGAGTTCTCGTAGTTCTGCGCCAGGGCAGTGATGAAGTTGAAAGAGTAACCGATGAGGCCAGTCATATTGGAAGCCAAAGGCTCGGCCAAGGGGGGCTGCTGGATCTTGGCCGTAGGTTCAAAGAAACCGGGAGTCCCTTGGTATGAGCCTAGCAGCTCGAGCGTGCCGTCAATGAAGGACCGACCGTACGTGCTTGCAAATGACGCGCTAAGAGCCATATCAAGGTCTCCAGTATAAGCGATCCTATCTCGCCTTGATCCATCAACAACAGTGTCTGCCGGGTTGGTGCCCATGAGGAAGTCGTCCAAAACGCTCTCGTCTTTGAGAGTAGATGAGTAGACCTCGTCACCGTTGGCCTCGGTGGCCTTCAGATTGCGAAAGACGGCAGAGTGACCGAGAGCCGCGCCTAGACCAAATGATCCAAACACTCGTTCAGTCTGGTTGAAGGTTATGGCGGTTTGGTTGTCAATCGACACGCTAATATCAGAACCGTCCACAGTAGCACTGACCTTGTGCCAAGCGTTGAGGGATGGTTTTATCAGAAGCTTGGCTGATGCCAGGAGGGTATCTTGGTTCGTCGACCCGGAGTATGCTGAAATAGAGCCATTGAGAACATCACATGAAATGTGAATGCCAGAGTTCATAGTGTCCGCCAAAACAGTGAGCCCAAAGCTTCCTGTCAGAGGTTTGACATCAAAGTCAACGCGATAGCTGACCAGCTGGGTAGCGGCTTCGCTGTTCAGACCCTGGGGAATAGCACTCTCAACCAAAGCGCCTTCTTCGGTGATGTCCCAGAAGTTAGGAACAGTGTTCTTGGGAATCTCAGTCAACTGCACGGTCCTTGCGCCGGTGAGCCAGATTCTGGTCAAATCCTCATCGGAGCATTGGAAACTTCCAGGAAGCTTGTCAAGAGGGGTAGTGTCTACAGTCTGCTCAACGCCAATGTTTTGAAGCGTGAGAATCCCGGGAGATGAGAGATTGAGCTTCTGGTAGCGGAATGCTCCCTGGACCAGTCGGTTGTGGATGGTTGACGGCTTCGTAATGTTGTAGCGATTGACCCGATAACTGTCCATGGCTGCAGCAAGTGGGAGAGGGCCTTCGCTCTGGACAAATGTTAGTTCTGATCTCATAAGCTGGGTGATGGGAGAGCAACCATGTAATGAGCAAAGGAAGGCCTTGATTCGGCGTAGGTGATTTCGAGCCCGGAGGTGTCCCCGCTTGTGGAAAGGACCTCAAAGGTTGGAACCCCTTCCACATTCTGACCGTAGTCAAGGATGAAGGTATCGGGAGATGAGCCATTGCAGGAGAGACTAACAACCCCCTGTGATCCAATGAGGGCGTCCCCACGAGGAACTGGTTCAAGGGCGTGAGCCACAATCAGTAGAGCTGACCAGGAAGCTAAAGTTCTGAGTGTCATATTAAGCAGAATAAATGAAACGGAGTATAGGTCAAGGTGTTAACCTGCAGCCAGAATTTATAGACACCCAGGCTTGCCGCTATTGCGTAACCACAAGTACTCAAAATCCGAGACATGACTCCATAATATAAGAATTGACTTAGAAGATTGTTCGAATCCGAACCAAGGTATGGCCAGTGAGTCTAGCTGAAGCCTCATCCGAGCACAGTACGAGCACAGTACGAGCCGAGTACGAGCCGAGTACGAGTATACTCCATCAAATAGTAATGGGCTTCCGGCTTGGCTCAAGTCGCTCCACAGGAGAGAGAAACTGTCCGAGATTGATACGACTGCTTCGTAACTATACGAGATCCGAGGACTGGGATCCGCGTTTTATACGATCCATAGATTAGCGGTGCCTGATAGCAAACGCTCAATATAAAAATCTTCAATGGCTGAGAAGTCTCGGTAATCTACAGAGTTTTTTGTACTTCCTTGTTTTCTTAAACATCTTCAGAAAAGCGACTTGCTTCGCAGTCAGCCCTTCTCCAAACCGCATACCTTCTCAGCTTCCTAGTGCAGCATGACAATCGCCGTGGATCCGGAAACTGGTGCAGTGGAATTCAAACCCTACAGCTACACGCCCTCTTTGCCTGCCGCCGCCATCAGCGTTGCCGTCTTCGCGACTCTTACTGCCCTCCACACCTGGCGCGTGTATAAATACCGCGCTTTTTACTTCACGGCCTTTACTATCGGCGGTCTCTGTACGAATCTGCCCCTTTGCCCCTATCTTAATAGTGTACTGACCTAGTCTGCCTTCTAGTTGAAACGATAGGCTATGCCGGGAGGCTATGGGGCCATTTCGACCAAGATGCTCTCGGCGGCTTCATAATCCAAGAAATCCTCATCCTCATCGCCCCAGCGCTCTACGCTGCCTCTATCTACATGGTCCTCGGCCGGCTCCTCCGTTCTCTTCGCGCCGAGCACCTCTCCTTCGTCCCATACAAGTGGATGACCAAGATATTCGTCATCGGTGATATTGTCTCCTTCACTTTGCAAGCGGGCGGCGGAGGCATCCAGTCTGCTGGATCGCTTAACCTCTACGAAGTAGGCGACAAGATTATTATTGTTGGCTTGTTTGTGCAAATTGTGTTTTTCAGTTTCTTTCTCATCACGTCGGTCATCTGCCACCGCAGACTCACCTCTGCGTCAGGTCTGGCTGCAGAGCAGGAAATCATAAGCATACCTTGGAGGCGGCATCTTTACGTCCTTTATATTACAAGCATCATTATTCTTGTCCGGAGTGTCTTTCGCGTTGTTGAGTATGTTCAGGGGAGGGATGGATACCTTATCTCTCGCGAAATCTTCATCTACACGTTCGACGCCATTTTGATGGCAGTTGTCATGCTTGTATTCCTTATTTGGTACATTGGGGATCTTATGGTACAGGTTGTCGACAAGGGGCCGGAGGCTGCCGTTCCTCTGACAGGGCTATTCCACGAGAAACCGAGTGGGGTGAGGTTATGAAGGAAGACTGCAGTACTCTTGTTTCTTATTTGGTAACCTTGAACTTATACACACCAGCAAAGAATGACATTGGCAGTACCTCGTTTAATTTGGTACCATCCCCGTATTTATAACTGAGTAGGCTTTGTTGTTATAGCTCTCTCAGTCCATTGAAGTGTGACTTAGAAACTCGAAATTAAACTTGTCCTTGCTTGCCTTTTTCTTGCCCAGAAGATCCCCGTCGGGATTGGCGAACATTTATACTCTCCAAATAATGTGATGACTTGAAATCAATATTGAAAAGTTTTCATTCCAATTGTTGGTCTCTCACGAAGTGCTGCGTACACACCTAAGTGAACAGAGTTCGAGTTTTCTTCGAGGCAAAAAGGTAATATTCATTGATATAGTCCTAGATGCGCTCTCAAGTTTTGATGCTTATGTCCCACTTCATGTAGCCTACGCAGGGGGCAAACAGACTAGGTAGGTAGCTTTCTCAGGGAAATCCAGGGAGATTATAGTCCAGCAGTGTTGTGAAAACAAAGGCAGTTATCATGCCAATTCTACGTTCCTAAAGGTCTTAACAAGAGTAGAAATATCCAAGGGATGCACAGAAGTAGCCGCCCTCTCCAAGCGAGACAGCCTCTCTGTCTTCACGCCTTTAACCCCCTCCCCTTTCAAAGACCTCATACTTTTGTAGGCACCCAATGCAGGGTATGCCAAGAGACCAAACATAGCTGTGGCACACTCAGTAAGCGATCTGTGCAGCATCCAATGACCCTGTGACAGCTGGAGATAAAAAAAGAACTTACCACTGCCTGGTTTAGTAACAAGGCCAACAGAGCCCTTACCAATTCCTTTCAGGAGCCCAACCGTGCCCTCCGATTTCGCATCTTCGATTGGCTCGGTGGCGATGCCAGTAATTCCGCGGTAGAATCCGGATCCGAAATTCTGATAGAAAGCGTATGCTTAGTTTCTAGACGCAAACAAGACAGAAACTGCTGCAGATGGTAACACGCCTTTGCAGCAACAACACCACCACTCTTCCAGTCCGTGACAGTTCCGTGGTCTCTAACGGTCTCGCCATACAGTTGCGGTGTGTTTTTGAAGCCTCCTGCTAGTGCAAGTGGAACGTCTACAAGTGCGCCCTTCGCGACTGCGGTCGTCATGCCGGTGAGGCCCTGTCCAACGGCTCCTACAGCGGATATGCCGCCGTCGGCTCGAGAGGCCCGATTGCAGGGGTCGATGAATGTCCCGCTGAGCGACGTCGTGAAGTCTGTCATCATACCTAGCATGGACGACGCGCTGGCAGTCGAGGGATCCCACCGCTGCGGGCCAAGGTGATACACTTTAGGTCGCAGTCTGGCGGCATGTATCATAACATAAGTCAAGCTTGTCTAGTCATTGTTCGGTTCGGAGGCTTGCACTTACGCGTGGATGCTGGGTAATTTGATCTTCTTCTGGTCAAGAAGAACTTTAGCGCGGCGTCTGAGAGCCGGATAATACCGAGCTTCGGATCTCCTTTCTTATAGCATGCCCATCGAGCGGCGAATTGAGGCAGCAGGTCGCAGGTGAGATCTTCCACGGGGAGATGACAGTGGAAGGATTCAACAGCATTTAGAACGCCGCTTTCTTGGTGCATTTGAGGCGCGATGGCGCGAGCACATGTGCGCATCTCGGGTTCAAGACAGAGCCTAATGGTTGCGGCCAGGTTGTCCGGCGTCAAGACTTATGCGGTATTGGACGGGGACCAGCATTGTTGGCTGCAACAACCATGCCCCAGTAGTGTTGACTTTGAAATCAGTATCTGGCCAAGGTCATGGAATATGGAATATGGAACGGAGATGAAAAAGGGCACTTACTCGCCGAAGAATGGCACGATGATAGTTGGACACCCATTGTAGATGCCACAGGCAGTGGTTCCTGCTCCGTCGTGGTGGACAACAGCAGCAACTCGTTTAAAAAGCCATTCTAAGACAGCCTTGTCAGTATCAAATAATATTTGGGTCAGATTCTATCTTACCGTGTGGGCAGTCACCCAGATAGAAGACATTGGGCGTGTTAGGATTATCGCTCCCCAGCTTACTCCAGCCCCGGGACACGATGACTCTAACCCCAGCCAACCGGCATGTCTCTAGTATGGGTGCGTCCTCAAGCACAATGCTTCCGAACCCAATGTAGATAGGCTCGGACCCAGCAGCAAGGAAGGCGGCAAGCTCATTTGGGGGTGTGTGGGATGGGTCATCGCGCATGAAGAATCCGCAAATGTCTGTGCAGCATTAGCAGCTAATAATAAACCAGAAAAAGAGCACAAGGCGTTCGCACCGATATGAGATCCCCAGTCACTAGGTTTTGGAATCAGAGCAGGCGACCAGCAGTATGTAAAAGGCTCATTCAGCATTTCAACAATGTCTGTACCCACGCTAGCCGGCAGAAGATCTAAGCACAGGCCATGCTACCTCCACTGGTTTATAACATCCGCTGTCGGGGGTTGTAAGCTGGGTGTAAATTGAGGTAAAAACCATGCGATGAGGGGCCTCACGTACCCTTGCCATGTCATCGTTCCAACCGCGCCAAAGCTCAGATAATTTGACACTTTCGGGTCCACGTTATGGCTTTGCACGTTGGCCAAAGGGTGCGAAAATGCCCTTGTCGCTGTCCAGGGCATGGTAAACATCAAGTGGACTGGTATGTCTAGCGCCTGTGCACAGTTCAAATGGGCAAAACTGGGGGGATTCGCGATGACGGCGTCAGCAACGAAAGCTTTGTGGGAGATTTCATCCGGCTCAAAGCACGATTTCCAACACCCTTGTAACATTTCTCGTATCATCTGTCGCTTGCGCGAGATATCACCACCGCGGAGGCTTTCTAGAGATGGGATGAGCCCGGGGTTCCGAACCGTGTACTCGAAGATATTAGCAAGCTGTCATGGCTGAGTAACTAGAGCAACAGGACGACAGGGGTACATACGGACATGAGGTCCTCAGGGTCCCCTCCAATTGGATGGAACTCAAGGCCATTGCCGGCCGATCTTACAAACCTGGCAAATACATTATGGGTTGCGAGTCGAACACGGTGACCGTACCGTAGCAATCCCGTAGCAAGTGCAATGAATGGCTGTACATCTCCTGGCCTCCATGTCAATACGTGACGCTTCAACGGATATGACAGTGTCCCTACCTCGACTGCCAACCACCTGGATCACGATGTTCAGTGGTGGACACCTAGTGGTGCTAGTAACAGGCGGGTCAGAAGATGTTGATGGGAGTGGAGGTAGGACTTGCGCCAGCTGTTCTGGCGACTTGGACGAGAAGTTGACGTTCAAAGTGGCATCGGCTAAATTTGGAGGATACGGTCAGTTTAAACAAAGGCGTGTATATCTGAATGGAACCTCACAGTTGATAGCCATAGAGTTTGTCAGGAGAAGACCCAA
Source organism: Aspergillus sp. B3601 (assembly GCA_023625155.1). Taxonomy (NCBI): domain Eukaryota; kingdom Fungi; phylum Ascomycota; class Eurotiomycetes; order Eurotiales; family Aspergillaceae; genus Aspergillus; species Aspergillus sp. B3601. The sequence goes on along the minus strand of JAMAAV010000003.1, from coordinate 17,075 downwards.
AGAGTGTAGAGCATACGGAGGCGCATCCACTGGCAATTCACTTAGTCTGTCTTGGGAAGCCTGGTTCGATTTGGCTTCGGCTGGTGTGTTGGCGAATGATGCGATTGGGAAGAAAAATGCAGATGCCAGGTTTGATGTTGTCTGAAAAGGAGCAACATAGTTTATGTAGGCGTTGTCTTGTTTGACTCGCGATTCAGTTGATCTGTACCTCCATCCTTACCAACACTCAATTAAGGCCAATCCATCCGTGCCAAGGTGAACCTTCGCGAGTGTTGCATATACCACTTTACCCCTTTGGGATTAGATGAAGCAATTCAGTCAATTGACTGCTCGTATTCTGATTAATACGTGTTTTGCGACAGTAAAAAGACAGTAGCGTAGTGGATTCGTTCAGTGGACCTGGCCTTCGCTGCAGGAACTACGTAATAACAAGGAGCGAATTAGACCCGCACGAACCGTTTAAACAAGTGGGATAAACCCGAGGCAATCCACCGGTACGAGCAAAATACGAGCGAGGTACGAGTATACCCTGCCAGGATAACCCACATATCCTACCAAAATTCTCTATCTATCTGTCTACTCTCTCTTCTCTTTTCACGGGAAGTCGTCAGCCGCCAAGGCTTCGTAGACTCTCATCATGCTTAAAATAGCCCAAGCGACTTCGATGCGAGCGTGGAACGAAGCTAAGTACTATGAATTTCCGCTCTCTACTATTGCGAATCTATTACTTATAGCCGTCAATGTGTCTTTACTTTCCTCATCATCAACCTCACACTCATTACAAAGTCTTTCAATTTGGTAAACACTGGTTTTTGTTTCTTTTTTCAAGCTTATACCGAGATACGGTCCTTCTTCATCGGCCTACTTACCACACCATTGCTGGTCTCATAATCAAGGATTACACTCGTACAATGGGAGGCGAAACTAGCCACGGCATGTACCCGTACGAGCCTAGTATCATCAAGGCACTTATAGCTGCCAGTATTTTCGGCCTCAGCGCAGGCCTTCATACGTTTGTCATGACCAAGAAGAAGACTTGGTTCTACAGCTGTCTCGTTGTCGGTGCTTGGAGTAGGACCATCTTGACTCCCTCAAGATTCGGGACGCTCTCATGCTAACAGGTGTCCCATAGTGATGACCGCGGGCTACATATTCCGAATCCTCTCATCTAAACGCCCCAACGAAATGATGCTATATATCATGCAGTCACTGTTCATTATCTTGCCGCCCTCCCTGTACGCAGCCACCGTATACATGATCTACGGCCGAATCGTCCTCTTTGTGCAATTCCCGCAGGCATCCCTGATTCGACCTACGCGAATCACGAAAATATTTGTTGTGGGCGACTTATTCGCCTTCCTGCTTCAGGCAGCCGGCGGCGGCATGATGGCCATCGATAACCTCGCCAACCTGGGCCAGAAGATCGCCCTTGTTGGTCTCTTCATCCAGATTCTATTCTTCGGGCTTTTCCTTATCGTCTCCATTATCTTCCTCAAGCGTATGCGAGCCCCCGGTGTTGGCAACCCCATATACCATGGCAAGCACACCTGGCAGGCCCTTTTCTACATCCTGCTGGTGGCCTCAGCGGTTACTCTTGGCCGGTGCATTTTCCGCGTGATAGAATTTTCCCAGGGGCATAACGGGGCGATAGAATCGAACGAGTTGCTTGTATACCTCTTCGATGCGCTCCCCATGGCGGCAGTCCAGATCCTTTTCCATTTTGTGCACGCGGGAGATGTGTTTGGCAATCAGGCACGTTTCACCAAAATTGACGACGATCAAGTGCCTCTCACCAGGTTCTGATATGCCCTACTGGATTAGAAACTTGAAATTAGAATCCTGTATTTGTATTGTGTCTGACACTGCTTAAATAGATAGAACCAGGCGATAGCGAGGACTTATAATTTTTATTAGAATACTATTAGTTACTATTTTCTAGATAAAAATATATATTTAGTAGTTTTATTAATTTCTATAATCTATTTTTAATATTAGTATACTACTTCTACCTAAATAATAGAGCTAAGTTTTAGACTTAGATTATTTAACTTAAGTTAATAGATAGGTAAAAAAAAAATATTAGTCAAAGCTAGATTACTAGTAGTCTTACTAACTTTCTAGAATATATAATTTATTTTTTTTAAGAATTTGTAGATTCTTATATTTATAGTATTACTATATAGATTAGATACTTAGCTTAATAATAATCTTATGGTTCTGGTTAAGATTTAAAGAAGTAGTACTCCTAAAGTTACTAGAATTATAAGACAACTAGTAGTAAACTAGTAGTAGTATCTCTCTAGTAATATCTATATAAATCTAGATTCTTATAGATAATATTTAACAGTTATTTATAGCTATTTTTTTTCTATCTAATTAATAAACTTTTAGAGATTAGTAGTAATAACTATTTATTTTTAATCTAAGAAATGTTTTAGGAAACTATTATAGAGATTTTTATTAAAATAAATATAATCTAGAATAGCTTTTAGAATCTTATATTTAGATCTAATTATATTAAGTATATTTACTGTATTAATATAAGTATTTATAATATAATTATACTTAATAGTAGAGTTTTCTTATAATATAACTAAAACTAGCTATTCTTTTAATAGTAGTACTATATTGATTAAAATTAGTATTAATTAATTAGGTAGGCTATTATAAGAAACTTACTTAAATTTAGTACTAAATAAGTCACTATATATATCTCCTCTACCAGCCCTCTCGCCGTCTCAGCAGACATCACGCCTTCTGAAGTGCACATAATCACGTCCAGAGAAGATTTCCTTGGGCTTGCGATAATCCATATTCCACTGGCGGGAATGAAATGCGCCCATCCGGCGAAAGCGGTCTTTGTTCCCGGCAGACGAAGACCCGGGGTCCGTTCTAGATTCTGATGCTGAACCACGCAGGAAAAGCGGGTGTCAACTGGCCAGTCGGTGCTCTGTTTGAAGATCTCCGAAGAATCAAGGTAGTCGTAGGCCAGGGTGGAGACGCTTTGGGCTTGGACGTGCTGCAGGAGTTCATGGGCTGTACATGATTTCTGGAGTGTTACCCGCAAGGGGATGAAGTTTAGACACGCGCCGAGGACCTTATCGATATTGGGGAGGGGCAAATTGCCTGGAGCTTTCTTTCTGCCTCGTTTGTTGAGGCGCGCTTCTTCTCCCCCATAGCCATGCGATATTCACTGCGCTTGAGGTCTGACATGGCTACAACGGCGTCCCGTAACGCTTTGCGGTCGACCTTGCCCGTCGCCCCTTGGGGCAGTCTGGAAACAGGAATAATCAAAGAAGAAATCATGAATCCCGGGATGCGGCCACGGAGCTCAGCGGTTGCTGTGGCGCACCGTTTGCGAACTTCGGCAGACGAAGGTAAGAAGTAACTGTCTGGTATTTCCGCTTCATCTACAGCACGATGAACGAATGCAGCTAGAGATGGTCTTTTGCGTTCGCTATAAAACCACATACTCGCGGAATATCTTGTCTCATCAAACTCTCCCAGTCAAAACGCAACAAGATGATGACGATTAATTTATATACATTGACTGGTCTTCCTTTCCTATCTATTTCTACACCCTTAGTAATCGGTGTTGACCCTTCTCAGCACTGGTGGAGGGAGTTTAGCCGCAGTATCTCTTGGACAGACTTAAAAGACCTGATAACCGCGCCTTATGCCATATCAATGTGAAAACATAGTGAGAAATATCTTGCGAAACCGACCGGATGAATTCGTGGAAACGGTAATATATTGGCAAAACGTACAGTTGATCCTCGGAGCTAAAGAGAATCCCCTCGCCTTGGTAGAGAACTCACCGGGGGCCTTAGTCACCTATAGTGCAGTGTTGAACGCAGACCTATCAAAGTCTGTGACTGGCAGTAACAGTGATATGGCATCCCCCTGAAAAACAGCACTTTCCACTGTCTGGAGTGGGAGTCGCCACTGACAGAACTAGTGGTCTCCTGCAAAATGAGTGCAAGTGGTTCCATCGATCGAATCTCGCCTTCGTTATACGTTCGGTAATTGGTTCGCAATCATCTAGGGTTCCCGTAGAATCGAACTGGTCTGCCGAAACGATATCCATCGCTGGGCTCTCTTGATCACAAGAAGCCCCGTGGACCCGTCCTGCATTCTCTCTTACCTATACTGTTGACCCACCTGAAGCGAGGGACTACCCCCTTTATAGGTCTGCACAATGGACTTCCACAAGGTCGTCGGTGTCAACACCCACGTGCACCCTAGTTTCGGTTGATATAACTTGAGCGCATTGGAGATTTATTACAGAGATAAAGAAAATTTGTTAGGGGAGCGGAAGTCTTGCGACCTCAGACTCTGCTTTCCATTGATCCCCCAGTGGCTTTATTGTCGCAGTATTCGTCGACAGAGCTCGGGATCAGGAGAGCATGGTAGCGATGGTGGTTTTTCCATTCATGCCGTCTTTTAACTTAACTAAGACCCTCTACTTTACGACGAATAACAATCGCTCGGTGACCTTCGGTAACCTTCGGGAATCATGATGCTGATAGAGTACGTCGATTCACTAATGTAGCTGGGAACTGCTTCCTGGTAAAGCCGCAATCCCATGACCACCCCTCTAATAGTCCGATGATTCTTTCTGCACGATTCAAGGCGCCCTCTGACACACGCTGGATCCATCTCCCGTGGTCGAAGTACGGGGATCACCAAAGACTGAAACTGTTTGGTTGTCCAGCGCTATTTGGCTTATGAGTAGCATAGTTTTCATTCCCTCATACTAGCATTATACTTCAAAACCAGCTATAGCATGATCAAATAAGATACACAAGCGCTTGATCTTGGTCATCCCACATAAAGAACTAGGTCCCAGTGGTAAAACCTTTTCGAAAGATTCATTATAAAGGATCACATTCCGCTGGATAATGCTGGTCGGTCTTGATAAAAACGGCATTGGCCATGCTATTCATCCCAATGATGGAACTGTGGAGTAAATATCAAACAGTAAGCATCATCGTATGGGGACGTAGAATGACTACAGCCTTTAGAGTATCGGTGATACTATGTTCGTGTTAGTTGAAAGTCCTTGTTTGTGGCATCTCCCTCAGGAGGCATTCGTACCACCGCTTAGGGTCTACATATAAAATATTATTCGGTTCGTTTCAATTATCGAGAGAAGCTCCAAAATACATTTTGAAACCCTAAATTCCCTCGTCGGAATCTCCCCGCCCAAACGGAGTCAATCACCAAGATCTCGATGAAAGTGAACACCAAGCTTCCCTCAAAGAAGAGACTATGGTATGTCCACGCGTTCCTTGGGTCTAGGTCAACAGTCTGACATACGATGACCCAGGGAAGTACATAGAATATATTTGAGATGAGTGATTGTGCGAGGTACCAGGAGGTGCAGGTTGCAAGGAGGATAGCTGTGGCTGGGTTGAGACTACGTAGAGAATGTAGCACCTATATTACTCTGGATAGGCCTTACAACAAGTGGAGCGGGGACGGAAGATATACCAGTCAATAGTATGCCACACACGTGCTACAATTTTTGAAACCGGCACCGACCGGCTAAGCCAAAATGCGAAAGACTCGCACCCATATAAGGACATTACCAGTAGAAGAGGAATCTCAAAAAACTAAGAACTATGACCACTGAGAGGAATGCTGGTCGGGTAACCACTACGACGCATTAGTGTCCTGACATAGCAATGACACCAGATACGAGCCAAAGGTATAACGCGTTACGAATAGCCGACTCGATAAGCACAGCAGACCCTGGCTTAAACAGGACGAGAAACCCACGGATAGATGGTGCCTCAGCCTTCCTCTTGCGGCGTGTAGTCATGACAAAACACGAGAGGCCAGAAAAGGCCGCGATCCTATCACAAGCAAGGCGTACCCCAGCTTGCATATTGACAGTTAGCACCCACTCGCCGACGTGGAACTTAGAAATTACTAAAAGGTCAAGGAAAATATTCACCGCTACTTTGACAGAGCCGATCACGAGTGGAACGTCTGGCTTATCCATCGCGCGTGTTGCGTTGGGAACAGCAACTTCGACCGCAGAACTCAGAGCAGAAAAGGCGCTGATACGGACGTACGTTATACTTGCCTCTTGGACTTCATGTGGAACAAATTTAGATGAAAACTCTCGTGCAGCACCCAGAAATACGATGCTCAGTACCGCCCCCAGAAAGGCTTGGACTATCAATAGAGTGTGCGCAAGCCCTAAGCGAGCTTTAATGGTTCGTGCTTCCTTCTTGGACGGAGTAGTATATCAGGAGAGTACTCCGGAGCATATAGGACCTCGGGCGATAATGACACATGCCTGGTGCCTGGCGCTTAAGCAAGGCGGCACAGACCACCATACCTTATGGTATTCAGAGGCGGACGAGGTACAGAGAAGCGACAAGGTAGGACAATTCCACGGACCGTGCATGTCCTTGGTGACCCTGGCGAGGAGTGTCTCCATGTGTCAGATGCAAGAGCTTCGATCAACTTCATCCCCCCCGCCTACTGACAATGGAGCTATAGCTATGCTATTATAGTTGGTTGCCTTTCCAACCTTCAGCCAAGTCCGGGGAACTCCCCGATGAAGGCCTCAACGGAGGACGGAGAGGATAGTCGATTGAGCTTATGCCGAGAGTACTATACCATCTTCATCGGTGTCGTCGTCAGTACCACCAAGTTCATCGTCACCGTCGGGACTCTCCAGTTCTCCAACACCGCCAAGCCTCGCCCCCAGATGAATCCTTCTCAAACAAGACCGCTGCCCCGTATTCTTGGTCTTTTGGGATGCTTCTCGTGGCGAGCTCCGATCGTGGCGGATCACGTTTGGAAAGCCACAGCAGGGCGGTCGCCAATGAAGCGGTGGTGCGCACGGGTGAAGGGAAGCAGACGGGAGAAGGAAGTGTTGGCATTATCAATGGATGGCGCTGGGGGGAGGGGAAGAAGCTCGGTAGCGCCACGATCATCTCTGTCTCGTAGGGATAGTAAGCAGAGAAGTGAGAGGGACCGGGAATTAAGGTTAGTGCAAGTCAAGCAGCCCACCCAGATCGGGTTGGCGCAACTAACCCAGCCGGGCATTGAAGTGTCTAACGTCTTATGGAATCTGGCTGGAATGGACACAGACTCCGCCCGCTATCAGTGGTATCCCCCCCACATTGAGCAGATCTAGCTCGCTCTGAGTAATGCGATGACTACTATCTGGGGGTTGGTGCGGACCCGAGACAGCACTGCAGCTGCTTGCGCGCAACAAGAGCTCCATATCAACCTCTGTTAACCGCCCAGGCAGGATAAGGGCTTGTCCGGGGACGCAGCAGGCCGCCTGCTTGGCTCTCGGACGGCCAAGCCTCGATCCAAGGTCGTGAGGAGTTCGGCGGTGCCCGTCTGGGCGCTGATAAGACTGGGTTTGGAACTGGCCTCGTGCAGCAGTGAGGCTTCTTATCCAGACTCCACCGCCAAGAGCTGTTGGACGAGGGACCTACCATACGGGCCCGACGGCGTGCTAGCCGAGACCCCGACGCAGCCAACGGTGCCCTAAACTCCTGGCGCCCAGAGATAGACACTATGGCATTATTCGATTCATCCACCTCATTCCCTCACGGTACCCTCGAAACCGCTGATAATAGCTGCTCTGTCGCTGTCGTCCTCCTGGCCCGGACAATGCCGTCGTTTATAACCCGCCTCCACGCCCGCCTCGGTCTTGGGTTGTACTTCCCCCGCATTCCACCTGGCTCCTTCGCGGCTATTGCTTCGTGATCCCCCCCGCCTGTCTAGCTGGGTGTTGTGACCGATTGCCGCGCCGTCGATCGATCCCAGCGGTTTGGTATATATTGCCGGGCTGTTTCCCGCATTTTCTGCCTCGACATCCCGGGTGGAGGCTATTTATCCATCGACGGATACATTAGTTTGACATTAGACTCAGCTCAAGTTTACTACCCCTCGTCCGCCTCACCATGGATGGCCCTGATCAAATTGGCCCGGACTACCGTCCCAAGCGCACCCTGGCGGATCGTGGCCGCCGCATCGTCAAGACCTTGACCACCCGTGAGGGCCTCTTTGGCGACTATGACTACGCTTTCCTCTTCACGCCGCGCATCCCCTTCATCACCAAGGGCCACAGCACCGCCCCGTTCTTCGGCCTCGACGACAAGGTGCCTGTCTTTTTGGCCCTGCTGCTCGGCCTACAGCACTCCCTGGCCATGCTGGCGGGTGTGATTGCGCCTCCGCTCATCCTCGGTGGCAGCGGCGGCGTGGGCTTTGTCGGTGCCCAGTATCAGTATCTCGTCTCCACCTCGCTGATCGTCTCGGGTCTGCTGTCGGCGGTGCAGATGGCCCGCTTCCACGTCCACAAGACCCGCTACTACATCGGCACCGGGCTCATCTCCGTCGTCGGCACCTCCTTTGCAACCATTACCGTCGCGACCGGCACCTTCGCCCAGATGTACCAGACCGGCTACTGTCCGCTGGATGACAACGGCAACCGCCTGCCCTGCCCCAAGGGCTACGGTGCGCTGCTGGGCACCTCCTGTCTCTGCGCGCTGCTCGAGATCGGCCTCTCCTTTTTAAGCCCGCGCGTGCTCCGCAAGGTGTTCCCGCCGCTGGTGACCGGCCCCACGGTGCTGCTCATCGGAGTGCATCTCATCGAGAGCGGCATCAAAGACTGGGCCGGTGGCTCTGGCGCCTGCGGTGAGAACCCGGCGGCACAAATGCTCTGTCCCAGCCCCGACGCCCCGCGGCCCCTCCCCTGGGGCAGCGCTGAGTTCATCGGACTAGGCTTCCTCGTCTTCGCGACGATTATTCTGTGTGAACGCTTCGGCTCACCTATCATGAAGTCGTGCGCCGTCGTTATCGGCTTACTGGTGGGCTGTATCGTCGCCGGCGCGTGCGGCTACTTTGACCAGTCCGGCATCGACGCCGCCCCTGTGGTCTCCTTTATCTGGGTGGAAACGTTCCCGCTCTCCCTCTATCCACCCCTTATCCTCCCCTTGCTGGCCGTCTATATCGTCATCATGATGGAGTCCATCGGCGATATCACCGCCACCTGCGACGTGTCCCAGGTGGAGGTCGAGGGGCCCAGCTTCGACACGCGCATCCAGGGCGGCGTGCTGGGCAACGGACTAACCTGTCTGATTGCTGGTCTGGCCACCATCACGCCCATGTCTGTCTTTGCCCAGAATAACGGCGTCATTGCCCTGACCAAGTGTGCTAACCGCAAGGCCGGTTTCTGCTGCTGCATGTTTCTTGTCCTTATGGGTATCTTTACTAAGTTCGCCGCCGCCCTTATCGCCATTCCTAAGCCTGTTCTCGGCGGTATGACTACCTTCCTCTTCTCCTCTGTTGCTATCTCCGGCGTCCGCATTATCTCGACCATCCCCTTTACCCGTCGCAACCGCTTCATCCTCACCGCCTCCTTCGCCATCGGAATGGCCGCCACTCTCGTCCCGGAGTGGTTTAAGTACTTCTTCACCTACAGCGGGGACAACCACGCCCTGCAGGGTCTGCTCGACGCCGTCGTCCTCGTCATGACCAACGGTTTCGCCGTCACCGCCGTGCTGGGCCTGATCCTCAACATATGTCTACCGGAAGACCCAGCCGAGGAGGCCGCCCTGCTGGGCTTGCCGTCAAATAACGCCGGCGAGACCACCGTCACTGAGAGCCCGGATTCCTCCACCCATTTCAAGACGGATCCGGATCCCCCGGCGCCCAACACCAAGGAAGGGGGTGATCGCAGCCCCGGGCGTGTATAATACACCTACCTACCTACCTGCCTACCTACCTCCCTTCGTTTACGACTTCTACTCCATCCATTCATGAGTTGGTTTCTCGGTTGGGTTAGGCTAGTTGGCTTCTCGATTGGTTCCGTCCGCGGGTCTGTTGAGGCTAACGGTCACGTCATGAGGATATCTCCCTACCTAACTACCTACGTACATATATCTTGATTTTACACTATCTCATGCGTTAGCTTCTCGGTTCGGTTAGGCTGCTTGCACGTTTGATCCCGTGCGTGGTCTCTTGAAGCTGGCGTTAATGTCATGAAGATACCCTCTTTTATCTATCGTTGCTTTTATTCCATCGTAGAGGCCTATGAGTCCCGGTGTTGTTTGTATGTACTTATACGAATCGGATCTTTTATGCAACCGTAACCCTAAAATCAGCGAGCGGGACCAGGCCGTGATTTACTTCGGGATTTTAGCTCCAGTTCTGGTTCTGGTTCTGGGTATCTACAATAATAGCAGCAGTACTAGTTAGTAGATTATGCTGCTGCTTATAGTATTCCATGTATTTTAGGAGATCTTCTAGTAGTGCAGTAAGGGTTGTCAGCAGACTGAATTTAAAGGGGCCTGGAGCAGGGGTTAGCAGGAGAGAGAAGAGTTAGGTTGGCTTAGCTATATAAAAATAGTCCTAGTATAGTTAAGGATAAGAAATACTCTTTAACATGGCGAGACTTATATTAAGGTATTACTTACTGGCTGGTCCGTCCAGGACATTTCTACAGATTGCGTTGGTGGGATGGAGGGTTTCTGGACCGTGAGCATTAACAGGCGCTTCTTATGGTGTTAGTCCTGGAGGGACTTGGCGGATTAAATCCTTTCATAATAACTTCTTCGTACAATAAACATCCCCAAAATCCAACACGACGACCCGAAACAAGTCAAGTTGTGATTAAACTGGTCAGCATCGATTTGACTGGCGTTATTCTTATCTGCCAGCGATGGAGATGCAGCTTCGACTTGACGCCAAGTAGCTATCTTATTTTCATAAGCTAATAGCGGCTGCAAGCTTCCTACCCACAGGGACCGTGCCATCAAATGTGCCCTTACTGGCGGGAAACAAGGATTCCTTAGTCCGGCTGGGCCAGCATGGCGAGACCTGAATTGATCGGAGGCGAACCTGATCACGCACTAGAGATTGTTGCTACAATATTTTATCTCCTCGTGAAAATGCGCCATGGAGGCCACAACCATATATAACCGCATTGGATGGGGGGTATCTGATTCATTATTGACGATGGTCATCTCGTGCATATGCCTCAATCTCAATCGTCATCCCATTCAATGCTAGCTCCTTGACTCCTACACACGTCAAGACAGGCTGATGATTTGGCGTCCACCTGCAGAGATTCTGCGGCAGGACCCGACAACCTCGTCGCTCGTGTCAAGAACGTAGATGTGAACTCGGTACACCTGGTCCCAACCCTTGCCTCCCGCATCCTTGAGCGCCAGCTCGACATTGGAAAACGCTTGCTTGAACTCATTTGACAAATCGGCATGAACTTCGCGGGTGTTTGGGTCCCAGCGGCCTGTGACCCGTCAGGGAGAAGAGCTTGAGCAAAGGCGGACGACGTACCCTGGCCAGCGATCTCGATACGATCGCCAATACGCACGGCCTGGCTGTATGACAGGACCTCGCGCGTGTGTTCGCCGAAGCCTTTGTAGTTGGAATATTCGAGGTGAGACATGATTCCGTGACCGAAAAGGGTTAGAGCTGGGATTATAGAGCTGGGATTTGAGCTTCTTGGGTGAGGGAGAAGAGTGTCTGTCCTTCAAGGTCTTGAGTGTAACTTGTATGAATGGTATGTGAGCTACACCGACAAGCTCCCAATTTATATACTTTAATTCCAAGGTAGCGCGCTGACTGCTTTGAAATCCAGCTTGATGAATAAACGAGCGATGGGGTTTATTCTCATGTTTATGACTCCCAATGCTTGGCTGGATAAGCTCGAGATGACACGAAGCACGGTACGAGACAAAGTTAGGCGTCTGATTTCTTACGATGTCCGCTCAGCCTCCGACAAGTAACATCCCAGCCGGGGCTGAGTAGAGACCGATGGAACGCCAAGGAGAGACAAGTGGCCATGCTTTGATACATGAATCGAGTCAGCACCTCAGGCTGGAGTCGATGTCTACCTTGACTTGTTGAGACACCGATCACCGTCGCTGCATGATAGGCTTCTTCAATTGGGGGTTTGTGCCGACATACATCAGTCTCGAGTCCAGTCAGATATGATCATTCTAAACAAGGTAGCTTGCCTTGCAACATTATATCTAGTCAAGTAACTAAGTGGTGCCGGTGAATTGCTCCTTACGGGTTCCCACGCCTATCTACAAACAAAATATCTTCTTGCTGCTTAATTCCCATTTCCCTTCAGATCTACTATCATAATTGTCAGTATTCTCAGCCCCCTTCCCCTTATTCTGGCCGAATATTGCGGCATTTTCGCTCTTAGATCAGCCAGTTAATGACCTGCACCTTGCCACCTTCAATCCTTCATTCCGCACAGCTGATTGATTAGGGCAGGGATAGACTGCAGGATCTTGTATATATCAAAATGAAGGACACAGCGGGGTGGAGGTGTATCAGGGATAGAGTTTCAATAACCAAGACGGACCTCGGCAAAGCGGCTTAGCTCGAGCCCGAGGATCCGCGGCGTGGTCAGTTATCATCCTCTTCCTCTTCTTTTATTTCTCTCCTCGTAGCTTCAATCACGACCGTCAAAGACACCTGCCATGCCAGCAATTGCCCCATCGGAGCCGCCGAGCTTCGTTCAGGCGCTGCACCTGGAGCAATTGCCCACTGCGGGCGAACGATACATGAGCACCTTCCCCGCGCTATCGTACGACTATGCGCCCGGGAAACCCCTGAGCGTCAATCGCTCCTACGGAGGACACGCTTTCGCACAGGCTATCTGGGCAGCCAGCTTGGGGATCCGAGAGTCCGGTCTTCGCATCCATGAAGCCAATGGCTACTGGACGCTGGCAGGCTACGCCAACCGGCCAATCATCTACGAAGTCAAAACACTATCAATAACGCGGTCGTTTGCTCTGCGCGAGGTGATTGCTCGCCAGCCAACGACCCCTTCGGATGAGTGCCCGTTCCCAAAAGCAGACGGTGATAAGGAACTTGGTCCGATCGCATTCGCCCTCACCTGCTCCTTCAAGCAACGAGAAAGCGGACCAGCATACTGGCTGAAGTTTGATGCCGACATGTATGGCGATCTTCTACACGAAAATCCCAGTTCATATCCGCAGGATGTCTACTTCAAGGGACCCAACGGGGTCGGTTCAATCAGGCTCGCCGACTTTCCAAGTATTGACATCCGAACTCCCGATTTGCAGGAGCACAGCGACCGAAACCCAGGAACTTCCCACAGACGCTTACATATGTATCGTGCTTCGGAGCCATTAGACCTCGATCCAAATCTAGTGGCAGCTCTCCACGCATACGTCTCTGATCGGGCGGGTTTGAGCGTCCTGCTGCATGCCTTTGGAGCCACTGACCTGGGCATCTCCGGCAGCCTCAGCCATAAAATCCTTTTTCATGTCAGTCCGGAAGAGATGGCTGTTAATAACAGGACGTGGTTCACCCAGGAGATGTCCAGCAGTCGTGGCGGAGAGGGACGAGGGGCTATCGACAGTCGCATCTGGAGTCCGTCGGGGGAGCTGGTGGCAACCACCATCCAGGACGCCCTCTTTCGTCAGCCCAAGGCGAAGCTGGCTTAAGAGTATACTTGAGAGAAATAGAATGATGCTGGTTGTATGCATCCCATCCCCGTCTCGTGTTTGGTATGAAACAATGGCTCATCTGGAGATATACATATTCAGGGCACGTAGTTTAAACACGATATTTGTAGTCCACAGCCAATCTAGCTACTTTCAAACTCAATTGAGGCTACCCCACACCACTGAACAAGCCTGTTAGGCATCAAATATGCTTATCAGCTACCCCCACCCCGAGCCCTCTCTCCCCTTAACAAAACACATCAACGGCTTCTTCTCCCACAACATAAAATATCTCTGCTGCTCCCACCCAGTAGCACTATCCGGGAAAAGGCTAGTGGGCAGATTCATGGTGATGGAGCACTACTAATCCTAGTCTAATCTAGGTATTTCTATTATAGATAGATAATCCTTACTTTACATTTAGAATATCAGCATTTGCCTTCCCACTCTCCTTCAGAAACAAAATATCTTACAATTCTTCCTTAAAAATTCTTACTGTTAGGCGACACCCTCAGCAAGCAATTAAAATCGGGCTCTCTTTCTAATAAGAAAGAGCAATCTTCGGTTTTTTCCAGGACAATTAGGCAGAGAAGTGAGATTAAGATAGGGGAAGCACAGATATTACTGACACTTTACCATACAGGAACCTTTAATACTCAGCAGCTGCCGATGTCTAACTGCAGATGGGAAAGTAACTAAAATGCAGAGAATGCCGAGCTCGATCATGGACCGAAGCCAGTGTCATGGTTAAGCTCGACCGACATGGAGGACACGTGTTGACTGTTGGATCGGTGTCATAGCATCCTGCCGATAACGCCTTTACATTTTCCTCTAATTCTACATTTCACTCATTATGGAAGACCATCGCAGGTATAAAAAGAGAGGAAAGCAACGCTCTTTGTATCTTGTTAGCATTTTCTGCATCATCTTCCTTGCTACGCGACCGATACTTTGCAGGACCCTTGGTAGCACGAACTCAAAGTCGAACAATTTGGAGTATGATTCGAATATTCATGAAAAATGTGCTCTAGGCAACCCACTACCAGAATCATTTGCTGGACAAGAGAGAAAGCCACCCGCAAAAGTGGCCATCATCGGTATGTCAACTCAATCCCCACTACTGAGCCCATTTAACCTGCAAAGGCGGAGGTATCGCCGGGCTATCTACTGCATATTTCCTGCAGAATGACGAAAGACTAGAGAATTCCACCCAATTCGCAATATTTGAACGAGAGGCTCGACTAGGCGGGCGGATACGTACTGCTAAGGTGTACGGGACTGGCTCAGAGGTTGACACCGGTGGACACACCTTCGACAGGGATGACGATTTGATAAGCGAACTTGCTCACACAATAAATGTTGATACCGTCAAGGTGAGAAACCTTTATCAGTATGAAGACCATAGATTCCGAATCGCAGAAGCACCTGGCGCGTTAGATCGGGCCAGTCTCTGGGACGGTCAAAACCTCATGATCAATGTGGCGGATGAGCCACCTCTTAACTGGCCTTCCTTGAGACGAATTTTGAGACAGGATGGCCTAAAGCCTCGCTTCTGGATAAACCTCGGCCGTACACTTTGGAAAGCAGCTACTGACGAGGAATTACGAACCTCCCTCGATTGGGCTGTGTATGACAACCTCCAGACATACCTAGAAATGATCGTGTGGGCAGCTGCATGGGCACGACCAGGACCACATGAAGCAGATCTAAGGCACTTCGCAGACGCACATAGGATCAGCTTGAAACCACAAAACTTCACCATGTATGGAAATGGGCATCTCCTATCGCAGCTAGCTAGTCATCTTGGCCGTGATAATTCCTTTTCGCTGAAGCTGGGATCTACCGTGACACGGATTGAGAGGCATCAAGATTTCAATGTCTATTGGACTCAGGATTCCGATTCGGGGCTGGAGGTTACATACTCTGAGAGATTTGACTATGTGATCATTGCGGCTCCTTTCTTTCACAGCCATATTAAAATACATCCCGCTCCATCCGCTGTTCCCCAAGAAGTCGAATATCAGCCTCTACACGTCACGCACTTCATTTCCCGAACTGCGTTGGATCCTCAAGCCTTCCATCTTCCGCTTAAAACCGAAGTTCCTTCGACGATCTGGAATACAGAGAAATCGACTGGAGATGATAATTCTCCCGCTCCTCCTTTTATTTCGATTGTCCAAGAGTCTAGTCCTATGTGTTCAGGCTGCATATGTAGCTCAGAACCCATATATAGAGTCATTTCCAAAGAGAACTTCTCAGACTCTGACGTTGCTACTTTATTCAGCAAGAATGGCAAGCCTCGAAAAGAAGTTACATTTCCAGATCAGTGTTGTGGGAAGCTAAAGCAATTTGAGGGGTACGCGATTGGCGAAGAACCAGCATGGGAGGACGAGGACGAGGAGGTGCGTTGGCCAGGCTGTGTGTACAACCCAGATATTAGGTGGATCCATCGAGAGTTTTGGTCCAAGGGTATGCCTGTTATTCAGGGGAACATGCCATTGGGTGAAAGAGTTGAGCAGATGGAGTTGGCACCGAATTTGTTCTACGTTTCTGGATTCGAGGGTCAGGAGGGCGCCTCCATATCAGCAAGTGTTCGGAACGCGAGGAAAGCGAGTAACTTGTTGACTGAAAGGTACGGCCATCACCACAACGCTATTAAATCTTCCCATTCTATTCATTGCGGTTTTGGGTAATATATTGCCTATACATAGCTAGTTTAAAAACATAAGCCTCGGGACAGAATCATACCAGTTCCTCCTGCGAGAGATTCCATTGGCTATTGGAGTTGAAAATCGAGATAGATCTGCCGTTATGATCTAGTATCACCCGGACTGGCGCCCACTCCATGCTTTTTGTTAGCTGCAGTGACTAGCCTGTCCTGCTATTCAATTATAGGTATATCTACCTCTGCCTGACCTTCTCTACCTATATTACGCACGCCCTTGGATGGGGCGCGTAAGCAAATGGTCTCTCACTCAATAGACCACTGGCACCAGTACTCCCCAGCAATGTTCAATTGACCCAGCCGATCCGACTGCAAGTTGGCCATGGTGACCTTTTCGCCTCTGATCGTCCAGCTCTCCACATCAAGAAAAAGGTCGTACAACTAGGCCACGGTAATCTTAAGCCACGGCAATTTTAGGCCATGGTAATTTTAGGCCGCGATAATATTATTCCCGTTCGGTGTTATCACGGATTTAAGATCCTTCCCTTCGAGATTCAAAATACCTGTGAAGGATCCAGGACGGCGGCAAGGAAACCAATTTCATTGGAGGGCGCTAGATTCTGCGCACAAAAAACGATTAGTATTTATGGAAGAGAGAAAAACGTCTTTTAACCGCTGAGTTCAAAAGTGTGGCCTCCAGAAGTGTAGCCATCGGGGCTAATGATTTGGTCTTTTATGTATATGTATAGAGTAGTATTTTGTACTTGTTTTTAAAATATAAATTCTAGCGATTCCCTCAAACTAAAAGCATCTGATAAAATGAAATTCGACACGATAAAATCTATGTAAAGGGTTACTTAGGGTTACTTAGGGTTACTTAGGGTTAGGGTTAGGGTTAGGGTTAGGGTTAGGGTTAGGGTTAGGGT